>VWZI01015747.1:195136-223726 GCA_013396835.1 Psilopogon haemacephalus | reverse complement strand
TTGAGCTTCTCATCCACCCAGACCCCCAGGTCCTTTTCCTCAGAGCTGCTCTCCAGCCACTCACCACCCAGCCTGGATTTGTGCTTGGGATTGCAGCGCCCCAGGTGCAGGACCTTACACTTTGCCTTGTTAAATTTCATGAGGTTAGCCTGGGTCCACCTCTCCAGTCTGTCCAGGTCCCTCTGGATGGATCCCTCCCCTCCAGCAAGTCGACTGTGCCACACAGCTTGGTGTCATCTGCAAACTTGCTGAGGGTGCACTGATTCCTCTGTCCATGTCGCTGACAAAGATGTTAAACAGCACTGGTCCCAGCACTGACCCTTGAGGGATGCCACTTGTCACTGGTCTCCAGGTGGACACTGTGCTGTTGATCACCACTCTCTGCGTGCGACCATCCAGCCAATTCCTTATCCAGTGAGTTGTCCACCCATCAAGTCCATGTTTTTCCAGTTTGGTGACCAGGGTGTCATGTGGGACAGAGTCAAAGGCCTTATGCAAACCATCACTATGAGAAATGAGTAAAAAGATCAAGCCTTTAGTTGACACACTATATAGTTGTCCAGATTTTGTTTCCCAGGCTGAGCTGGGTCATACTCCACTAACAGGGATGTCTTCACAAAGTCAGTTGTTCTGCAGGCAGCTATATACATCTCCCAAGCATCAGGACCTGATCAATCTCAAGCTCTAAGACATGAGTTGCTATTCCCTCTGAAGACACATCACCTCACTCATTCTGCCACACCTTTTACACTGGCTCCTACAACAGGAGTTGAAGCAGTTGTGTGATTTGACAGAACTAGGTCTAGATCACCCTGGGGACTTTACCCCAAACAGCATGCAAGAGAAAAAAATGGAGGATTTCAAGACTACTTCAAGACACAGTCACTTCTTAGTGATCTCCTAGGCGTCTCCATCTCCAAGGCACTTCTAGTTAATTCTAATGAAGAATTGACTTGATGTGGCCTTGGGCAGCATCATCTAATTGGAGGTGTCCCCGCTCAGTGCAGTGGGATTGGACAAGATGACCTTTGAGGGTCCCTTTCCACCCGATGCAATCTCTGACTATGGAGATGGACTTCTCAAGCTAAGACAGAATTGCTGAGAAAGCAAAAAAGGAAGACAAAACCCAAGGCAACAAAATATGGATCAAGTTACTGGGAATTTTCAGAAAAAGAGGTTTGAGAGCATCGCTTTTTTGAGTTCCAAACACTGCCTTCCCAGCACACAGACACAGCCCTAAGCCCACCCAATAATTAAAGCAGTGCAAAAAACCTTAGCAGGCTGCACAGGTTTAGTTTGGCTTCTTTTAAGGCATATTGCTTCGCTTGGCTATAACCAAGTATTGGGGCAGAATCACATTGGACTACTGGATGCTATTCAGCCCTCACTGGGATTGCTTAATCTCACATCTTCTCCTCCTAGCTTCGGCACTCTTCCCCTCCTTCACCCACCCATCCAAAGACTCACAAGACAAGCTATCATCAATGCCATCTACAACTGCATCTCCTGCCTACTCAAGCAATACAAGCTGCTCTACTTGGAAGAGTAATAAGGAACTCACCAAGGGGGTTGTTTTCATTTTGAAGAAGCAGTTGGTTCTCCCTCACCCCCAAACAGCCAGTTCTGTATTTTAAATGAAGATGTTAGTCAAGAACAGCATAAGAAAAAACTGTTGTCAAGGCTAAGTTGTTAATAGGAGAAAAAATTCTCCACTTGACAGCTGAGAGAAGCCTGTTTACAAATCTATTTGAACCATTCCTCTTCAGCATCTCACAAGAAGCTGTTCTTCCAGCCCTTACTGAGAGCCACTTCTGTGCTCTGCCCATCCCCTCTTCTTAAACCATAAATCACTTCTCCTGGGTCTCTCCCTAGCTCCTTGCTGCAGTAAAGCTCCAGCCACCACACAGGCACCTCTTTCCTAACCAAAACGTCAAGACCTGCCAATAGCTGGCAGCAGCAAAATTAAATAAGAACTAATTACCACATTGAGCTTTTCAGTCAATCAAGCTGGATCACTCCTTCAACTATTACCTGCTCAGCTTAAGACCTGAGTGCAGATTTGTAGTAACCAGCCAGAAAAAGTATAGCAAACACCATGAAGGAAGGAACTAAGTCTGGAGAAGTCCCCACCAACTGGAAAAGGGGAAACAAAACTCCCATTTTCAAAAAGGCTAGGAAGGAGGAGCCGGAGAGCTACAGGCCTGTCAGTCTCACCTCAGTCCCTGGTAAGATCATGGAGTGGATGCCTTCTGGAGGCACTACTGAGACAGAAGAATAGTGCAGAGGTGATTGAGTACAATCAGCATGGCTTCACCAAGGGCAGATCCTGCCTGATGAACCTGGTGGCCTTCTATGAACAGGTCACAAAATGAATAGATGAGGGGCAGCAACTGATGGCATTTACCTGCACCTGAGCAAAGCCTTTGACACTGTCCCACACCACATCCTGGTCTCCAAGCTGGTGAAACATGGGCTTGATGGGTGGAGCACCAGATGGATAAAGAACTGGCTTGATGGCTGCACCCAAAGAGTGGCTGTCAATGGGTCCATGTCCGAGTGGAGACCAGTGACAAGTGGAGTCCCTCAGGGATCAGCCCTGGGACCAGTCTTGTTCAACATCTTTGTGGGTGACATGGACAGAGGCATTCAGTGCACCCTCAGCAAGTCTGCTGATGACACCAAGCTGTGTGGTGCAGCAGACATGGTGGAGGGCAAGGATGGCATCCAGAGGGACCTGGGCAGGCTGGAGAGGTGGGCACAAGCCAACATCATGAGGTTCAACAGGACCAACTGTAAGGTCCTGCACCTGGGTTGCTGCAATCCCAAGCATAAATACAGGCTGGATGGTGAGTGGCTGGAGAGCAGCTCTGAGGAAAAGGACCTGGGGGTCTGGGTATTTGAGAAGCTCAACATAAGCCACCAGTATGCACATGTGCCCCAGACAGCAACCATGTTCTGGGCTACATCAAGATCTGTGTGGCCAGCTGGGCAAGGGAGGTGATTCACTCCCTTTACTCTGCTCTCCTGAGACCCAACCTGCAGTACTGTGTGCAGTTCTGGAGCCCCCAACACAAGAAGGACATGGAACTGTTGGAGCAAGTGCAGAGGAGGCCACAAAGATGTTCAGAGTGCTGCAGCAGCTGTGCTACGAGGACAGGCTAAGAGAGTTGGGGCTCTGCAGCCTGGAAAAGAGAAGGCTTTGAGGAGACCTTATAGCAGCCTTCCAGTATCTGAAAGGGGCCTACAGGAGGGCTGGGGAGGGACTATTCACAAGGTCTTGTAATGACAGGATGAGGGGTAATGGGTTCAAACTGGCAGAAGGGAAATTGAAACTGGATGTTAAGAGGAGGTTCTTTCCAGTGAGGGTGGTGAAACAGTGGCACAGGTTGCCCAGGGAGGTTGTGTCTGCTCCCTCCCTGGAGGTGTTCACAGCCAGGCTGCATGAGGCCCTGAGTGACCTGTTCTAGTGGGAGCTGTCCTTGTCTATGGCAGGGAGCTGGGACTAGATGATATCTGAGATCCCTTCCAACCTAAACTATTCTATGATTCTGTGATCAATCTCCTTTCCTCTAGCTTGGATCCATTCTCCCTAGTCCTGTCACTGCCTGATAGCCTAAAAAGTCCCTCCCCAGCTTTTTTCTAGGCCTCCTTCAGATACTGGGAGGCCACAATAAGGTCTCATCAGAGCCTTCTCTTCCCCAGCCTGAGCAACCCCAACTCTCTCAGCCTGCCCCCATAGGGGCGGCGCTCAAGCCCTCTGATATTCCACATCCGCCTTAAAGACAACATAATTCTTCGTTAGAAGTTCCCTCCAAATCAGACAACCCTCTCTCTTTCTCAAAGCTCTGCAGCACATCCCACAAATCGCCAGGCTGGGCTCCACAACCTGTTTGCAGCTGGTATGGTAAGCCCTCCTTCCAGCTCACTGGAGACTTCATCTACAAGAGCAAGAAGTCAATCAGCACGGAGGCACCAGCTAGAGCACTGCTACTAAGTGAAACCTGAGGTTTGCAATACCCTGCTGGATGAATGCAGCCCCAGTCCAACCAGCCACTTCAACATACGCCCAATTCCAGCACACGACTCCAACAGGACAATATATTAAAGGCTTGGCTAAGCTCAGTGCCTCTCAAAAGCTACGGTGCCAATTATAAATTGTTATCTATAGTCCCCAGAAGATCTAAAGTGGCTGCTAGTACTGTACCACACAATTCTTTGGATGCAGACATCAATTAGAGCACAGCAGCTGGCCACTCTCCTCACCAGAAGTCACTTATCTGCAGTTTCAGACCAGTAAGATATTATTCCTAATTGTTTAGATCTCATCCCTTTGACAAAACCATGGGCAATGGTTTGAAACTAGAGCAGGGGAGATTTAGGTTAGACACAAAGAACAAATTCTTCACTACAAAAATGGCAAAATACTGGAACAGGCTGCCCAGAGACGTGGTTGAGGGCTTGTCCCTGGAGACATTCAAGATCAGACTTGCTGTGGTCCTGGGCAGCCTGTTCTAGCTGGAGGTGTCCCTACTGACTGCAGTGGGGTTGGACAAGTTGACCTTTGAGGGTCCCTTCCAACCAAATGCAATGTGTGAAACAGTGAGCTTCACCTCAGCCAGCAAATGTTTGCATCCAGCTGAAACTGCTACCTACTGGTTAACGCTGCCAGAGGTTTATGGGCTCTCAGAGGAGTTGGTTTAATTACTTATCAAAGCAGTTGTTTCAGAACTATAGCCTCTTAACATACCACTTCTGGAGGCACGCTTTGAAAAGCAAGGTCACTGCCAAGCTCATACCAAAAGCAGAGCAGTCTCTCACACAGGCAAAAATTCAGCCTCCAACCACAGGTCATCTTTGTGGCTTAGCCTGTGGTTGGCTGCAGAGATGATGGCTCAGAAGCCAGTTTGTGCCTTTCCAAGTCACTACAGACTGGACATCTCAGCTCCTGCAGCTCCCACAGGGAACTGCTGACATCAGCCAGCCGGGACTGCCTTTGTCAAGAAAGGTCAGTCTTGCTCCTTCCTTGGAATGAGAGCTGTAGCTAAAGAAATGCCTTAAAATAGAAGAACATCTCACTTCCACATGCATTGAGGAGGGAAAAAGGTGCTTTTCCATGTTTATGTCTGTTTTTAAGTTACAAGTGAAGTTGGAAGTTGAACTGACCAGGAAGAAGTTCACAGGACCACAGGATGTTAGAGGTTGGAAGAGACCTCCAGAGATGATAGAATTATAGAATGGTTTAGGTTGGAAGGGACCTCAAAGATCATCTAGTTCCAATCCCCTGCCATAGGCAGGGACACCTCCCACTAGAAAAGGTCACTCAAGGCCTCAAGATCATCGAGTCCAACCCCCCTGCCAGAACAGGATCATAACCTAATTCATATGGTTGCAACAGTTGTGCCAGCATGGCACAAACAACCTACAGACCACAGCCCTCAACAGCAGGGATCTGTGGAACAACCAACAAGTGTGTGTATGCATGCATGCCAAGGAGCCTCAGAGAGCCTTGGAGTCAAGAGATTGCTGAGGAGGCACCTGAACAAGAGCTGTGACCATTCATGCAGGAGAACAAGGGAAAAACTATTTACAAGGTGGCTGGAGCAGCTCCGCTATGAGGGCAAGCTATGAGAGCTGCAGACTGGAGAAGAGAAGGCTTCGAGGAGACCTTACAGTAGCCTTCTGGTATCTGAAAGGGGCTTACAGGAAGGCTGGGGAGGGACTATTTACAAGGTCTTGTAACAACAGGATGAGGAGTAATGGGTTTAAACTGGAAGAGAGGAGATTGAAACTGGATGTTAGGAGGAAGTTCTTTCCAGTGAGAGTGGTGAAACACTGGCACAGGTTGCCCAGGGAGGTTGTGGCTGCTTCCTCCCTGGAGCTGTTCATGACAAGTTTAGATGAAACCTTGAGCAACCTGTTCTAGTGGGAGGTGTCCCTGCCTATGGCAGGGGGCTGGAACTGGGTGATCTTTGAGGTCCCTTCCAACCTAAACCATTCTATGATTCTGTCTCCAACTATCAGCAGCAGATGAGCTTTACTGCCAAAGATACTATGGCTGAGGAGAGCTTGGCCTTGTGGAGCTGCTGGAAACCCTTCATGCCATCTGCACAGTATAGGATCAGGAGTTACAACTTGCTCTTAAGAGAGAGAACGTTCAATGGAGATCCTTGCCCATTCAAACCCATTACATCCCAGTTTGAAGTGATTGCCAGGACTTGCCAAGAAGTGCTGCAAAAAGGCAAGAGTCCCCATATGTGTGTCTGGAGGGATATCACCTTCCTCCTGGATACAGTCGAGTTTCACACACCAGGCTGATTTTCACAGATCACCTGGACATGGAACTATCTGCTGGGTGACTGCTTTTCAGAGTTTACCCCCAGCCTGTCCTTTGTCATCAGCTCCTTACACTTAAGAAACATAGAACGGTTTAGGTTGGAAGGCCCTCAAAGATCATCCTGTTTCAACCCCTCCTCCACAGGCACAGAACTGTCTCAACAAGCAGCAAAATTCTTTAAAAGACTATGAAATACATGTTAATTTGCGTGGAAATAAGGAAAGTAAAGAACTTTCTCACCCAAGAGTTAACAAGGGGCAGGAAAGGCTTCTCACCCTTTTTTCCCCTACATTTCACAGGCTTCCTCCTGTAATGCCAGANGGGAGCAGGGGAGAGGAACAAGGTCACACAGCAAAAAGCAAAAGTTCCTACCTGATGCATGCCAAAAAAGAGAATAACCTGAAAGTCAGAAACAATCCACAGTTTCTGAAACGACTGGCAACACTTTACAGCCTGGCAAAAAGTTACTTCCCATCGCAAGAGTTGTGTGTTTCTCGGTGACTCCTTACGTCGTGAGGTGCTTCTGCATTCAGGAAGATGCTTTTTCTTTTGAATCCCACTGCTTCCAGTTACTAAGCTCGGCGTGGGGGGCAAGGATTACTTAGCTGGTTTGATACAGGCATTACAGAGAGACCTTTCTCACACAGGCATCCCAAGATGTGCTGCTTTTGCTCTGCCAAGTCACCACGATGCTCCATAAACCCGATCCTCGCCTTTCTTTGATTTGCAGGATGATTTGAGCTCCCTGTCAAATTACAGGCCTGTGACATCTCCCTGCCTTGGGAGCTCTCTGCTAGCTCTGGTCCCTGGAGCCAGTCATGACATTATCTGGCCTACACCTAGCAAAACACTCTTTGCTAGAGCTCCAGTTTAATTTTTAAGGTCTCACAAGCAGACTGGGAAGATGAATACAACATACACAGCAGCAAAGTAAGACTTGTAAGATCACTGGTACCAGCCTGCTGCAAACCAATCTAAAATGGGAAAATGAGGCAATAGGACAAGGGAAACAGCCTCGGGGTGTGCCAGGGCAGGTGTACACTGGATAGTAGGGAAAAAAAATCTTCACTGGAAGGGCTGTCAAGCCCTGAACAGGCCACCCAGGGAAGCGGCAGAGTCACCGGCCCTGGAGGTATTGAAAAGAGATGTAGGTGTGGTGCTTGGTGATATGCTTTAGTGGTCGACTTGACAATGCTGAGTTAATGGCTGGACTTGATGATCTCAAAGGTCTTTTCCAACATAAATGATTCTATAAGTCCACACTACTCAGACTTTCACAGAGAAACCCCACCCAATAGCAGTGTGCCCTAGAAGCTCAGCATCCACCACCTGCCCATCTCATCCTTGCCTATGGTCCTTCCCATGCTAAGAATCCAGGTTGGAAAAACCCCTTAGGATCACCAAGCCAAACCTAGAACCCTACTCTACAGGGTAAACCACATCCCTAAGCACCACATCCAAACGACCCCTAAACACATCCAGGGTGGGTGACTCCACCATCTCCCTGGGCAGCTCATTCCAGTCCCTCACCACTCTCTCCATGAAAAACTTTTCCCTAATGTCCAATCTAAACCTCCCCAGCCTCAGCCTGAGGCCATTTCTCCTTGTTCTGTCTCCAGTTACCTGTGACAAGAGTCCAGCAGCAGCCTCTTCACAATGTCCCTTCAGGTAGCTGTAGACAGCAATGAGGTCTGCCCTCAGCTTCCTCTTTTTCACACTAACCATCCCCAGCTCCCTCAGTCACTCCTCATAAGATTTAATCTGCAGGCCCTTCCCCAGCTTCGTTGCTCTCCTCTGGACCTGTTCCAGCACCTCCACATCTCTCTTGTATTGCAGTGCCCAAAACTGAACACAATATTCAAGGTTTTGCCTCACCAAAGACAAGTCCAAGGGGACAATCACCTCCCTATTCCTGCTGGCCACAGCATTCTTCATAAAAGCCAGGATGCCATTGGCCTTCTTGGCTGCCTGGGCACACTGCTGGCTCATACTGAGCTCCTATCTATTAAAAGTCCCAGATCCCTTTCTGCCAGGCAGCTCTCCAGCCACATTGCCCCAAGCCTGCATCATTGCTTGGGACTGTTGTGACATGGAAGCAGGCATGGAAGAAGCTCTTCAGACCCATCTTTTCCATCTCTAAAGAGACAACTGCACGTCCCCAAGCAGGATTTGGCCCACAGGCATAAGAGATGAGATTAATCATGCAGGTGCAATGATATGAGAAGGAGACAGGAAACATTCATAACCACTTTGAAATTAATTGCCACTTTTGTGATTTGATTTGCTAAACTCACTGGGTCTAGATTTTGTTTTAGAAAACTAAGAATATATCAGATTAATCAACTTAAAGTAAATGGACTTGATTTATTTATTTCTGCTCTACCTACTCCTCTTTAAGCTTGGCAAGTCAGTGCATTCTTTCCATTCTGTGAAGGATAAAGAGCAGAGGCATTGCTTTATTGTTGTTTTAAAGGAACATCTACAAATTTGAGCAATTCTGCGAGTTTAAATCACAGCAAAGGTTATGTTGTGAAGGAGGACAAGTGCACGGCTGGAGCAGGTTTCCATGTACTGCTCTGTGCTGAGAACACACCAGAAGTGCCTCACCACACAGTCCAGAGCTGTTCTCCAATATTTTAGACATTGACAGGGCAAGGGAGGTGATTCTCCCCCTTTACTCTGCTCTCCTGAGACCCCACCTGGAGTACTGTGTGCAGTTCTGCAGCCCCCAACACAAGAAGGACATGGAACTGTTGGAGCCAGTCCAGAGGAGGCCACAAAGATGCTCAAGGGGCTGCAGCAGCTGTGCTATAAGGACAGGCTACAAGAGCTGGGGCTCTGCAGCCTGGAGAAGAAAAGACTTCAAGGAGACCTTGTAGTAGCCTTCCAGTATCTGAAAGGGGCCTACAGGAAGGCTGGGGAGGGACTATTCACAAGGTCTTGTAATGACAGGATGAGGGCTAATGGGTTTAAACTGGCAGAGGGGAGACTGAAACTGGATGTTAGGAGGAAATTCTTTCCAGTGAGGGTGGTGAAACAGTGGCACAGGTTGCCCAGGGAGGTTGTGGCTGCTCCCTCTCTGCAGGTGTTCACAGCCAGGTTGGATGAGGCCTTGAGTGACCTGTTCTAGCGGGAGGTGTCCCTGCCTATGGCAGGGGGTGGAACTGGATGATCTTTAAGGTCCCTTCCAACTGAAACCATTCTATGATTCCATGACATACAGCAGAGCCTGAGGAGCAAACACAACCAGGCCCATCCCAGTGAGAGACACTCAGTCCCAGCCATACTTCTCTGAGAAAAGTCTTGCCAGTGAGGAAGAAATTTAATCTTCTTTATCCAGATCCTGCTGTTTCTGAATCCCCTGGAAGTTGGGTCAGCAACCTTCCCCCTCCCCAACTCCTAATCCCCTGCCCTCAGCTTTAGCAATGCAGTGAATACCTCTGCCAGCAAACTCAAAAGAAAAGCCCTCACATGTATTATGCTGAAGAAAATTAATCTTGTGTTCCACAGAATATTAAGTGGATTACATCTACAGCCTCCAAGGAGAAGAATGCTGATTTCCATGTATCTGGTGCTATTATTCACCTCTATTAGTTTTTCTACCAGCCTAACGTTAGCCGTGATAATTCAGTGCAGAGCTCATCTGGCTCAACAGACCAAGCAAGGAGAGCAAGAGTGGGACCTCAGTGGCCACAAAGATCACAAGGCAGTGGCACTGCTGTTGCTTCAAGATGAAGAATAAGGCCAGCTTCATCTTCTTCAGCTGACTTTGTGGCAGGATCACCTTTAAAACAAAGCTGCTAACGTCACGTGAAAGCTGCCATTAAACTCCATAGAGCAAAGGGGGGAGATGGACATTTCTGACCCTGAGGCACCACGGGGTGGGTGGAATCAATAAATCTTGTGATGCCTAATCTTACACCCAGCAAGTAATCACACAATTAACCAGGTTGGAAAAGACCTCTGAGATCACTGAGTCCAACCTATCACCTAAAACCTCCTAAACGTGGCACTAAGTGCTCCATCAGCCTCCTCTTAGACACCTCCAGAGATAGGGACTCCACCACCTCCCTGGGCAGCCCATTCCAATGCCAATCACTCTTGCTGTGAAGAACTACTTCCTAACATCCAGCCTAAACCTGCCCTAGCACAGTTTGAGGCTGTGTCCCCTTGTTCTGTCACTGGGTGTCTGGGAGAAGAGACCAACCCCATCTGGCTACAATCTCACTTCAGGTAGTTGTAAAGCGCAATGAGGTCTGCCCTGAGCCTCCTCTTCTCCAGGCTGCACACTCCCAGCTCCCTCAGCCTCTCCTCACAGGGCTGTGCTCCAGGCCCCTCACCAGCCTTGGTGTCCTTCTCCAGACACGTTCAAGCACCTCAACATCTTTCCTAAACTGAGAGACCCAGAACTGGACACAGCACTCAAGGTGTAGCCTGACCAGCACTGAGTACAGGGGCAGAAGGACTTCCCTGGTCCTACTGGTCACACAATTCCAGAATAGCATTGGCCCTCTTGGCCACCTGGGAAGCCAACCCCTAGCCAGAGGGGAACAACAACACTCCAAGAGGGTTGCCCACCATGCATGGCAACACCAGCTGTGCACCCATGGCCGCTGTGGCCACCACCAGCACCCTTCCTGAAGACCATGACCATGACCAGCAGGGCAAGCTCAGCTCTCTGAGCAGCTATTCAAACCACCCTGAGTCAGTGGCACTTTGCAAGAGTCTCACACTTTCTTTACAGAGGCGTTAATGACTCTAAAAAAGCACAAGACTGGGATAAGCAGCTTTAATACCATTAGGAGCAACTGAGAGCCTGCAAGGGCCAGGTTCTCAGAGGGCTGCAGATCCACTGAAGCTGCTGCACAAGTGAGAGGAGTGTAAATTACTCAGCACGGAGTAAGCAAGATCAAAGCCACTCCTAAAGGATCCAACCCACTGACAGTGATGCAAACTCAGCCCAAGCTTTTCTGAACATTTCACAAGCAGACTGATGAGTTGAGAAGGCCAAAAGGAGCATTTTGATGATGCTGCACAAAGTAAGGAAAGAAAGGGAAAGAAAACTTAGGACCTATGTGCTTCTTTCTCAGCATGACACATGACCAAGAACTCAGCCTGGGAGAGATTCACACTTTCCACAGACATCTCACTGCTCTGTGAGGGGAAGAGGAACACAGCTTCTCAGCTCTAATTCCCAAAGTCCATCTCCTTTTCTACAGTCCCCAGAACAATTTTAATTCTGCACAGTAAGTGTTAGAGCCAACAAGAAAAGCATTTTTGGATGAAATAACTTAAGAGTTTCCCACATGGGCAAGACAAAAACCTGATGGCCATGGAAGCAGATAAAGGTGCTCATCACCAGACACCAAATCCATGCAAGAATCTCAACAACTAGACACCATCACTGTCTTAGAGAGTTCAACAAAGAGCACAACAAACTCTGCCCGGCCACCCTAAATCATCCAAGCTGTCAGCCTGAAGACAGCATCACCTCATGCCAGGCAGCAGACCTGGCTGGCCCATCGCCATCTGCCCTGGTCAGAGGGGAGAGCTGCTGCAGCAGTTTTATTGAGAGCCAACTGCAGTGCAGGCTCAGCTGAGCTCCAGCCCACCTTACTGCCTCAGGCTATGCCGAGGAAGACAAATTACTCTGAGAATAAGATGCCCTTGTCACCTTTCCCTCCTCTTGAAGGCCTCATGTACCGGAAAGGAAGATTTCATTACACTGGGAATCCAGCTCAGCTCTCAGTGTCTCCCCAGACTGCAAGAGCTCTGGAGCCAGAATGGACTTTTGAGTGGGGGTGACACCAAGTGTTGTGCTACTACAGCTCGCACTAGGGAAAGCCAGAGCTCTGCAGCTGGGTCCAGCAAGAACCCAAACATTCAGGTAGAAAGCCAGAGCTCTGCAGCTGGATCCAGCAAGAACCCAAACATTCAGGTAGAAAGTTAATCCTGTTACCTTCAGCATCTATCCCAGGGCCCAAACAAACTGCAGTGCCATGCCTTACCACTGCTAGAGATCCAGACCGTCCAGCAATACTGAAACTCATGGCAGGCTGCTAGCAGCATGGTCACACCTTGGCTTCCCCACATCACTTACTCTAAAACAGAGTAGCAGGATGTGATCCTGACCCCTGAGTCCTTTTAACAACCCTGACCTTTTGGGTTATATTCTCCTCGTCTGATTTCCCTCCTGAAAACTGACACCTGCAAGTTATTTCCCTTCCCTCACATCCCAAACCTCACTCTGTTGGCAAGCATGCAAGAAAAGCATTTTACTCAAAGGAATTTGCTCACCAAGTCTTGCAGATACCAAAAATACACATTATCTAATCTTGGGAGAGCACAGTTTAATGGCTACAGCACAAGATGAGAGGCCAGAGGGTTTGACTTCCACTGTCAGCTCTGCCAGGGCTGCATCACTTGTTAAGTGAGTCGAGGGAAGAGGCTTGACCCCTTCTCACCTTGATTTCCCCTTCTATGAGGCTATCCTAGCATTCCTTTCCTCACAGGGGATCTTATCTATAAAACTCCTCATTAGCATCTGAAAAGCCTTCTGCAGCTCCGGATGCGTATGTGAGGCAAAGCCCGCAAGAGTGGAGAAGCAGACTGGCCAGGGAGCCTGCAGACACATCCTCTGCACTGCACCCAGGCAAACCCATCTGTGAAACATTCCCATCCTTTCCTTCTACAGGGAGGAAAAGAAAGTCCCTGACCAGTTATTTCTTCTTGAGAAAGCTAGAGGAAAAAGTAAACCCTGTCTCTCTGTAAGTCAAGGAGGATGGTTGGAGGACTGGAGCACTGCCTGGTGAGGAGAGGCTGAAGGTCCTGGGACGTTTTATTCTGGAGAAGACTGAGAGGGGATTTAATCAATGTTTATAAATACCTGAGGGATGGGAGTCAGGAGGGGAGGGACAGGCTCTGCTTACTTGCTCCCTGGAATAGGACAAGGAGCAATGGATGGAAGCTGCAGCACAGGAGGTTCCACCTCAACACAAGGGGGAACTGTAAGGCTCACAGAGCACTGGAACAGGCTCCACAGAGAGGTTGTGGAGTTTCCTTATCTGGAGACTTTCAAGACCTTTCTGGATGTGTTCCTGTGTAACCTGAGCTAGACTGTATGGCCCTGCTCTGGCAAGGGGTTGGACTCGATGATCTCTTTGGGTCCCTTCCAACCCCTGACAGCCTGTGATCATGCAAGATTCTTATGATAAAGTATCAAGGCCACAAAGATGCTCAGGGGGCTCTGCAGCCTGGAGAAGAGAAGGAGACCTTGTAGTAGCCTTTAAGTATCTGAAGAGGGCTTACAGGAAGGCTGGGGAGGGACTATTTGCAAGGTCTTGTAATGACAGGATGAGGAGGGATGGATTTAAACTGGCAGAGGGGAGATTTAAACGGGATGTTAGGAGGAAGTTCTTTACAGTGAGGTTGGTGAGACACTGGCAAAGGTTGCCCAGGGAGGTTGTGGCTGCTCCCTCCCTGGAGGTGTTCACAGCCAGGTTGGATGAGGCCTTGAGCGACCTGCTCTAGTGGCAGGTGTCCCTGCCTATGGCAGGGGGTTGGAACTTGATGATGTTTGAGTTCCCTTCCAATCTAAACCATTCTATCATTCTATCAGGAGGAGAACAGGCTGCCCAGAGAGGCTGTGGAGTCTCCTTCTCTGTAGGCTTTCCAGCCCTTTCTGGATGTGTTCCTGTGTGACCTGCACTAGATTCTGTGGTCCTGCTCTGGCAGGGGGGTTGGACTCAATCTGTGGAGGTCCCTTCCAACCCCTGACATCCTGTGCTCAGGAGACCCCACTACCTCTAGCTAGTCACCTGCAGAATTACTGCCACAAAACAAAACCATCCTCCTTCTCCCACTCTTGCTCTGGATGCCACTGAGTGGCTGAAGGAAACCAGAAGCCCACACTTAGTCTTCTACTAAAGCTGGACATGGAGGTGAGAAAAATCCAGTCTTAGACACTCCCATTGATAAGACCAGAGCCCAGCTTACAGGACCTCAATTATAGCACATCTCCTGCTCTTCTCTGGCACTGCAGCCTTTTGGGGTCACATTCTGAGCACTCCCGGTGGGATGCAGGAAGGTTTTCTTCTGGTGTGAGCAGACACTTCCAGTTGGAAAATAACTGAGTATCTACAGACAAGGTCGTATTTCAGCTTTTTTTTGGGAGGAACGAAAGCCACTACACCCCAACCTCTCCCCATCTTTCCCAGTCGCCTCAGCTAACCTTGTAGGTAGATCACATTACCAGTGCCAGTAATAGCCACTGCACCATCTGGGACTGCTCCAGTACAGCAAGACCTTTGCTCCTAGATAGATTCACAAACCTCCTGCTTCCCCTCGAGTGGCTAAGCACAATGTAATGAACAACAGAAGTTAAGTCCATCCTGCTTTAACCACATGGAACAGGAAGGTCTCAAGAGGAGCAACTGGTCCAAGAACTTGAAGGAAAAAAAAAGAAGAAAGAAAAAAGGCTCATCTCTTTTTGAAAGGGAAGAGAAAAATGTCCTATTGTTCCATAATTAATGGAAAGCAGAAGAGGTTTTATGGAAGTCACTGAGAAACAGAGGGGTGAGCGTCAGACAGCACGTTTCAGTATTTCATGATCACAAGGTGAGCTGCTTGCATAATTCTGAACATAGGCAGTTATGAAACTTATGCTTTAAATGCTAACTAACAATAACATAGCAATTAAGTCTCATAAGTGGCTTTTTCTTTTTCTTCCTTCTCTTTTTTTTCCTTAACTGCTGCAACCTTCACCTGAAGCATGACTCTCTCTGGCAAGGTGCACACAGGATGGGTGCCCCAAGCCCCCAGCAGCATCAGTGATGCATCTCACCCCACAGCCCCTCTGCCAGTCAGAACCACGTCAGACTCCCTGCAGAGAAGGCTTCAAAATTGCACCAAGGGAGAGGCTGTGACCCTGCAAGGAGCAGGAAAATGAGGGAATAAAACTGAATAACTGTTGGCTACCAGACCCTGACCAAGCTTCTCAGCCTCCCTCCCCAGTGGATCCGGACATGAGCTCGTGCTCTCATGAATTGCTCCAGTATGCCCAGGACACAGAGTCTCCCCCACAAGACACATAATATAGAGCAGCAAAATGTCAGGAAAATCAAGGGCAAATGAACAGAGAAGACAGCCCCTCCCCCTCCCACCACTTCTATTTTTAGGCAGCAAGATTAGCTTGGAGCAGTTTTATTCATTTCTGATAATGAGCAGAGCTCTTGCATCTTCTCTCGAGGACACTTCCTCTGCGCAGGCACTCCGCTTCGCACCAGCACCAGCAACCATGACTCATTGTGAAAGGGTCTCGAAGCAATTCCAGTTGGCACTTGCGCCCTGCCTTCCCTCATCAACCACAACACTTGGTTTTGGGGGTATGGTCTGCCCACCTACAAGGCACTGCTCCCTTTGAAGCACAGGATAGTCTTTGCCTGTTCAAAAGTGTAATGCTTTTACTCCAGCCACTTCTCAGACAACGCAAGCTGGCACACCTTGGAAGCTCGAGACTCCATGCAAATGACATTTGGCCTTCCCAAGCCTGAACATGGGTAAGAAGTGTCCAGTTCTGATCCCCTCAATTCAAGAAAGATGTTGAGGTACTGCAACATGTCCAGAGAAGGGCGACGAAGCTGGTGAGAGGCCTGGAGCACAGCCCTGTGAGGAGAGGCTGAGGAAGCTGGGGATGTGTAGCCTGGAAAAGAGGAGGCTCAGGGATGACCTCATCACTCTCTACAACTACCTAAAAGGAGGTTGTAGCCAGGTAGGGGTTGGTCTCTTCTCTCAGGCAACCAACAACAGAATGAGAGGACACAGTCTCAAGTTGTGCTGGGGGAGGTATAGGCTGGATATTAGGAGGAAGTTCTTGACAGAGAGAGTGATTGGCATTGGAATGGACTGCCCAGGAAGGTAGTGGAGTCACTGTCCCTGGAGGTGTTCAAGACAAGACTGGATGGGGCACTTAGTGCCATTGGACAGGGCTGAGTGATTGGTTGGACTGGATGATCTTGAACCTGGCTGATTCTATTCTATTCCATGTGATGGAGATGGAGATGCAGCTCAACCACCCTTCAGGCTCTCTTAACACAGCAACCTCATCCTTTGGCCTTTTCCAGTGCAGCAAGCCCAGTTCCACTCACAGCAAAGAAACTATGGTCCTACTAGGGCACCCTAGGTGAAGCTGGCAGCCAGGATCCAACTGCTCAGTGAAAACTAACAGCACTGACCTGCTGTACTTCAGATTGCCTTGACAGTAACACCTGAGTGCAAAGCTTTCCTCCTTCAGGTCCTCCCCTTCTCATCTCCTCAAGCCTCAACCTTCCTCTACAGCCCTTCACCACCACTCTCTTACCTGCCTGAGGATCACACTTATGCTGCATAAGGTAGGAGGATCCTGGAATCCAGTCTGGACTGCAAGCAGGCAAGGTCCAGAGAGCAAGATACACCTTAAAGCAGGTGGCAGGGGTGAGGGACAGTGGAAGTAGAGAGCTTCTCACCCAGCAAATAAAAACATGGCAGAAGCAGCCTGGGGATCTGCAGCTCTTGTGGTGCATCACTCAGGAAAGACAGAAGACAAGGCCTCAGATATTTATCACCCTATTTCCTTCTGAATTTTCAATAAATTACTTGGAGTCTTCTACTTGACCTTTGGATTATGCTCTTTTAGGCAGCATTTTTTCCCTGTTTCTCTACAATTATGACAGCTAGGAAAAATTACTCCTCTCTGAAGTTAACTGCTGATGCCTGGACTTCACTGGAGTTCATTACCCCAGACACGATCATCAGGCTGTTGATGAGTTAGAAACCCTTTCCCAGGAACCAAGTGTTCCACTGCTGTACCTTCCTCTTGCCCCTCTGCTATGTGAAAGGGCAGAGAAAAGCATGCCTGAAGCACTAACATCCAGGCTGAGCCCAGAAGCTGGTCCACCTGTGGCTTCTTGGTGAGCTCTTCCCTCTGGTCACAAGCACCTTCCACCAAGCTCTCACTTTCTCTTGTGGACCGCAAAACCTCACTTACTGAGGAAAACCATTAGGTCAATATGAGGAAGCTTTTAAGACAGCTAGTAGATGATTAACGAGTGCTCAAGTCAACTGCTGCAAGTTCACCATGAACTCCTTACAGCCATAAGAAAAATCTTCTCCTCCTGCACCTATTTGGCAAACCAGAGATGAGCTCATGGAGACATTCTGCCTGGCAAAGCCCTCACTGCAGGGGTCAACAGAGATTATGAGATCTTCACTTCCCTCTCCCCCAGCCTCCTAACCACAGATCCCCAGCTCAGCATTCCCTATCAGTGGTATTCCCAAGAGATCTTCCTATGGAGGACCTTGCTCCTGCTCTCCAATCAGTCAAGTGGTCCCCAAAACCTCTCTCTCCATGCTAAGCCCTTGCTGGACAGTCTTTGCTGAGGTGCCCACAGTTTTCCACGTCCATTGCACAACCTTGCACCTACACATCTCCCTTCAACCAGCTGTCTGGCTGGGTCCCCACCCTCGGCCAACACCACGTCAATGCAGAAGGCTGGGGGAGGATGTGTACAAAGTGTCTCACGTAGCTCTTTTAAAGCAAGGCCAAAGAAAGAGCATTTCTGCTCAGGGCCTTTGCCTTTCATTCTAGAGCCCCCCAGAGCCAAGTAAAGGTGCTTCGGCACTCTTAAAATCAGTTACTTCCAGGCAATAATATCCTGAACACCTTTCTTCATCCTGGCTTTTATATTGCACAATGAAGAAGTTATCAGGATTTGGCACTTTCTCCTTAACGGGGCCATCATTAACAAGTGACTCATATTATATGGCAGCATGAGTCATCTTGGCAGAGGTCATCATCATAAGCGACAACTGCTCTTCAATTATTTCCTTCGAGTTGAATTAAAGGTATATTGTTATGCTAATTCTACAGCTGCTCCATCCCATCTTTCCATCCCTTGTCTCCAGAGCAACCTGGGACTGTGCCTCATGGTCCAAAACGCCGCTGGAAAAGCTTTTCCACCACTGCGTGCACAATTCTGAGCACAGTAGGACATGAAATACAAGAAGGACAAGATGGAACTGCTGGAGCCAGTTCAGAGGAGAGCCACGAAGATGATCAGAGGGCTGGAGCAGCTCTGCCACTAGGATAGGTTACCAGAGCTGGGGCTATGCAGCCTGAAGGAGAGAAGGCTTCGAGGAGACCTTATAGTAGCCTTCCAGTATCTGAAAGGGGCCTACAGGAGGGCTGGGGAGGGACTATTCACAAGGTCTTGTAATGACAGGTTGAGGAGGAATGGGTTTAAACTGGCAGAGGGGAGATTTACACTGGATGTTAGGAGGAAGTTCTTGGCAGTGAGGGTGGTGAGACACTGGCACAGGTTGCCCAGGGAGGTTGTGGCTGCTCCCTCCCTGGAGGTGTTGAAGGCCAGGCTGGATGAGGCCTTGAGTGACCTGTTCTAGTGGGAGGTGTCTCTGCCTATGGCAGGGGGTTGGAACTGGATGATCTTTGAGGTCTCTTCTAACCTAAACCATTCTATGATTCAGGTTGGAAAAGACCTCCAAGATCACTGAGTCCAACCACCAACCCTACCCTACCAAGTCTACCACCAAGCCACATGCACCACATCTACATGGCTTTTAAACACGTCCAGGGATGGTGACTCAACCCCCTCCCTGGGCAGCCTGTTCCAATGCCAGACCACACTTGCAGTGAACAATTTCTTCCTCACGTCCAGCTGGGAAGTCTTCTAGTTGGGTTTTCAGCCACAGTATCTAAACCAGCTCTCCATTTCTTCTCCCACTGCTGTTCCACAGAGACAACAAGCTGCTGTCCCTGCCACCTTCCTGCTCTCCTCATACTTTATCACAACAATTTTCTAAGGGTCTGGGGCTTCTCTGTCCTCAGACACAACCACCTTTAGTTTCCCACACCACATCGTTGCTTCCGAGAGCTGGGTCAAAGCCCAGCAAACAAAATTACTTCAAACTATGCCCAGTGACATGTGAATACTGAAGAAACTCTAACAAGCCATGAGCAAAGCAAGCAGAAAAGGAGGTTTTTCCAATCATTTCTCCTTTTCTAGATAACCAGCCCTATGTGGCCTGAAACTACACCACGGCAGGTTGAGCTTGGATATTAGGAAAAACTTCTTGACTGAAAGAGTGGTCAGGCATTGAACAGGCTGCCCAGGCAGGTGGTGGAGTCACCATTCCTGGAGGTGTTCAAGAAACATAGACATGTGGCACTGGGGGACATGGTTTAATGGCCACGGTGGTGTTGGGTAACAGCTGGACTCGATGACCTCAAGAGATCTTTTCTGACCAAAAACAGTTCTATGATTCCATGTCAACAGGACTCCAATCTCCCCACTCCATTCCTGCTCCCTTCACTCACTCCACACACAACGTACCCATCACAGCTCCCCAGCCAATGAACCAGGAGAAGACAGCATCGCTGCCAGGGCAGGGTGCAGTGGCTGCAGGGTCCTTGGCTCAGGGCACAGGGTTTTGCCCATTAGGAGACAGCCATTGCCAGCCTGGTCACCACTGGAACACTCTG
This sequence comes from Psilopogon haemacephalus, assembly GCA_013396835.1. NCBI lineage: Eukaryota > Metazoa > Chordata > Aves > Piciformes > Megalaimidae > Psilopogon > Psilopogon haemacephalus. The sequence goes on along the minus strand of VWZI01015747.1, from coordinate 203,858 downwards.
TATTTATAGCAGACAGACAGAGTCACATTGGCTGCAAGGTTCACTTCAGAGAGCATTTGAGAGCTGCTCTTACTATTGGAATCCCATTTAGCTATTACAGCCTCTTCAGCCATACCAACACACCCATCCCCATGGAACAGCAATGGGAAGAGCAGAGCCATCACACTGTTTACTGAGGCTAATCAATATGTAAAGCCTGCAGATTTATTGCACTAAGACAGCTTGTCTGCATAGCCAGAAAATGCATTCAGAGCCCTTTTAATTTTGTTGCCTAGACCTCTGGTTTTGCTCCAAGAACATTGTTTCCTTGCACACCCAGAGTTTCTTCCTCCCCAAATAGTGGCATCTGGAGGCACTTGAGAGAGGCTCCTCCACAAACACCTACTGTGAGCATTCAGTGGAAGGATATAGCACAAAAAATTCCACAAGTTTTAAGGGCAGTGTCCCTCCCTTTCCAGCCAGGTTTCACATGCACAACAAGTCCATGGCTAATTCAACATCTCCCAGGTAAATGAGCAGATTGGGTAAGTCTGCTCTGTGTTTTGAAGGTCTAGGTGGCAGTGACAGGGACACAGGCTGTGCCATTCATAGACACACTGGCCATCCACACTGTCCTGCTCCACTGAAGGGAGTACAGCTAGGCCCACCATTTTTTTTTTTAATACATATATATATATATATGTATATATATATGTGTGTGTGTTGTGTGTCTGTATCATATATACACATACATATATATGTGTATATTTGTTGTGTATTTAAGAACTTTCTAAGTGCCCTCACAAAGCACGCAGCATATTCAGTTTGCTGTGTTTTGGGGGTGACCACTGCAAAGCTCAGATACTATCTGGGTACCACAACTAGTGTGCCAAAAGGGAGATGCTACAAACTACACCATCCAAGCTCATTCTCTGCCTTCATTGCAGTTTGTGATTTGGGGCTGACCACTGCAAAGTTCAGATACTACCTTGGCACCACTAGTGAGCCAAAAGGGAGATGCCACAAAGAGGACCACCCGCGCTCATTGTCTGCTTTCACCTCAGTTTGTGATTTGGGGGGCACAAGCATAGGGAGCAATAAGCAGCACGCTTAGTGCTCCTGGAGCACCAACACCAGAAGGTCCACCAGCTACTAGGAAATGCAAGTTGTTTGGGTCACTGTATCAGGCCTATAGTCCACAGAGTGACACACCTAAGAAAGATGGCAGTAAAGCAGGGAGGAGATCTGTACCTTCGCTTTTGCCAGTTTCCCTCAAAATCATACTAATCTTCTTGTGCTCGTGTGCAAAAAGAGAAGAGGAGAGGCAAATACATTCCAATTTACAGAGATTCCTATTGTTGCCTGGACATCAAACAGCCCCCAACTAGCCCTGCAAGGATCTGACCCACAAATTATGAAAATAAATGCCTCTGAAGCTTTGATCTCTTGCATTTCTGTAGCACGCTACAGCGGGTATTGGACACATTTTATTAGATTCAAGCTGTGAGAGCTCTTCCTCGGCAAAGGCTCTGTGGCCTCCAATGCATCCCAAAGTCTCCATCCAGCAGATTAGGGACATGGTCCCAAACAGCCACTTGTGTCACTCACTGAACACATGACTCGGCTGGCAGCAGGCTTTTTCCTGCTGAGTTTCAAAATGAGGAGCACAGAGAATTTTTAAAAGGCAGAGGGGGAAGGCCGCCAGAACTACACTTCTGATTCTCGGTTAGCTCAGGAAGGAGCGCACACCCTCAGCCATACCCCTGGCTTCTAAAAAGCCTCGATTTCAGGGCAATCTATTTGCTTTTACACTCTGAACTGCCACTGCTGGAGGAAGCAAGCAAGCATGCAGACACCATAACAAAAGGTTTTGTGCGCTCGCAAGCTGCAAACCACAGGTGCGCTCACGTGAGCACAAACACAGGCACCCTCGCCGCAGCAGCGCTGAGGACCTAGAGGATGCTCAACTCGTGCTGCTAAGGCTCTGCTCAGAAGAGCAACTCCTCGTTCACAGCCCGCTGCACACACCAAGCAGCTCCTGTGCTTGCCAGAGGCCACGGCTGTTTTCAGCCTGAGCGGTTATGGAGGCAGTATGGGGCCACATCAGCCGCTCGGGTCTCACTGGCAAGAGGGCGGTGTTCGCACGAAGCCATTCATATCTAATAAGGTTCCCGTAGCAGAGCAGAGGTGGTTATCTGCAGAGGAGAGGTGGCTATCTGCAGCAAGCAAAGCCTGTGCACGCAGGGTAACTCGGCAGCTGAGCAGGGGGCAGCACAGGCTGTGCGCTCGCAGAGCAGGGCAGGAGGAAATGTCGGTTCTCAGCCATGAAAGATAGAATCACAGAATGGTTTAGGTTAGAAAAGACTTCAAAGGTCATCCAGTTCCAACCCCCTGCCATTGGCAGGGACACCTCTCACTAGAACAGGTCACTCAGGGCCTCATGCAGCCTGGCTGTGAACACCTCCAGGGAGGGAGCAGACACAACCTCCCTGGGCAACCTGTTCCAGTGTCTCACCACCCTCACTGGAAAGAACTTCCTCCTAACATCAGTTTCAGTATCCCCTCTGCCAGTTTAAACCCATTCCTCCTCAACCTGTCATTACAAGACCTTGTAAATAGTCCCTCCCCAGCCTTCCTGTAGGCCCCTTTCAGATACTGGAAGGCTACTTCAAGGTCTCCTCGAAGCCTTCTCTTCTCCAGGCTGCATAGCCCCAACTCTTGAAGTCTGTCCTCACGGTAGAGCTGCTCCAGCCCTCTGAGAATCTTCATAGCCCCCCTCTGGACTCGTTCCAACAGTTCCATGTCCTTCTTGTGTTGGGGTACTCCAGTGCTGCCCACCTGATTTCAACCATCTATCATTTACTATCAACACACAACCTTGGAACTTCCGGCAAGGATTGCAGAAAATTAACAGGGGAAAGCAACATTCTCAATCAAAGGTTTCCTCGTTTGCCATTGCAAAACAAAATCAGGCATGCAGAGATATAACTGAGCTTCCACTAAACTTCTTATCAGTGTTTTCCAACCTTGGTGGCTTCTCCTCTCCTTTCACTAATGAGCCATTGCAGAAGAACTCCAGGGCTGGGGCCCTACGTGCTGAGCATCCTTATCCCTCTGCAGGAAGGGGATGCTCAGCCCCTCACAGGGCTCATCTCAAAACCACTGTGGAGGGGCAACACAGAAAGGAGAATCTCTTTTGCAAGGGCCATGTTCCCTAGACAATCCTCCTTTAGGAATCATGAATAATCGACATGGAGAACATCAAACCTTACTTGCATAAATTGTTTTCCTGAGCCCAGAGTAGACAGCCCATTGCTTTCCATGTCAGAAATGGTTCAGAGTGACAAAAAGGGACAGGAAGAGGGGATGGTGGGGAAGGAAAGCAAAGCTATGGCTTTTTAATAAAGCTATGGATGACTTAGGCTAGTGGCTTTTGACCTGCATCCCAATTTAATGGCTCTGTGAAAGGTAACAAAGAAGATGCCTGAGCATCAGCAAATGGAAACCTCATGTCCTGCAGGCTCTATGCCTCCCATGGGTAAGCAGGGCACCTGCAGAGCAGCTGGGGCAGAAATCATCACCAGTGGTGACAAAAGAGTCAGTCAAAGCCCTGGGAGAGGGAACGGTGATGACAAAGCCCTGCTATGATACATAGCCCGGCAGAGATAGCCCTGCTGTGTCTGCGTTGTGTCCCACAATACTCCTGGACTCCTCTGCAGCTGACAGCAAGGGGAAAATGGCATCTGCCAGGGAACACAGGTCTGGAACTCTCAATCTCATCCTCCCCACCCTACAATACAACAGCTTTTCCAACACTGTTCCTCTATACCATGCACCCTTTTCCCTGTTTGTAGCTTTTTACTGAGGAAAGCATGGGGAATTTACCAGGATTGTCCCCATTTATATTTGAAGCATGAAGAAATGAGACAAGGATCAATACTCTGTCCTTGGTCTGCAGGTCAGAGGCAGTGAACGCCTGCTGATGTCTATGATTACCCTGGCAAAGTGACTGGGGATGCATCAGGAGGAGTCAGGCCAGGGTTTACAAGGAGCAGCTGGGAGCCGGAGCCCAGGAGTTGACAGTAACCTGGCCCCATGTGAATGATGGCTTCCGAGGACACCTATTCCATAAGCTGGGAGATTAATTTCTGGAGATTTACGGAGAGATCAAATGGAAACAGTTTCCCTTTCACCCCATACAAACTTCACCACTACATCTACTATAGCCTGGCAGATAAAAACTACCTTCATGTAGCCACGGATAAAAAGCCTCTTCTAACTACTCCTCCTTGCATGGATTAAAAATCAACCACTTTAAATACACACACCAACCAGACGTTCTTTCCTGCTTCGAACCTTGATTCAACAAAATACTTGAGCTCGAACTTCAGCCTGTTCAGGCACATGTTTTGCTGTAAATTCACTCCAAAGTATTAATTTTTATGGCTGAGCAGCACATGAACAATCATGACACCAGAGAAACTCTTCAAAAATGACCATACATCTGCACGTTGTTGAAGACCTCCAAAGATGAGCAATCACTGCACCACTGCTGAAAGATGCATGGAAAACTGCAGAGGAGCAGCATCTGGGCTGCACAACTCCAAACAGTCAACAAAATAATCAACCATGCAGTAGAAACAGACAAAAGACAGCTGCCTTTCTTTTTTTTTTTTTAAACCCCCCCTGTGGTAACTTTACACAAGCACAAACACCAAAATATGTTTGTATGTGTAGAATATAAATGTTTGCACCATTATCAGCACTCCTGGCTCAAGGAATGGAAGCAAGATGCAGGGGGGAAAAAAGGCTTAGACTTGTACTCCGTCTCCCCTTTGGGATGATTCAGAGACCAATATTGTGCTGCCAAGGTTTTATGGTTATAAAAATTTTTTAAAGGCTCAAAAAAATATACAAAGGACATGGAGAGAGTCGTGGCCCTGAGCTTACATATGCACTGAATCACACTGGAAGAGGACAGACGAAGTCAGGGATTCATACAGCCATTTAAGTTAGAAAAGGCCAACTTGAATTGGTTGTGTCCAACCATTCACCCAACACTACCAAGTTCACCACTAAACCACATCCAAAAATAACTGAAGACTCCTGAGAGCGTCTACCCTCAGGAACTGTGGTTCTAAATATTTACTTGTTGAAGATCTGTCCCAATTTTTGCCTGGTAGCACTATCATGTAAAACACAGCACAAATAAGCTTTTCCTTTTTTTTTTTAAATCTCCACTAGTCATCTCTAGTCAAATTTGTTCCTCTTTCTATTTAGGAAGAAGGTGACCTTTGCAACAGCTGCCCAAAATTCTGTTGAGCTACAGAGTCGAGGTTTTTTTTTTAGGAGGTGCTGGAAGAAGAAGCCTAACATTTTGCTGCCAGGATAATGCTTGAGCAGTGGATTACAGCGCTTATTCCCCATTAGAACTTATCCTAAATCTTTAATGATGCTGAAATATGCCATAAACTGATAAAGTTCTGGAAACAGGATAATGCCAGCAAGCTTATTTGGATTCTGTGGTTTTTTTTAATAAGAGAGTTTTTATCTTCATTGACAATGATCAACTAATGCAAACGAATGGTCCCTGAAACTTCACTTCTATACAAAGCAAAGCTAAAGGAAGAGTAGTGACATTTTTGGGTTTCATCCAAATCTTCCCAGCAACAGCTAATACCCACCAGCTCCTTAATTCTGTGCTGTCTCCTCTCCAAGCCCGAGCATTAAGGGCCAGGCACTTCCAAAACAACTAACGATTTTAGGATCCAGTTTCCAGAAAGTGCATGGTCAGCACTTTGCTAAAGTAAATAACAAAAAGCTTGGGCTTTGTTAATGAGTTCAAAACAAAAGCAATATCCAGGTACACGAAAAAAACAATTGGTCCTTACCAAAAAAAACGCTCCTTTTAAATCCCCACGGTTGCAGAAAACCTGCAGCCAAGCCGTACCATTCAGGGGAGCTTTGCAAGCAACCAGCCCTCAACTGAGGCACTCGCAGCCGGGGTGAGCCCCTCATCCAGCAAAAACACGGAACAGCTGTAAGAGGGAGGGATCTGCTTGCCCCAAAGCAGTCCCACTGGGAAGGTTACCAGCTCCCTGAGAAAGGCTTTCCTCCCCCAGAGCTTTTATCACCTCACACACACTTTGCCGAGCACCCAAAATGCACCCAGCTGTGGCAGCTACTGCAGAAGAGCCTACAGCCGCTGCCAATCCATCAGCCAGCGCCCCAGCCCCGTAGACAGATGCAGCAAAGGAAAAGCTACTGACCTGAATATTTTAGAAGGATCAAGGCCATTGCCTTCAGCAAGAGATGCCAGGCTCTTGCAATCACCCAGACAAAAATAAAGGGTGGGGAAAATCCCCCAAACCAGCCCCATCTCTGCTTGCTTGGGGTGAGCTCTGCATTTCCCACTAGTGCACGGCCCACTGCATCCATCCCTCCTCACACTTATTCTCCTTTTTTTGCACAGATCTGCTGCTGAAACATGCCTGTCAACAGCCCCTGCGCACCCCCACGTTAATCATTATTCTGTTAACAGCACTGCCGGGTCACTCGGCTATCAAACATGCTGAGTGGACCAGCAAAAAGATCTCCTGGTCCGTCCAAAAGAACATTATAATGCAGTTTATCTTATCCCTTTCCCAGTGTAATATGCAGCACTGCCTGTTCAATGGCCTCGTCACTTTAAATTACAGTTTTCTGCAACATTAACAATACTCATTACCAGCACCACCACCAGAAGATCTCTATTTTAAGAGTCCTTCTGATGCTGAAGGCACCAACCTGCCCTTCCTTATATGCTCAGCCCCCTGTACCCATGCAGGGGCACTTGGGTACCACGGCAATACGCCAGGAGCACAACGATGGCTGGAAACATGTCCAAAGGAAGGCAGAAGCAAGCCCCAAGTGTGCTCTACTCACTGCACCAGGTCGTGCATTTTAATCAGAATTCAGTGCTTTGTTCCTGGCCCAGCTGCCAGCGCCGCCGCGCAGATGCTCTGCTGCGGTGCAGCTCGACTGCGTGGCCAAGATAAACTCCGGCGTGACAAGAACAGAAGCTCCTGCTACCTCTTGTGTGTCCGTTCAGCCCAGCCCTACAAATCTTACCCCCCAAGCTAGCGGGCAGAGGCGAGCTGACACACATGCCGGTGCGCAGGGCTCTGTGTGCGCCAAGCCGTGCCCAGCCTCAACGGCACATTCTCATCCTGCAAATCCACCTTCCTCCCTTGTGACAGCAGGAAGGAAGCCAAATCAAGGGACGGGGCAAGCTGGCAGGCAAAGGTCCACCTTTTTTATATGCATTTGCTTGTTGTTCATAAAACTCAGCCTCGTGGAACATTTCAGTGACTCAAACTTGGAGATAAGCGGCCCGAGCGTTTGTTTCCTTTCCCTGCTGCTGGGAACAAATCACGCCCCTCTGCCAGGTTTTGAGTCACTACCTGCTGCCAGGGTTTCACACGGCCATCCCTCAACCCTTCAGACTGGAGGCACAAGAGCAACGTTTCCCCCATCCAGGCTCGTCTACGAACCCGCTGCAATGTGACACTTCGTTTCTGATAAATGAAATTTTGCAAGGCTTGGGGAATTACTCCTCCCTGCCATGTTTTGTGCTCAGGCAGCAAATTCACTATCGATTTCTGGTTCAGACCCTGTGGAATGATTCACGCTTCTTGCCCTATCTGCTGAATTTATGACCTTTAACAATTATTCTAAGTGCTAAAAGAGCTTAGTTTAGAAGAAGATCTATACCTTGGCAAATTAAGCTCCTATTCTTGTCTTGCTTACAAACCAACCCATCGCTCATCATTTACAGGAAGGCACCATAAGCAGGTCTCTCCCCTTGAGAGGGGGCAAAAGCACTGACGCTGGGGTTCTACCACAGAAGCCACTGCTGGAAAGGCGGAGGGCATGGCTGGGAAAGGGGGACATGGTTCTGCAGTTCCATCCCACCACTGGCCAGGGTTTCAGGTCCCCTCGTCTCCAGTTACCCTGAAACGCCAGCACGGCTCTGCTCGCAGACCAACGGGTCTCGGGGGAGGGAGGGAATATACATTTCCTCCTAAAGAGAAAACAAACCCCTGACTGTATCTGGTGTGCGTTGCTATTAAAAAGCCACAAACACAGGAGGAGGGATGTGACCCAAACAACTAAATGTGTGGATACAGATTGAATATAAAATAGTGCCCTAGTTCAAGAAAACTTTCTAACACATATGTTAAAAATAATAATAAATCTTATTTTGAGGAGGTGAGAAGGAGAGGATTCCCCTTTCCCCTATAAAAATGAGACTGCTTTCCTGAATGAACTCTGCAGCTTCAGCAACCTCCCCACCATGGCATCTTGCACCCAAGAGCACAAACAAGAGCTCCAGGTCTGGTTTTAAGGTGGGTGCTCTCCCCCCCCCAGCTCAAATCTCCTCTACACAGTGTATTGCTGAGCAATCATTTACACTGTTCCATCAGCTAGAAACTCACCAGGAAGAAAAGTAGGGCAAGTGAACCAAGAGAGCCTTCTTTAGCTTTTTTCCTTTGCACTGAAGAAAATAATATTTCTAAAAATACTCTTGTGCAAGTCTTTGACAGATTTTGCTTAATTTTATTTATTTCTCTATGGCAGCAAGTTGAGAGAAGCAGCCTTGCCGTTGCCCCCCCCAGTAAATGCTGCTTCTCTAAATGCCTTCCCATCCCCATTACCAAATAGCTGTTATCTCCACCAAAAGGATGAAGAAAGGGAAGGAAAG
>VWZI01015747.1:116069-191448 GCA_013396835.1 Psilopogon haemacephalus | reverse complement strand
CCCCCCCCCCCCCCCAAAGAGGTGTATATCTGTCTCTCTGTGTTCTGGTTTTTTTTCTGCCAGAAGTATCTAAACAAAATCTTGCAGTTGGAGACATTGTGACTCAAAATAGACTACGCTGTTGAATTGGCCCAAAATATTTTGCTGTGAGTCAGTTCAGCGTGAAATTGTGTTTCCACCTGGTGGGTGTCCCCTGGGAACACAGCTGGACCCCACTGTGCCTCATCAGAGCCCCTCTCGTGGTGGTGCCCTGTGCTCCATCCAGCCTGGCTGTGTGGCAGGGCTGGCATGGCTATGCGTGATTCGCAGCGTAGGCAGGCAGCTGCCAAGCCAGATGATGGCATGCAGCTGCCACATCCCATCCTCCCTGACCCAAGAGCCGTGGAAGAAGAGTACAGCCCCTCCTAGCTTAGCTCCCTGCTCCTCTCATCAGCTCCATAGATAACATTTCTACTTCCAGAGAAGTTGGGACTGGTTTTGCCATTTCATTCCCATTCAGAAAGTGGAGAGGTGTGAAAATGTCAGGTTTTCCTGCAGAGTGGCAGTCTCCCACCTCGGTCAGCCCCTGTGAGCAATGAGAACCTTAATGAACCAAAGCTCTGCCATTGGCAGATGTCAGAGGCTAATGCCAGGGTCAGTATTTTTGATTTATTCACTGATGAGCATCAGCTCACATATGAACTATTCAGGTCACTTGACCTCTGAATAAAACCAAATTTAATTATCTAACAGTGCCACACCACCATTAATTATGTCATGAGGGGGTTATGTAGAATGAGTAAATCTAAATGACACCTAAGGCTTTGTCTGATTAGCAAGGTGTCTTGGACTTTGAGCAGGAAAAGGAATGAAGCAAACAAGAAGGCAGGTATGGACCCTGACATAATTTATTCTGCCAGCAGCTGAGTCACCTGTTCCCAATAGTTCTGTGACCATTAGACCCATAGCTGGTGTCAGCATGATTTTTAGCATTTCCCTAAGTCCAGGATGGATTACCTCAGCCTTTGTCCACCTAAGGTAGTAGTTAAAGGGCTCTGTCCAAACTGAGCGGAGGATGCTGAAAAATTAATACTCTGTTAAATGCATAACAATGGGGTTTTAGGCTAACAAGATAACATGCAGCTGTGTTAAAAGACACTCAGAAATGAGAGGCTACATATGTCCTAACCTGCATCTATTGATCTCCTCAAATGCACTTTAACTGATTCATTATCACTTACTGATCCCTCGTCCTTCTGCTGCTATGGGCTCCTCTCCAGGGACAGAAGTGTTTCTCCACTACATCCTAGGAGCTGAGCAGGACTTCACGTGTGAACCCTGCTGCCAAGATTTTTCTCTGTAGCTATACACACAAACAAATAATTTTTAAAAAGCCTCTGTAAATAGTTAATCGCTGCCTCACTTACGCATTGTTCAACTACAAAACCCTGTGATCACTGCAACGGGGGAGAAAATGGGAAATCAGCAAGGGCTTTCAGATAAAAAAAACCCTACCTCCACCGATTCGTGGCCCAGGAACAGCACGGTGCCCTTAAGTAGTGAGGTCCTGGGGCACTGCAGAGAAAGGGAGGGTAGATGGTACACTTCCAAGAGCTTAACTCGCCCACAGCACCCCTCCAAGCTGCTGTTCTTCTCCAAAATATTTGGCACTGAGGGCCAACACCGCATTTCCTTTGTGCCACTTCCACCAAAACTGCGTTTCCCTTTTCTAGAGGGTTGTGACCATGAGCCAAAGCCACCAAAGAGACAACAGCCAAGAAGCCTTTCCACAGGAAGGCCAGTGAGGTGGTGGAAGAAGCAGGGCTGCTTGCTGTGCCCTTCCCTGGTTTATGCAGATCAGACTCGCTATCTGCCTTGCATGACTTACAGGAGGTTTTTCCAGGGTAGCAAGCACTTCCAGCCTTTGAAGTGCCACTGCATTATTTACCAGAAAACTAACATTTAAATGTAAAGTTGCAATTTTTAGGTACAACGGAACCGTACGTAACAAGGTGTGGGGCTTCCTGGCAGATGCAAGCAAATACTGACGTGTTTGTTAGCCTCCCATCAGGCTGCCTATAGCATCAGAGACCTAACACATTGTTGATCTGGCCAATACATTCCCATGTCACTGTTTGGGAACATTCCACACTGGCATTGTTTTGTCAATTAACCTCTTTCCTTTGTGCCTTTTCTGCAGAGAAAAGAAAAAAAATCCATCAAAGGGCAACCCTGCTCTTCTCCAGGGTGTCAGGTCTTTTATAGTAATTTCAAACGTGCCAGTTGTGACTGGTTAGAATCCAATCCAAATCCCATTTTTTGCACTGCTTGCAGGAAACCTAAGGCAAACAATGTTCCCACAGTCCCACAGAGGAATACTAATTTCTCCTTTCTTTGCTGAGATCTCAAGAATAACATCAGTATGCATAAGGTCCAGAACGTGGGAGCTGCTGGGTCAGGGATGGTCTTCAGAACCCACCTGCCACAGCAGGAAAGTCTGCTGGGGGGACTCTGCCCATAAATATCTGCCGTAAAGCCCTGTCCATAGGGTGGAACAGCTGCTCCATTTTTCAAGTGCCTTCTATCAAAATTATTCATGTTGTTTTGGTTTTTTTTTTTTAATGCTGATCAGGCTGGAGCTGAGGTACCCTAAAATGAGCAGCATTAATATTCTCTCTTTCCCTCTTCTTTTTTGGTTTGCCTTGCAGACCAAAGGCAGCCCCAGGCCTGGGAAACACCTGACCTGAAGCCACCCCTAGCTGGCATTAAGCATAGATCAGTAGAACGAGAGAAACTGGCTCTATCTTTTGTCAAATGCAAATTGCTGAGAATTAATTAAGGCACATTTCAGGAACAGTGAGGTTGGTTTGTGTTTTGTTTTTCGGCTGGGCTTTTTTCCTTCTTTTTAAATGATAACCTGTCCTGAGGTGTGGGTAGGGTTCTCTGCTCAGAAAAGGGTTACAGAACTGGAACTGTGCATTGCAGTTAGCAAAGGTCCTGACAGCAAAGGTCTCGTGGGGTTTGGGGCTGGCCAAAATACAAAGTGTTCAGAGACCTGTGAGATCGGAGGCAACCCAGGTCCAAAACCTCCTTCGCCTATCTGTGTTTCTGGGTTTTAACTCATTTTGTCATAAGCAGTCTTGTCACCATGGTCTGTGAGATGTGTTGTTCTGCAGAGGAGGTAGAGCCACAAAGACACTACCCTTTGGAAGCCTGTTCGGTGCTCACCCTGAAAAAAAAAAGCGGCCAAAGTCTTTTACTTGCAAAAAAAGAAGAAAGGTTAAACCAGACAGCAGACTTTCCAAGTCTGATATTTCAGGCTTTCCACTCACACAGTCAATGTCCAAAGCAGAAGCAAGTCAGAAAACAACTGAAGGTACTTAAAGCAACTGAAAGTAATCGTCTGAGTGGTGCTTAAAGTGTTGGTGTCTGAGTGGGAAGATAAGGGTTTGAGCCAACTACTGTTGCCTTTCTGTGGGGGCTTCACTCAGAGGTGTTTACTTCCTCATGCCTTCATGGAGCTGTGGCAGTCTATGAAAGCACTTCTGCTGGAATTAGATGAAAATGCTTTAAAGAAACAAAAAAAGAAAGGAAAAACAAAGAAAGAAAAAAAAAAAAGGAAAAAAAGGGCTTCTAGGTGCTGTCATAACAGGAAAAAAAACTCCAAACCTTTAAAAAGCTAACCCAAATGTTCACTGAAAGCAAGACATGCTGTGCTCTTATGTGTGGTGGGATAATTTCAAAGGCATGGGGCTTTCTGACTTGCTGAAAGACAAAATAGTCATCAAAGCACCCCAAAACCATCACTTCACCTTCTCAGAAAGGAGCTGCTTGGGTCTGGGTTTTATGTATGGAAGGTCTTCTGCAGCATGCTGCTGCATGGCGAGGATGGGGATAGAGGCTGGCTTCAGGCCCAGGAGTTCCTGTCGCATTTAGCTACTTTGATTTACAGATCATATCAGAAAACTCTGCCAAAACAGCAGACTTCTGTCAACGTCACATTTCTGACACATAAAAGGCATTTTTCAGCCTGCAGTGTGGAACAACCTTCACTCCTACAAACCCCAACTGAAGTCATTAGTGTCACCTACAGATGGAAAAGACTCCAAAAGGATGAGAGTGAGACAGTATGGCCAGGTCCTGGCCAATACCATTTGGCCTAGTGACTAATGCTGTTAATGCAACCACAAACAGGATCAAAGAAAGGGACCCAAAGAGATCATCAAGTCCAACCCCCCTGCCAGAGCAGGACCACACAATCTATCTCAGGTCACACAGCAACACATTCAGACAGGCCTTGAAACTTGTCAGAGAAGGAGACTGTACAACACCGCTGGGGAGCCTATTCCAGTGCTCTGTGACCCTTACAGGCAAGAAGTTCCCCCTTGTGTTGAGGTGGAGCCTCCTGTGCTGCAGCTTCCATCCATTGCTCCTTGTCCTATCACAGGGAGCCAGTCAGAAATAGCACGGAAGGATGCCTAACCCCTCAAAGGCCATGGAGATTACACCACACAACCAAGGAACACCTCATGAATCCACAAAGACAGGCAAGCAGGACTCTGAAGAATTACAGCAGGGAAGAAGCCCTTGAAACATGAGTGTCAGGAGGCAAACCCACAAAGAAGGGTGAAGGTTTCACCTAGCTGCACAACATCCCACTGCTCAGTAATGACCCAGAAATCAAATGACATCCAGAATGGAAGAAGCATGGTTACCTTTGGCTCAGCTCTGGCATATAGAGAACATAAGAAAGTGAGTGCATCTAAACAAGTTGACAATTTGGGTGGCAGCACGTGATTTCTGAGAAACTACCAAAGCACCAGGCAGGAAATTAGGTGGTTTTGAAAAATCTCTCTGAAGCGTGCTGCATGTTCAGTGGAACGACTCCATCTGCAGTTAAGAAAGCAGAAAAGAGATCCTCAGAGCAGGCAGAAACCTTGTCCACGTCTGAGCCTGCAGCCTAGGCTCTTACCGGTGGGTTACTAGGAAGGCATCAGCTAAGAACTAAACAGGACAGTTGGGAAAACCTCGCCAAGAAAGACAGATCAAGCCCAAGTGACGAATGGGTCAGACCCCATTTCCCCTGTGCACCAGTGCAGAGTGGGAAGGGTGGAGTGGAGAGTTTCCTTTGAAATTGTGGCCCCTACAGGCTCAAAGCAGCCAGTGTGCTGAAGCAGAGACTTTTCAAAGTGGGTTTGTAGTTCATTAATCTCTAGCTTTCAGAATTTGTGGTTCTCAGTTTATGGCTCCTGGCACCAGCACTCCTGGAGCCTGGATATTAGGAGGAAGTTCTTCACAGAGATAGTGATTGGCATTGGAATGGGCTGCCCAGGGAGGTGGTGGAGTCACCATCCCTGGAGGTGTTCAAGAAAAGACTGGATGGGGCACTTAGTGCCATTGGATAGGGCTGGGTGATAGGTTGGACTGGATGATCTTGGAGGTCTCTTCCAACCTGGCTTATTCTATTCTATTCTATTCTATTCTATTCTATTCTATNATTCCATTCCATTCCATTCCATTCCATTCCATTCCATTCCATTCCATTCCATTCCATTCTACCAAGGGCTTTGGCACCCTCAAACAATTTGAAGATCAAGCCCTTGGAAGCATGCGGTACTGAGTGGGAAGAGACTCACCACAGATGATGGTCGCTGAAGAGTGACTTTTTTTTTTTGTCCATTGCTACTGTGTGACACTGTCCCAGCGGTGCTGCAGCCATGCCCAGCGCAGGGCTCCGGAGAGCTGACACCGTCTCAACAGGGAGCTTGCCTCATTGCTCTGTTCACAGAAAACATTTCAAAACATGCCATCAAGTTTGACATGCAGCACTCAGGTGTCTGGTTTCTGGTTTACAGTGATGTCTGGTTTCTCATTCAGCGTGGGGGCAGGACCACTTTGATGCTGCTGCAGTGACATGATGTTTGGCCATGCCTGGCACCAGTCTGGTGATCTTCTAAAGCAGCCTCTGCTGAGGATCCAGCTGAAAGACTTGGGTCAGTGGCAAAGGCAGGAGATGCTTTTGTGCCCTCATCTACTGGAACGAGCTCAAATCTATTCTGATGACAATTGTCCTACTCCCTGGTGCCCATCAAGGGGAGGTGCAAGAATAAGCTGGTGGTTTAGTCTGCTTCCAAGTCCTTTCTGACCCAAGCAAATTGCACTGAGTTGTGTCCTGTTGTGGGCAACTGTGGGCACAATCATGGACAGCAGGGAGGTGCAACTGGGCTGTGAGATGGGCTTCACAATGCCACCAGAGTAGGAAGCCTGTCCTGCTGCTGCATGGGGTGAGCTGAGACTGCACAGGACACCTCACTTGCTGGCATCGTTCCAGGTTCTCCTGCCCTGGCTGTCTTCTGCACATCTCAGTGACAGAGATCCATGGGTATGTGGCATGAAAGGATGGGGAGAAAGCTTAAGGGAAACTGAGGAAACTGCTCAAACATTAATATTTTTTGCTATCTGTTCCAGGCCACTTTACTTTTAATAGTATAGAGCATGGGGACATGCACAGGCTGGAGAGGTGGGCCCAGGCTAACCTCATGAAATTTAGCAAGGCCAAGTGTAAGGTCCTGCACCTGGGTCGCTGCAATCCCAAGCACAAATCCAGGCTGGGTGGTGAGTGGCTGGAGAGCAGCTCTGAGGAAAAGGACCTGGGGGTCTGGGTGGATGAGAAGCTCAACATGAGCCAGCAGTGTGCACACAGCCCAGACAGCAACTGTGTGCTGGGCTGCATTAAGAGAGGCATTACCAGCAGGGCAAGGGAGGGGATTCTCCCCCTTTACTCTGCTCTTGTCAGACCCCACCTGGAGTACTGTGTGCAATTCTGGAGCCCCCAGCACAAGAAGGACATGGAACTGTTGGAGAGAGTCCAGAGGAGGGCCACTAAGATGATCAGAGGGCTGGAGCACCTCTGCTATGAGGACAGGCTGAGAGAGTTGGGGCTTTTCAGCCTGGAGAAGAGAAGGCTTCGGGGAGACCTTATAGCAGCCTACCAGTATCTGAGGGGGGCCTACAGGAGGGCTGGGGAGGGACTGTTCACAAGGTCTTGTAATGACAGGACAAGGGGGAATGGGTTCAAATTGGCGGAGGGGAGATTTGAACAGGATGTTAGGAAGAAATTCTTCACAGTGAGGGTGGTGAGACACTGGCACAGGTTGCCCAGGGAGGTTGTGTCTGCTCCCTCCCTGGATGTGTTCAAGGCCAGGCTGGATGAGGTCTTGAGAGTCCTGATCTGGTGTCCCTGCCTGTGGTGGGGGGTTGGAACTGGATGATCTTTGAGGTCTCTTCCAACCTAAACTATTCTCTGATTCTCTGATTCTATGGGGAAACAGCACCCGGATAAGAAAGAGCCCTGAGTGCTGAGAATGTGCAATTTCCCTTACCTGGGATAACTGACAGCCCAATAATGGCACGAAGAACAGCCAGGAGGTGTTTCTTAAAAATAGGTAATAGATCATTAAAACAAAGAGGGACCAACCTGCACATGTGCCTTGACTGGTGGAGGAGGGAATGGACCAAGTCTGCTCTGAACAACTACAGGGTGACTCCCAAGGGCACAGACTCAGGCTGCCACAGCAATGGGAGGGGAACAGAAGAAACAGGCATGGCTGAAGCACTCAGAGAAGCTGGATGGGGATGATAACACAGAGTGATGTGAAGATTTTTTTTTTTTTTTTAAGAGGAGGCTGAGGGCAGACCTCATTGCTGCCTACAATTACCTGAAGGGACATTGTGGAGAGGCTGCTGCTGGGCTCTTCTCACAGGTAACTGGAGACAGCTTGTGGCCATTCCGCCTTTTTCTAAGACTGGAGAGGTTTACATCAGACATTAGGAAAAAGTTTTTCATGGAGAGAGTGGTCAGAAACTGGAATAAGCTGCCCAGGGAGGTGGTGGAGGTTGTGTTTAAGGATGGTTTGGATGTGGTGCTTAGGTCTACGTTTTAAGGTGAATCTTGTAGAGTAGGGCTATAGGGACTTAGAATCATACAATCAGTCAGGGTTAAAAGGGACCACAAGGATTGTCTAGTTCCAACCACCCTGACATGCCCAGGGACACCCTACCCTAGATCAGGCTGCCCACAGCCTCATCCAGCCTGGCCTTAAACACCTCCAGGAAAGTGGCCCCAACCACCCCCCTGGGCAACCCATTCCAGGGCCTCACCACTCTCATGGTGAAGAACTTCCTCCTCACAGCCAGTCTGAATCTCCCTTTGCTCCATTTCCCCCTAGTGCTGTCACTACCTGATAGCCTAAAAAGTTCCCTCATCAGCTTTTTTCTAAGCTTCTTTCAGATACTGGAAGGCCACAATAAGGTCACCTGGGAACCTCCTCTTCTCCAGACTGCACAGCCCCGACTCTTTCAGTCTGTCCTCATAGGAGAGGTGCTCCAGCCCTCTGATCATCCTCGTGGCCCTTCTCTGGACATGCTCCAGCATGTCTACATCCCTCTTGTCCCAGGGGCTCCAGAACTGGATGCAGTACTCCAGGTGGGGTCTCACCAGGGCTGAGTAGAGGGAGAGAATCACTTTCCTCGACCTTCTGGCCACACTTCTGATGCAGCCCAGGATCTGGTTGGCTTTCTAGGCTTCAAGTATACCCTGCTGACTCATGTTGAGCTTCTCATCCACCAGCACCCTTAAGTCCCTCTCTGCAGGGCTACTCTCCAGTCAGTCACTGCCCAGCCTGTATTTGTCCTTGGGATTGCCTTGACCCAAATACAGGACCTTGCACTTGGTCTTGTTGAACCTCATGACATTGGCCTGAGCCCACTCTCCAGCCTGCCCAGGTCCCTCTGGATGCCATCCCTGCCCTGCAGTGTGTCTGCTGCACCACACAGCTTGGTGTCATCAGCAGACTTGCTGAGGGTGCACTCAATGCCTCTGTCCATGTCACCCATAAAGATATTGAACAAGACTGGTCCCAGCACTGATCCCTGAGGGACTCCACTTGTCACTGGTCTCCACTCGGACATGGACCCATTGACAGCCACTCTTTGGGTGCAGCCATCAAGCCAGTTCTTTATCCATCTGGTGGTCCATCCATCAAGCCCATGTTTCACCAGCTTGGAGACCAGGATGTGGTGTGGGACTGTCAAAGGCTTTACTCGTGTCCAGGTAAATGCCATCAGTTGCTGCCTCTCATCTATTCATTTCGTGACTTGCTCATAGAAGGCCACCAGGTTCATCAAGCAGGATCTGCCCTTGCTGAAGCCATGCTGATTGGACCCAGTCACCTCTGCACTATTCTCCTGTCTCAGTAGTGCCTCCAGAAGGCATCTGCTCCATGATCTTACCAGGCACAGAGGTGAGACTGACTGGCCTATAATTCCCTGGCTCTTTCTTCCTACCCTTTTTGAAAATGGGAGTTATGTTTCCCCTTTTCCAGTCAGTGAGGACTTCACCAGACTGCCAGGACTTTTGGATATAATAGAGAGGGGTTTAGCAACCTCATCTGCCAGTTCTCTCAGTACCCATGGGTATATCCCATTGGGACCCATGGACTTGAACACTTTCAGGTTCTTCAGTTGATCACAAACCTGATCTTCACTTATGATGGGCAGTTCTTCCTTCCAGTCCCTGCCATTATCTTCCATGACTCCAGGAGCATGGCTTGAGGCCTTTGCAGTGTAGATTGAGGTAAAGAAGTCATTGAGAACCTCAGCCTTTTCTATGTCACTTGTGACCAATTCACCTGTTTTCTTTCTGAGGGGGCCCACACCTTCCCTGGTCTGCTTTTTACCATTAATACACCTATAGAAATTCTTGGTGTTCCCTTTGACCTCCCTGGATAGATTCAATTCAAACTGTTCTTTGGCTTTCCTAATCAGATCTCTGTCTGCTTGGGCAGCTTCCTTATATATCCCCATTCTAGCTGTCCTTTCTTCCACTCCTTGAGGAGTTTCTTTTTGTGTGACAGCATGTCCAGGAGCTCCTTGCTCAGCCAGGCAGGCCTCCTGGCATTCTTCCCTGCTTTCCTCTTTGTTGGTATACATTGCTC
Organism: Psilopogon haemacephalus; assembly: GCA_013396835.1. Classification (NCBI taxonomy): domain Eukaryota; kingdom Metazoa; phylum Chordata; class Aves; order Piciformes; family Megalaimidae; genus Psilopogon; species Psilopogon haemacephalus. Next base: position 181,474 of record VWZI01015747.1, on the reverse strand, counting down.
CTGGACACAGAGGAGGTGATCCTTGAATACCGTCCAGCTGTCCTAGGCCTCTCTTCCCTCTTGGGGATCCTGAAGATCTTTTCCAACCTGGATGAGTCTTTGAAGAAGATACTGAGAGATTACCTGGTGAGGAGCATTATTTGAAGGTTACTCGACACACTGAGTAGATGCATTGATCCCATCAGTACTGCCCACCCTGCTCTGGCACATCCATCTCCTGCCCCTTGCCTCCCACATGCCCTGCTCCCCCTTCCAGTGCTTCCAGATCCCAAATGGGAGTGAATAAACAGACGCTCATCTGGAGCTTTCCACCTAGAGAGAAGCTGGTAGGAGCTGAGCACCCATCAAAAAGAAATACTCAGGATTAAATAGCAAAGCTCATTGCCTGACTTCAAGCGGTCGCCTGGGGCAGGACCTAACCAAAGACTCTCATAGTTAAACCTCACTAGTGAAATCCTCAGGCCTTAATAGAACAGCAAGCAGCAGATGTCTCCAGAGGGATAAAGTCCCCTCCAGACTGCAGTATGTCACCAAAATGCACAGAAAGGAGTTGCTGACAGTTCCACAAGAGATGTCTGCAAAACTTCTCTGGATTATTTAGTCATTAAATAAGATTTTGGTGCCTGACACAATATCCTAAGAAGCAAGTGAGAGGTATCTTAACAGAAAATTCACTGTTCTCTGTACAGGCAGGTGGTGGATTTAGCACTTCATGAGCAATCAGACTCTCAAAAGCACTAAAGGACATGTACAGCAAATTCTGAGTTGTGCAAGTGCCGTAGCTGACACAGGATGTTTGCTGAAAGGGAATTAGCCTTTTCCTCCGCAAAACTCAGCAATAAGAGCTAGTCTGACTGCTACTCAATGGCAATTAGGCTGCTAAAAGCCCAGGTTATAGAATCATAGAATCAGTCAGGGTTAGAAGGGACCATAAGGATCGTCTAGTTCCAACCTCCCTGCCATGGGCAGGGACACCCTACCCTAGATCAGGCTGCCCACAGCCTCATCCAGCCTGGCCTTAAACACCTCCAGGGATGGGGCCTCAACCACCTCCCTGGGCAACCCATTCCAGGGTCTCACCACTCTCATGGTGAAGAACTTCCTCCTCATGTCCAGTCTGAATCTCCCCTCCTCCAGCTTTGCTCCATTCCCCTTAGTCCTGTCACTACCTGATAAGCTGGGGAAGGACTTTTAGGCTTTTTTGTAAGACCTCTTCAGATACTGGAAAACAGAACTTGAGCTCCCAAAACAGGCAGGCCTTGTGTCAGCCTTGCTTTGCTTTTATTTTCTGTCTCTACAACAAGCTGAGTTGTGCAGGACCTGAAATTGCCCATTAAAAATAATGAAAAAAACCTGTAAGGCAACTGTACAACACCAGTTTGTCCCAGGTATGCAAAACAGCCCCATCTGCCTTTCCCAGTGCTGCCTGTGTTTTGTTGCAGGTTCTGACATTGCAAATTAAGCAATTTGGCAGCACGAGCCTGTCAGCCTAACACTGAGTTTAGATTAAAGACAGCAAAACCACCAGCAGCAGAAGCTGTTTAATCCGAAAGAGAGAAGCATATGGGGTCAGAATGACATTATCTCCTGTAGCACTGGAAAATGCCAACTCCTGTTTCATCAGCAAGCACCTGCTAAAAACACACACAGGCAGTGAAACCAGCAAACCAGCCAAAAAATCCATATTAACTTCTCTTTGTGGGAGTTCTCAGGATCACAGGATGTTAGGGGTTTGAAGAGACCCAAGGAAATAAGTGAGTCCAACCCCTCTGCCAGAGCAGGACCATACAAATCCAGCACAGGTCACAGAGGAACACATTCAGACAGGCCTTGAAAGGCTTCAGGGAAGGAGACTCCACAACCTCTCTGGGGAGCTTGTGCCAGTGCTCTGGGACCCTTACAGTAAAGAAGCTCCCCCTTGTGCTGAGGTGGAAACTGCTATGCTGCAACTTCCACCCATTGCTCCTTGTCCTATCCCAGGGAGCAAGTGAGCAGAGCCTGTCCCCCTACTCCTGATCAGCCCTCAGATATTTAAAAACATTTATTAAATCCCCTCTCAGTCTTCTCCAGACTAAGCAGCCCCAGGTCCCTCAGCCTCTCCTCCTAAGGCATGCCCTCCAGTCCCCTAATCGTCCTCATATCCCTCTACTGGACCTTCTCCAGCAGATCCCTGTCCCTCTTAAACTGGGGAGCCCAAAACTGAAGGCAGTATTCAAGATGGGGACTCACCAGGGCAGAGTAGAGTAGAGTTGATATGAACACAAAGTAACAGAAGTGATGATGAAGAGAAGGAGAATGCACAAGCCTCTTCAGAAAGGGAGGTTCTTCCAAGCAGCACATCTGGGTGTTACCATGGGAAGGAGATGAGATTCAATAAGGTGAAGTGCAAAGTCCCACAACCCTAGATAACAACAAAGGCTGGGAGATGATGAAAGTGAGAGTAACCCTGCAGAAAAGGATTTGGGGGTGCTGGTGGATGAGAAGCCGAACACGAGCAGCACTGGGCACTTGCAGCCCAGAAGGGAAGTAATGTCCTGGGCTGCAGCAAAAGAAGCATGGTCAGCAGATCAGGAGAGGTGATTCTGCAACTCTGCCCTGGTGAGACCTCACCTGGAGTATTGTGCCCAGCTGCAGGCCTACCAACACAAGAGAGACATGCACCTGCTGGTCCAGAAAAAGAGCCACCATGATAATCAGAGGGCTGGAGCACCTCCTCTGTAAAGAGAGGCTGAAAGAATTCAGGCTGTTCAGCCTGGACAGAAAGCTCTGGGGAGACATCATACCTACCATTTCAGCATCTGTAGGGGGCCTATAGGAAGGCCAGGGAGGGACTGTTTAGAAAGGTTTCTAGTGATAGGATGAGGGGCAAATGGTTTGAAACTGGAGCAGGGTAGAGTTAGGTTAGACTGAAGGAGGAAGTTCTTTACAATGAGATATAAAATACTGGAACAGTTTGCCCAGGGATGTGGTAGAAGGCTCATTCCTGGAGACATTCAAGATCAGACTTGATGTGTCCCTGGGCAGCCTGCTCTAGTTGGAGGTAACCCTGCTCATAACACAGGGCTTGGACAAGATGAGCTTTGAGGGTCCCTTCTAATGCAATCTGTGACTCTGTGAGACGGGACAGCCAATTTGGTTTTTGTCTCAGCTCTCAATATATTCAGCACTTGTGCAGATCCTAGAACCAGGTATCTCTACCTTAACAAGAAATAAACAACCAAAAGTCTTAAGAAAGCTACAGAATCTGAGCTTCCTTGGTCCTCCCAGGGATAAGGGTAAGTTTAGGTGACCTGAGGGTGGAAGCAGTGTGATCTGTGAGGTCCCAGGTCACAGAAACCTTTCCATCTTCTGTGAAGAGGGCTTCCCAACACCTTGGCTCTGTCCCAGCCTTGCTGTATAGCCTTACCAGAAGTTAAATATTGGAAATGTGGGTGACAGCTTAGATTACAGAGCATTAGAAGTGGCCGGGACAATGTGCCACCAGCTGCTTGAAAGGAAGTCTTTAGCTAGCAAATGTGCTCCACCTCTCTGAGCTGGCAGATAACATTGGAATAGTGACTCAGACACAGCTGGGGTTCAGGGAAGTGGTTATCACGGTGCCATGCAGGGGACTGCTGCACCAGGCCAGAGCAAGCAGTGCAGCACAGGAGAGCTGCTTCTGGCGTGATTAGACCAGGAAGAGGAAGGTGATGGTTTGTTTTCTGGGGTGCTGCAACACTCCACACTGCAGCCACGCCACTGCCCCGCTCTTAGGGGCACTCTGGTGGACTTTGTGCTCCTCACCAGTGAGGGTTTATCATGTTCATGCATCATCTCCATGGTTTTCCCATGACACTACAACCCATGGCTTTGCTAAAGGGACTCAATAGTGGGTCAAAAATAATTTCCTGTTTGTCCTGAGGACAGAAACCTTACGGACATTGCTGTCGACAACTAACTAAAGAGAGGTTGTAGCCAGGTGGGGTTGGTCTCTTCTCCCAGGCAACCAGCAACAGAAGGAGAGGACACAGTCTCAAGTTGTGCCAGGGGAGGTATAGGCTGAATATTAGGAGGAAGTTTCTCAGAGAGAAAGTGATTGGCATTGGAATGGGCTGCCCAGGGAGGTGGTGGAGTCACAGTCCCCTGGAGGTGTTCAAGAAAAGACTGGATGGGGCACTTAGTGCCATTGGCTAGGGCTGGGTGATAGGCTGAACTGGATGATCTTAGAGGTCTCTTCCAACCTGGCTGATTCTATGACATGGACAAACTGGATTCTACCTGCTGAGAAGGTCTCTGTTTGAAGCAGCACTACTTGGCTCAGGGAGACTTCTCCTGCTGAGACATTTTGCATGATTTCCACATCAACCTTTCTAGTAGGGTAAAAGTCATAATAATGAAATGGCAGGACACAGAAAGAGGAACAGGCACAGTGGAAACCTAATTTGGAATCACTGAAAAGATTCAGGCTTTTCAGGATTTTAGGGGAACAAGCAGCTGGTGCAGCTCACCGTACAGTTGCACAACCCAAAAGCCTGAAGTCGGGGAAGAGGTTTGAATGAATGATTCATTATTCCACACACGCTCTGGCTCCTCTGCCACTGCTGGCTGTACCCAGCTGGATCTCAGGAGGAATTCCTAGAGTGTGTAATTGTGTATAATGTGATCATCCTGCAGCAGGAAATAGGTTTGTGAGCATTCTTACCCAGCACAATTGATGTCATACAGATATGGTCCGCAAGGAAAATGCAGTGCAGATACATCTCGCAGGCAGTCATCTGAGGGCAAACGCAGTCTCCTGGGAAGACCGTTTGAGGCAGGGGAGGTATTTGAGGCCAAACAAGCAAGGTACACAGAGTATTTCATCTGAAAACAGCTTGGCATGACCATCTTGAGGAAGGCGGAAGGAATGGCAAACCTGCAATCCCCCCCAGCAGCCAGCAAAGCTGAGTTTGAGGTGCGCCCAGGGGCTTTGCACCCTCGTGAGAGAGAGGCTGCCCTGGCGATCCAAGGCACCGTGAAGGAGGAAGTGCAATAGGGATACGTGCTGCAGCCTGCCCCTCGCCCTGGCAGCGGGGTCCTGCGAGCGCGGGCGGGGGCTGGCAGGAGGCGGCGCAGCGAGCGCCCTCTGCGGCAACTGCCTGAGCCCGCAGCGCCCTCTAGAGGTCTGCGTGGCCAGGAGGCGCTTTGCTGAAAAGCATCTCCGCAGTAGCCATTTCCCGGGCGGGTTTAAGCCATCGCCCTGCACCGCGCACACGGGCACGCATCTCTGCCGGGCGGCATCAGGCCGCCTGGTGCTGGAGGGGGCGGAGACGGGCAGTGCCGGAGGGGACGGAGACGGGCAGTGCCGGAGGGGGCGGAGACGGGCAGTGCCGCAGGAAAGGGCTGGGATGGAGCGGGTGAGGAGAAGCAGAGGCTCACCACTAAGCCAGGGAGCAGCACCCAGGGAAAAGTCCTCTGAGCTCCTACCTTGCAAGGTCCTCAGTGTGTCCTCATCATCATCTTTGTGGCAGGGTTGACCCAGACTGGTAACTGAGTCCCATGAGGGGCAGAGATGGACACTTTTCTCACTTGACTATTCAGNCCGGGCCGTGCCGGGGGGGGCGGAGACGGGCAGTGCCGGAGGGGACGGAGACGGGCAGTGCCGGAGGGGACGGAGACGGGCAGTGCCGGAGGGGGCGGAGACGGGCAGTGCCGCAGGAAAGGGCTGGGATGGAGCGGGTGAGGAGAAGCAGAGGCTCACCACTAAGCCAGGGAGCAGCACCCAGGGAAAAGTCCTCTGAGCTCCTACCTTGCAAGGTCCTCAGTGTGTCCTCATCATCATCTTTGTGGCAGGGTTGACCCAGACTGGTAACTGAGTCCCATGAGGGGCAGAGATGGACACTTTTCTCACTTGACTATTCAGAAGGTCTTGTAATGACAGGATGAGGAATGATGGGTTTAAACCGGAAGAGGGGAGATTAGGAGGAAGTTCTTTACGGTGAGGATGGTGAGACACTGGCACAGGTTGCCCAGGGAGGTTGTGGCTGCTCCCTCCCTGGAGGTGTTCAAGGCCGGGTTGGATGAGGCCTTGAGTGATCTGTTCTAGTGGGAAGCGTCCCTGCCTATGGCAGGGGGTTGGAACTGGATGATCTTTGAGGTCCCTTTCAGCCTAAACCATTCTGTGATGCAGGCCTGCAGCATCAGCTCAGTGTAGCCCAGCACCCCTGTGCGCACCTTGGCAGGGCAGCTGCTCTCCTCAGCCTGCGCCCTGGTAGGAGCAAGAGGAATTTAGTTGCCTGTTACCTCACTTCTGTGAGCTCCCAGGGAAATCAGACTTCAGTGCAGCCCCAAGGACACATAGTTTAAATTCCTACACGTACTTAAATGCACAGATTACGTCCAGACAACACAATTCTGTTACCAGTACCTGCTCAGCTCTTCCCACTCAGTATGCACTGGGCAACACATAGTCCCAAAATCTGTGTGGGGCTCACCAGGGATTTTCTTTGCAGAACACATGAGACATCCAAGGACAAACATCCTCTGACTGCTATACTGTGCTGTTTCATGGCTTGTGCCTACAGCTGCCTTTGTTTCTGGAGTTTCCCAGTTCCCTATCTGCTACTAGTCAAAATGAGGCTTTTTTGGTATAGAGCAAGCCGTTAACTGTGCCTAAAATTAATTCTGTGTACAGTCACTAATTCATATTTCTATAGCTTTGCATTTTATTTCACAAGCTACATATCTATTTCAAGAGGAAGCACAAGTATCTGAAATACTAGATCCTGGAATGCAAAAAGACCTTCCCCCCACATCTGAAATCTCAAACCCATTTTTCAAGTCAAAACTTTAAAAAGCCAGGCAAACAGACTGAGTCCTCTCCTGAAGGGGTTGGAAGGGACCTCTGGAGAGCATCTAGTCCCACACCCCTGCTAACACAGGTTCACCTTGATCAGGTTGCACAGGAACACATCCAGAGAAAGAGAGCCCAGAACCTCTCTGGGCATCTTGCTCCAGTGCTCTGTCACCCTCAAAGCAGTTTCACCTTACATTGAAGTGAAACCTCCTGTGTTCTAGTTTGTACCCACTGGCCATTGTCCCATCTCTGACCACCACTGAGAAGAGCCCAGCCCAACCCAAATCTTTGTGATCTCTACCCTTTAGATATTTTTATGCATTTGTACGATTCCCTCTCCCTCTTCTCTTTCCCAGGCTGAACAGCCCCAGGTCTGTTCTTGAAAGAGAGATGCTCCAGTCCCCTCATTTTCTTTGTGGCACTGATATATTTTCTGGTTCTGTCTTGGAGGTACAATGTGAATGTTCTGCTGCAAGTTATCTGAGGCTTGCTTAGTGAAGAAAGAATTAAGGAAAGCAGTCCAGAGAAGAGACCACAAACAGAATCATAGAATGGTTTAGGTTGGAAGTGACCTCAAAGATCATCTAGTTCCAACTCTCTGCCATAGGCAGGGACACTTCCCACTAGAACAGGTCGCTCAAGACCTCATCCAACCTGGCCTTGAACACCTGCAGGGAGGGAGCTGCCACCTCCCTGGGCAACCTGTGCCAGTGTCTCACCACCATCATTGTAAAGAACTTTCTCTAACATCCCGTTTAAATCTCCCCTCTGCCAGTTTAAACCCATTACTCCTCACCCTGTCATTACAAGAGCTTGTGAACAGTCCCTCCCCAGCATTCTTGAAGCCCCTGGAAGGCTACTACAAGGTCTCCTCTGCCTGCTTTGTGATGGAAACTGAAGGACTCAGATGAGTGCCAAAGGCAGCACACCAGGCACAGGCCAGAGCTCCAAAGCTGCAGTCAGGATGGAGCAGGCAAGGTCGGTGTCTCGGTGACAGCCCAGCCAGCCTGTCCTCTCTACCAGCTAGTACCAGTTCTCCTGTGCTGGGAATTACCCCGGGGCAGTCCCCTGTCTGGAAGCATCAGAGTATCTATGTGACAGGCAACCAGCAACAGAACAAGGGGACACAATCTCAAGTTGTGCCAAGGGAGGCATAGGCTGAATGGCACTGGAATGGGCTGCCCAGGAAGGTGGTGGAGTCAAGTAAAGACTGGATGGGGCACTTAGTGCCATGGTCTGGTTGATCGGATACTTCTGGGTGATAGGTCAGACTGGATGATTTTGAAGGTCTCTTCCAACCTGGTTGATTGTATGATATGCCTGCTTTAAGCTGGGCCTTTTCAGGAGTGTAAGGGAATATACAAGGACCTGTGAAGGACAAGAGGAGCTGAAGATCAAGGTGGTGGAATGGCATTTGCTTATCCAGCCAAGGTTCCAGTGCAGCCACCACACAACTTGGCCCTAGTCCTTTCTCCAGCTGTAAATGTGGAATGAGCTCTTACCTGAATGTCTCCTTACACTCAACCCACCTTTGTCATCCCTCAATTTCCCTGCCTGATGGGTGGCTTCCAGCACATCTGCTCCAGCAGAACTCCAATGCTGCTTTGCCTTGTGAAATGCCAACCTTTGGCCCAGGGCAGGTTTCTCAGTAGGGATGCAGCATATGGACAGGCCATCAGCAGAGCACTGCAAATCTCCTGAGCAGTGTGCAGACAGCTCCTCCACTTCTGCTGAGCACCAGTAATCTCCAGGTAATGGAAACCTGTGAAGCTGTGCTGGCACCATCTCCCTGGCCTCCTCTCCTTTGTCCTCAAGGGGGAACTCACAGGATGTTTAATTATCAAGATCAAGCTGAACATGGAGATTACTCATTGCTAAGTCTGGGTATAAACACTTCCCTTCACAGAATAATTCCTTTTAAAGAACTCCCCCATCCCCTTTCTCCAAACTAATTTCCCTCCCAGCCACGAGCCCCGGTAGAAAATCCTTGCCATAACAATTTTGAGCTAAATATTCTGAGCAATCAATCAAAGGAGTGGAACCAATTTTGAAGCTGTCGCTTTTAATTTTTCCAATTAAAAAAGCAACAAAAAAAGAAAGAAACAGAAAAAGAATTGAGCATTTCACTCACAGTGCTGCTGCGATTCAGGCTCTCAAAACCTTCACTCAGCTGCTTCAGAGATGTACTCAAAAACCTGAGGAGCTGCCACAATTGCAGAGTAACAAAAAAACAAGATTGATTTTCAGCAGTCAGATGAAACCTAAGGGGTTTTTTTTAACGTGCCTTTAGACCTGTCCCTTTCTTCCCTACATTCCTCCTCTACAACAATAATGATGGAGTATCACTAATCTGGTACATAGAAAAGGGCAGTGCTAATTAAAAAGTCGAGATGTCGTTGAGAGGTCAGAGCATAAATGCATGGCTAATGAAGGCCCTAAGAGCAGGTCTGCTTGGCACTGAGGAGGAGGGGGAGGATTTCTCCAGCCTCCAGTGTGCCATGACAGTGGCGGAGAAGACGACCTATGAGAAGAGGCAGGAGTGACTTTGGTGGCCAGAGAAATCCACACTGGGAAGAAGAGGTCTGTTAAACACACTGGGGATTACACTCTGCACCCAGGGCAGGCGTCGGCTGTGACTCTGCTCAGGAAGGAGCCATCAAATTAGAGACTTTGCAAAGAGTTCATCAACACTTCGGCTGCAGGAAAAAGTCCCAGGGAGCACTGGCGGCATGTTCCTGCCTCGCCTGCACAACTCCTGCCAGCACCAGCCCGTGAGCTGACATTCACTCCTGGTGTTAATGGGCTGATGGATGCAGATTGGGTGGTACCCAGCAAAAAGCATTGTTTGTCCGCATGTGAAGGTGTCCTGGAAGGGCATAAATCCTGCCAGATTAGTTCAAATGCCTGCTCTCCAAACTCCCCTTGCAGGTCTGGGAGTTGATGGATGTGAGCAGAACAACCAAAGGTCTGGCCCCAGCAAAGCTCTGAGGGTTAGGTGCTTAGCACCACCAAGTCAGGTGTCTTGTGCTGCCCCTCAAGTGCCGGGGTGGACACCTAGGCACAGGACTTTGAATCCACTGGCCAAACCAATGGATGCTAATTCCTATTGGACAGTTTGACTTCCAACATAGCATATTTAAGGGGGTGACTTAGGAGCCCTTGTCTCCTTTTCCTTCCTGGAGGTCTATTTGAGGCTCTTTCACAGGGCAGCATGTGGTGCAGCTTGCATCAGAAGCCGAACAGCAACGCAGCTCTTTACTCTTCCTCTATCGGCAAACTTTCTATCTACTGTGTCAGTGAGTACCTTCTAAGACCCCATAGGCGTGGTTAAAATTTTCCCTGTTACCAGGTTCCTGTTTTCCATGTTCTGACTGTTTAAACTGTTTGTTGTTTATAAATACACTTTGTGTAACTGCTTCCTGTCAACCAAGCATCCAAATAATCTCAGCGAATTTTCCTGAATTTTTAAATATTAACAACAAAAATTAATGTCAATTTTAACATTATTATTAGTAATTCATAACAGATTATTAATGACCAAATCAGAGAGAGAGAAAACAGCAAAAGCAGCAGTTCACTCAAGTTGGGACCCTACACCATGACAGAGAGGGAAAGGATCCTTGCCGCAAATGGAAACCTGAACTCTCCAGGTTTTGGACTGCTTCTAGTTTCAGGTGAAATCCACATTAACACAAGCATGCACTGAGATCCTGTGGCTCTCCTGCACTGCTAGCATAGAAACCAACTGATAGCAGTGAGAAGGAGCCAGCCACAGCCACACTCCGTGACCCCCACACCTGCCAGCCAGCACCTCTGTGTCCAGCAGTGACTGGCAGCTCTCTCTGCATTGCTCCTGCTTGTCATTATCCCTGCTTGCAAGACCCTGTAAGTGGGATGCAGCAAGCATGTAATTAGCTGTGAGATGTTAGAGTGGCAGCAGAAGCTGATGCTGTCAATCGACAGCTGTCTGCCTTTTACCAACAATACCACCCCCACCCACTACCACCCTGAAGTTCTTGGTTTATCGTGTTTATAAAGGGCACAGATTTGATCTGGAAGTTTGGAAGATGCAGGGAGCCCTTTGGCATTCGGAGAAGGAGATGAAACCTAAGAGAGAGAGAAGTTAATATGTTTTCAGTTTGCAAAAGTGCTTCAGAAATGCCACTTACACTTTATTCATCTCCTCTCCCCTGGAGGACAACACTCATCTACTTTCTCCTCTCTCTGTGCTGAATTTCTTTTATTGAAAGTTAAAAGAGACAGTGGCAAGTCAATAACATTTCGGAGACAGAGGTGGGTTGTTTTCCTGTGCCTTTCATAATGCCTTTGGATTATTAAAGACTCCTTTAAAACAGGATTTTCAAATTTAAGAAGTAAAATTTTCTTTCTGTGATGTTTCACCTCAATTTCTCTCTGAGGAAAGACTAAATGACTCAGGTCTAGCCATTTTTATTGTGAGTCAGGGCCTTTTCCATCATGCCTCAGCTGCTGAGCGTGGGGGCAGGGGGAGGGCAGAACTCAGCCCACAAGGGAACCTGTGGGATGCAGCCACAGGTCCCCTCAACCAAACAGAAACGAGACCAAAGCCAAATGTTTCGACACAATGATCAGTTGTATTTTCAGTCCATTAATGCACATTCATTTACCAGGTACAAATGGAGTGGAAAGGAAAGCAGTCAGTTAGCAGAAACAAAGATACAAAACTCGATTCCAGCAGCCTTCACAGAAGGGATACTCAGTGTTCACAACTGCACCGCCAGAAGGCAGAGACACAGAGACTGGCACTCACATCCCAAGTGGAAGCTCTCCTTTGGGTGATTAGTTTGGCTAGAGACAAAAATATACAGAAAAAAGAGAAAGAACTCCCAGAACTGTGCCTTTCAACACTTTGTCTTGTTCCCAGAGAGTCAGGAAAGAGGTAAGTTGGAATTACTTACACAAGAGATTTTCTGAGAACACCAGGAGATTAAAAATAGAGTAAGCACAAATGTTGGAATATACATGAAGAAAGCAGGCAGAAAAGAAAAGAAGAGAAACCTCAGGAGGATCACTGCATTGTGGTCAGTGTAGTTCGTGGGGCTGCTCCACACTGCTCCACCTTAGCTTTGTATGTTGAGCTTGATTCACTGCCACAGAGTTACGCTCCTGGTTTCCACCTCAGTTCTGCAGAGCTCCCGGTTCCAGCAGGATCTCAGCTGTGCAGAAGGGATTGCTTGTTTGAAACAACTTGCAGAACAAGAACCACAAAATCTGAGAGGGTGTTCACGTCTTGTGAGCCACCCAGTATGTGCCAACCTCTACCAGTACACCTGGCCCACAGGCTTTCTTCACACAGGTCATCACTACATCATACAGACCAAATCCTTTCTGCCAGCTAAACCAGGGTAGACCAGTGTGGATTTGGGTCAAGAGGAGAAGGAAACAATCCTGAAGGACCATTCACTTAAATGCCCCCACAGATGCAGCCCTCTGTGCACAACTTACAAACCTCTGAGCAGCCTAACTATGAAGCGCACAGGCAACCTGTTACACTGAAATAACAACAGCAAACCACAGCCGAGCTTGATTGTACAGGGATGCTTCCTCGGAAGGAATAACAATGTGGTAAATTGGTCATTTCAGGGTCCCAGCAGCTAGGCTAAACCTGCACTGAGGCCTCCCACAGGGACAGCACCAGGATTGCAAAATCACGTTGTGAAACCTGATCAGAAGGGAAGGAAAAGAGAGCACTTGGGGTTTCGTCCAGTGAAAGGTCACAGCAAGTCAGGTGACAAAACTGAGACCAAGGGACCAGAAACTGAGCCAAGCACTCTGCATCTGCCACGGAGCACTAGAGTAGCTCTCCTATAAACTGTTTTTCAGTCAGGTTCTTACACATAACAACATTTTACCCCTCCTTTTTAAATTTTCACATGAAACATTTATCCAGCCCAACACCTAGACAACAAAACACATGATTTTAAAATACCAGTCTGTTAAAGGAGTGAGAGTTCTCAAAGTGGAACACACTAAAGAATAAATTAAAGAGAAACAAAGTGTTCTGTTCAGGCTGAACTACAAAATAAAGTCTGAGTCTGGAAGTAGTTCTAATAAATAAATGCCACACCAAACAGTTAATGTTTCTGGGCTTGCCAGTGCTGAATCCACACTGCTTGTTCTGTACATTGGAGAGGGACTCTCTCCAGTTGGAAGGGATGAAAATTAAGCCCATGCTACTTTACAGGCTAAACAGTGGTGATTGTTTAGGTGCAGAAATCTCTCAAGGTGTTCAACCTCACAGGCTTCTTAATATAAGAAATAAACCTCTTGCTGACAGGCCTAAGGAGCCAGCTCTGAGCAGCACTGCAAGTTGTGCCTTCATTTGCCATGACTCCAGCCCCATCATCTGCGTTAGGTGAGCAGTGCTGCATCCATTGGGGCAAGGCTGGTGGGCCTCTGAGATTCTCAGGATGCAGGACTGCCTGTGTTATGCCAAGGCTGCCTTGCCCCTTTAAATATCACTAAATTCCTGGTACCAGGAATCTAGCACCAAGACCGGCAAGGAAAGTTCAGTGCAGCTCCTCCATTCCCTCCCCCTCTCCTCAGCAGCCAGCCAGCATGAAGCCCATCAACTACACTAATAATGAGAGACCTTTTTAATTAGCACCTTTTCATACAGAATCAGTCAATCACATTTCTCCTCTGTGGCCCTGCTGTGTCCCTTGGGACCAGCAGCCATCACGAGGGGGGGTTGGTTGGTGCAGAACCTGGGTGTTTTTTTTTTTTTCCCCAAGCAGCCTGGCAGAGGGGGACTTACACATCACTGGAATTATAAAGCTTCAACAATTAGCTTCCTACCTTCTTAAAAGACAATATAAAGATAATTTTAAAATTACAAGAATATGAAGACAGGGACAATAAGAGCACTTAGAAGATGACAAGAAGTTCTGGAGAACTTCAAGGTTCACGTGTATGGGTGGCAGGGTTGAATGCTTCCTTTTCAATTACGAGTACAGATCTATATGACTTAAAATGATTCTCTGACAGCCTGTAATTGTTCAAAGGTAGCAGCTTTGTTCAAACTAAAAACAGCTAAAAACATCGTTAGAGCTTTTCCCTCCTGGTAAACTCCCACTGACACAAAATAACATGACACCTTTGATCCTTCTTGACTGCAAACTGTCAGGGGCACACAGTGCTCTGGCTCTGCAGTGGCTGACCCCAGGTCAGTTTTTTTTTTTCAGGGGAAAAAAACCCAACAACAACAAATCAAGGGAACAAATTTACCTCCTTACTGCATGCCAGCTAAAAGCATCAACCCTCTAGGAAAAAAAAAAAAAAAAAAGATAGTTGCATAAAATGCTGCACCTGCACTTCCAAACAGGCTAACCTGAGCATGGATGCACCAGCCAGAGAGGAGTGTAAATAGGTGATTTGATCTGCATCAATCTGTGGAACCTGGAAGAAGGGGCTGGGACTCAGGCTGCCCTGGAAGAATGTCTGCACTTGTAAGTTACTTGGGTGATGCAGCAGGTATCTTAGATGGTGCCTTCTGCAGACACAGAAGGCAGTCAGCTGAAATGTGGGGCCAGCTATGTTCTGGGGACAGCTAAGGAACCTGTGTAATTCTGTCAGAGTTAAAAACAGGTGAGACTGTTGGAAGAGCCAGAACAGAAAAAAAATACACTTGCTTGTGAACTTAAGTAAGCATCAGTTCATGTGGTCTTTTTGAATAGGAAGAGCTGGGTACAGGATTAAACCCAACTAGGAAAGGGATTCCCCTGGACACAAGTGGCAGCAGAGGAGCTCAGCCTCCCCTGTCTCCAGATCCAACTCTAGGTCTGTGTTTAATGGTCTGATCTCTTAGTGTTCAACACTACACTGCAGACTGCTGGTCACAGTGTCCCTTGGGACTGCAGCTGGACATGAAAGCAGAAGACATGGCTCACTGCAGGATGGAGGATGGACTGAGGACTCAGGACAGGACCCATCATGTGAGGTCCTGATCCAGGAGTGGTAGTGTTTTGCCCAGAGATGCTGAACAGAACTGCTGCTTTGCTGCACAGCCAGACAATATAGCTTTGGAAATTGCCTTGCAGAAATGGAAACCAGGACTGGGCACACTGAGTTTCACCTCTGCTTGGTAAGACATGTCCTGCATGACTGAGCTCAAGATTGTGGCTGGTCTAATACCAAAGCAGACCAAAAAGAAGGCTTTGACAACTGCTTCCTGCCCCCTCTTGCATTCACCCCACCTACAAAGCAATACAACAGCTCAGTTTGAGCATGGTGTCAGTTCCCTTCTTTCCAATAGGGAGGAAGAGATGGCAATCGAAGTGCCTACTAACTGCAGTGGAAATGCATGAACAGAGGACAGAGGGCTTGGCTTGGCCCATGCTGGATTTTGGCCCATTAGACACAGCACCTTGCTTTCCTTCAGCTCCACAGATCCAAGGCTTGGGTTTAAACCCCAGTCCTCTCCTGGAGAAACCCTCCACACCTTTACACAAACTGATGTGTTTTGTGTCTCCAAAGGCCAACAAACTCTGGTGATTTCCAGCACCTCCAGCTCCATCAAGGCCACCCTTTGCCAAGACCTCGGCATCACCATGCTGCATGAGGACTGCTGATTGCTCTAGCTGGGGCAGGAACAGGAGTTTTCCCCCTCCTCAGAGGGCAGCAGCAACTGAAATGTTGGTTCTGATACAAGATTGTTGTTAGTCGTTTTCCATTTCAGAAGTGAAATACCTGCACTTGGGGCAAGCTGCACGACAACCCAAGGCAGCACCAAGCAGCACTTCCCGATGCTACCAGAACTGCAGGGCACGTTCTGAGGGTGTACAAGGAGGGCAGATGGGAGAACTTGGGCAAACCAAAGACATGAACATGTGAAAGCTGTAGCAGCACACAAGTCCTGCACAGCCACAGCAGGATCACAGCATGTATGCCAGCACAACGTACAGCTGGCAGCAGGAACAACATCCATTGGCATTTGTTTCCTGTCCTAGCAAGTGGTCTGCATCCTTCAGGTTGAGCGAACGCATCTCGAAAAGTAACTCCTCTAGAGATTAAGCTGCCCAATTGCCGCAATTCCCAAGTCTTTCAGCTCCTCTCCTTTGCTAGTGTTGTTTTGCTTCAAATTCCTCCCCCAAAATCCTTACCAAAGGCACAGCAGCTTGGTGGAGACCTTCTTCACCTCTCTTAGCAATAAGAAGCTTCCTGAAATCCCATATTGTTCATCGACTTGTCTCTAGAGAACTAAACCTTAAAACATAAAGCGGTTGGCACCTTCTTAAGTCCAAACCTCCATGGGTACCATGGACTCCTTTGTTCCAACGGAGGGGAGCAAGTACTCCTCCTCCAGAAAACGAAAGGGGAATTGTACTAAAAACCCACGAATCTTTTTCAGTTCTTCTGCTGCTTTGGCAGGGTCATCGTTGGCCAGCTTGGGCTTGGCAATGAAATCACGCAGCTGGTTCAAATTATTCACCTGGTCACTGGGCAGGCAGCGAAAAACCTGATTGAAACAAAGAAGTAACACATCAGTGTGGGGCAGATCACAGAATGGTAGAGGTTGGAAGGGACTCTACAGAGGTCAGAGAGTCCAACCTCCCTGCCCAAAGCAGGGTCACCTAGGGTAGTCCACACTGGAATGCACCGAGAGGGGTTTTGAAAGTCTCTGGAGAAGGAGACTCCATAACCACCCCAGGCAGCCTGTTCCAGGGCTCTGTCACTCTCACTGTGAAGAGGTTTCTCCTCATTTTGAGGTAAAACCTTCTGTGTTCCAGTTTGCATCCATTGTTTCCTATCTTATTACTGCACACCACCAAAAAGAGATTGGCTCCAGCCACTTGGCACCCACCCCCCAGATATTTATAGACCTTGATCACATCCCCTCTCAGTCTTCTCTTCTTCAGACTAACCAGCCTCAAGTTTCTCCATCTCCCTTCATAAGGGAGATGCTCAAGTCCCATCAGTCATCCTTGTGGCTCTCTGGTGGACTTTCTTGTGGGAAAACGACGGGGAGACCTGCTCACCCGATGATGATCAAGTCTCCAACTTTATTTATCACAAGCTCACAGTTATATAGCCGCATTAATGAAGCTCATACATATTGCAAAAACAGAGCTCGTGACTGGCTCTTTATTATCTCTCGCCCTTGTCCTTCTCACATCATATCTTACATTCCTGTGGCTAGCTAGATTCTGTTTTGCACGGGTTAGTTTTTGCACCTGCATCCTGTTATTATATGATTTCTCCCCCAAGGTTACTGCCTCCCTGCACAGTGCCCATGCTATTTCTCAACCAGCTCAATGCAATCATGCCCTCTCTCCTTTAACCACTCTTCTATAAAACTCTCCACACTTTCTCCAGCAGGTCTGTGCCTCTCTTGAACTGGCAGACCCAAAACTGGACACAATATTCCAGGTGTGGTCTCAGCAGGGCAGTGTACAGAGGGAGAAGAACCTCCCTAGCCCTGCTGGCCACACTTTTCCTGATGCACCCCAGGATGCCATTGGCTCTGCTGGCCACAAGGGCACATCGCTGGCCCATGCAGAACCTGCTGTCCTCCAGCACTCCAAGGTCTTTCTCCACAGAGCTGCAGGACAACCTCTAGTCTATACTGATGCCTGCTGTTATTCCTCCCCTGCGGGGCAGGGATCTCCCGAACCATCAGTGCAAGACCGAAATATCTACTACAAATTCCCTGGTATGGGAGTGCCTTAACTGACAGCCTGGAGAATAGGGAAGGGGGAGGCACAGATGTATCTGTTCTGTGGATGGAGCAGGCAGAGGGGAAGCCCCAGGGCCTTTTCTGAACACTGTAAAAACCTTATTAACAACCAGAAGTAAAATTTGCTTCTACTCCAGTTACACTCTGGCCAACTAGAAGTAGTAAATACATCACAGCCATTCGCTGGAGCTCCAGCTGACACAAACAGGAGAAATCAGAACTGCTGCCTCCTTAGGTCGCTGTCACACTTGGAGGATGCACAGACTCCGTGGGCTTTTTCACAGATGTTGCATCCAACACTACTTCCATCAAAGCATATCTGAAGGTCCAACCCTAGGAGCTGGACCTGGTGCTCTCACCTGCCTTGTGCTGCTTCTCTTGTTGGCACCTGCCAGCACCCGGCAGGGAGCAGGGAGGGGAAATGCACCACATTTCTCACCTTGTCGAAGATGGTGGCGTTGCGAGCTGCTGTAGAAATCCACACCTCCTTGAAGAATTTGTCACAGACAGGATCCTGGTGTTCTGGATTGAGATCAGAGCCACCAAGGACAACCCTGGAGAAACAGTGGGATTAATACTCTTGGAGGCTGAAGCACCAGATGCTGCCTCTCTTGAGAAATACCAAAAGGAGAGACAAGTTTTCACAGGGCTTGCAAAATCCTGTGTGCACTCCCTTGCCCTCCTGGCTCCCAACCCCTGCAGTATTTTGTCACCTGCTGGATATTCTCCTTTCATTCTGTGCAATAACTGTCCAGATGGGAAGCAGGAAAAGGAGAGCTGGGAAAAACCAGGAAAGGAAAAAGAGGAAAGGTCATAACGCAGGACCAGCCATGTTGTGAGCCAGATGGCTGCTTGGAGGGAAGAAACTCCCCTTAGAAAGAGACATTGCCACCCAAAATTGAGAGAGTGTGAAAACAGGATCTGGAGACAAAAGATCACTGTGTTGTTTATGAGCTCTCCCAGAGAAATCCTGCAGCCAGACGATTTGTAAGTGAAGGTGCCAAGGCTGAAGGCAGGAGTGGTGCGAGAAAGGTCAACCCCAGTGAAACAGCAGCACAGCTCTGCTCTAAATCCAGGCTGAGCAACGCACAATCTGAGCAGGCAGCAGCAGCCCCGCAGGGCTGAAAGGCTGTGGGCAGGCACGGACCTCGCCCAGCCCTGCACGGCCCACCTGAAACAGCGCAGCCGCAGGGACAGAGCGAACTTCCCGGCGCTGTACTCCTCGCCGTCCATCACCGAGGGCGCGGTCTCGGTGTCCTGCACGATGACGGCGATCTCGCTGTCCCGCTTGCCCAGCATGCTGCGGTCGTTGATGTTGGCAGAGCCTGACCGTGGGCAAAAAGCACCAGCAATGCACCACAGCTGCAGGAAGTGCTCCTGCGGCACCCCCGGCACCACCCACCCGCCCCTGGTCACAGAATCGCAGAATGTCAGGGGCTGGAAGGGACCTCCAACTCCCCTGCCAGAGCAGGATCACCTACACCAGATCACACAGGAACATATCCAGGCAGATTTAGAATATGTCCAGAGAGGGAGACTCCACAGCCCCCTTGGGCAGCCTGTTCCAGGGAACCCTCACAGGGAAAAAAATTCCTCCATGAAACTTCCTATGCCTCTGCTTCCACCCATTGCTCCTTGTCCTGTCCTTGGGCATCACCCAGCAGAGCCTGGCTCTATTCTCCTGGCACTCACTCTTTACATCTTTATAAACATTGCTGAGGTCACCTCTCAGTCTCCTCCAAGCAGCACAGCCCCAGCTCCCTCTAACTGGACAATGGGGGACCATTTATGCCTTCACTAGATAAGACCTCATCCAGAGAGCTTCCTTATGGAAAAGACAGACTCTGAAAGCTTGGAACTGGAGGGATGAGAAAAAAGAACCAAAATCCCATTCTCATTGTCATGGGCTTCAAAACCTCCAAGGCTGGTGCTGGTCTTTTCTCACAGGTAATCAGACACAGAACAAGTGGGAATGGCCTCAAGCTGAGTCTGGTTTAGATTGGACATTAGGAAAAAGTTTTTCATGGAGAGAGTGGTCAGGCACTGGAATGAGCTGCCCAGGGAGGTGGTGGAGTCACCAACCCTGGATGTGGTGCTTAGGCATACAGTTTAAAGTGAATCTTGTAGAGAAGGGTTATAGGTTGGACTTGGCAATCCTGATAGGGTTTTCCTATGTGGATGTTTCTGTGATAGAAGGTTCAATCATAGACAAACCCAGGGTAACACTATCTCCTCACTGTGGTCATCAACATCCTGCCCCTCCTGGTCCTGCTCCTGCATCCTCAGGCACCATCCCTGCTAACAGAGCAAGGCAGCACCTGACCCCAGGGCTCTGAGGGACATTCCAGCCACAGAAAATGTTCCTTCTCTACTGTTTGGCCTGGACTTGCTGCAGCACTACCATATGCTGTGTAAAACCCAAGCCCCAGAAAGGAGAGGGCTATTTTCCAGAAGGGTGCAGGAGGGATTGCATGGGAAATAACTACTTCAGTCCTAAGAAAGCTGCTGGAGGACAGCTGAAGGCTCTTTTCTACTGCATGGCTTCAGGGAGGGGGAACATGTGTGTGTCCCTTTGCCAAATGCACCACCCTGCACAGTCAAGGGTCTGGGTGCTGGACTCACGCAGTGGCTCTAGCCACTTTGCTTCATGGTGGGAGCTCTCCAGGCCACAAGTACCACACAGGGTCTAACACCTGCACTACTGCTCAAGACCAGTTGAGGGTTTATCCCCCGAACAGGTTTCTCTGTCCCACACAGCTGTCAGAAGGCAAGGATGGTGACACCACAATGCTTGTCAACTCCAAGGGAATGGCAAGATGCAGCCAGCAATAGGAGTCATCAGGTCACTAACCCACAGAAATGACCAAACAACAAGGCCAGGCTGGACTGGGCTTTGAGAAATTCAGTCAAGTGTAAGTTGTCCTTACCCATGGCAGACGTGTTGGAACTAGGTGACCTTTAAGGTCCCTTCCAACCCAGACCATTTTATGTTCCTATGAATAGCTCCAGACCCAGCCCTCGGCTCCCTAAGAGACAGCCCAGGCACTAGTTAGCCATTCAGCCTACCCGGTGACTGAATTAACTCAAGGGGGTCTAACACCTCCAGAGAAAAAACAAGTTTATCCATCCTTTCACCTCCTTCTTCTGCACAACAATCCCATTAATACTTTATTTCATGCCCTGTGTCTCTGTTGGAAGGAAAAGTGGTGATGTGGCCTCCCCATCACTTCATCAGTCAGCAGAGATGCACACGATGCATAAAAAAACCCCTCAAACATCCTCAGGTTTACACACATAGAAAACAAAAAAAATTAGTGGTCTTCAGCCCCCAGACCATCACAGCTGCAACAGCATTGCCCCTATTATAATGGTAAAGTCACCTTTGGGCTGTTCTGCATACTGGGTACAGGATCTGACCCCTGAGAGGGTGACAGAGGAGCAAACCTAAGCATAGGTCATCCCAGGCTATAGGCAGAACAGCTGCTTTGAAAGAAGGGAGTGTTCGGAGTCTTGCAAAATCTGGCATGAAGTTATTCTTTGGCAGAGTTTGTGTTGCTGATATAACACAACAGAAAGGGCTTCCCTTTTAAAGAAAGAGACTACAATTCTGCTTTTCTACTGCAATGCAGAAGTTGGAGTCTGAAGTGATTTTGCAGAGCCATAGAATCACAGAACTGTCAGGGTTGGGAAGGACCTCAAAGATTGTCCATTTCCAGCCCCCCTGCCACAGGCAGGGTTGCTTCACACTACATCAGGCTGCCCAGAGCCCCACTCAGCCTGGCTGTAAGAACTTCCAGGGATGGGACTTCCACCACCTTCCTGGGCAACCTGTTCCAGGGTCTCACCACACTCATGTGGAAGAACTTCTTCCTAACATCCAATCTGAATCTAGCCACTTCCAGTTTTGCTCCACTGCCCTCAGGTCTATCATTACTCAACATCCTAAAAAGTCCCTCCCCAGCTTTCTTCAGACACTGGAAGACCACAATAAGGTCTCTTTGGAGCCCTCTCTTCTCTGGACTGAATGACTCCAACTCTTTTAGTCTGTCTCAATAGGAGAGGTGCTCCAGCCCTCTGATCATCCTCAAGGCCCTTCTCTGGACACACTTCAGCATGTCCAAATCTTTCCTGTAATACAGGCTCCAGAACTGGATGCAGAAGTCCAGGTGGGGGTCTCAACTCTCTCAACCTGCTGGCCATGCTTCTGCTGATCAACCCAGGATACAATTTGCACATGTAGAGCTTCTCATCCACCAGTACCCCCAAATCCTTTCCTTCTTTGTTTTTCCTTTGCCATCTGATGACAAATACGGTGAGAAGTGGATGCAGTGCTGTCTAATACTCCTGTTAACATATTTCCCCATCCTTAGGAAATGGAGCTGATAAATGACACGTGTTTCCCAAACCTTCCAAATTGTACAGCACATTCTGTTCTTTAAGGAACAGATGACAAGTCTCACAAGTCCTCCTGCTAGAGCAGAGTTTGATACAAGACAGATGGACACTATTCCCTGCACTGGGATTCTCTTCACTGTTACAGAGATTTGAGACCATTTTAAGAAAACAAATTAAACAACAGCCCTTCAAAACTCCCTCCTCCCTCCTACCTACCCTCCTGGTGAATTTGAGTTTAGGGGTTTGGCTGGCTTAGGTTTTTATTTTCCCCCATGATTCTGGGTGGTTTTTCTTTTTTTTAAACAGCAAAATATTTCACAAGGAAGGACTCCCAGAGTAAAAAGGTACCATGGCAGCAAAGCTTGCACCAAGCACAGGGCAGGAAAAGCAAAGGGACTAACGCAGACCTGAGTGCTCTAAAGCCCTCCCGCAAGCCCCCTGCTCACCGATGATAACTGTGTTGTCATCAGCAATAAGCAGTTTGCTGTGCACATAGATGAGCTCTGTGACTAATTTTCCTTCCAGCTCTGCATAGGTTCGAAGTCCACAGAACGAGATGTAGTTTATCCACTTATCTCCAACTGAAAATTAAGACAGAACAACAACGATGGGGTGAGGGAGATGGGAGAGAGAAGAGCCTCTTTGTATAAGCCCTCATTTGAGTAAGAGTTCACTTTTGATCTCTGAAAATAAATAAAGAGATAGTTAAATAATTCTCTTTAAAAACAGATTTTAAAAGCTGCCTGCATGCTTTCTGTGCTGCTCTGATCTGTTGCCTGCTCAGATACTCCCACTTTGGTGAGAAATGACCCCAATCTCTCTTGCACAGCAGGAAAGTGCTCATAATGGATCCAAATAACTTAAAAAAAAAAAACAAAACAAAAAAACTGGACTATGAGACTATTATTCTGCAGACCCTGCAGAAAAGGGGGCTGGAAGCAGGTGCTTTGTCCGTGCACAGTACAGAAAACACATCCTCATGTACTTGTCTGCAGTTCAGATTTACTCAGGGACCTAGAACGAATGAGGCATTATGCATGCCCCTAACAGCTGTGATATGTGGGTCTTCCTGGTGCTCCCTCATGGTGAGGAAGCAGCTCAGAAACAGCATTCTGCTTAAGCAGGTTTTTCCTCTCCACACTCAACAACTGCCAGAAACAAATCTAGGGTGGGATTCATGGGGGAGGCTAAGGGCTTGTTGCTCCCAGAAGCATGACCCTGCTCAGGACATTTTCCAAATAACACAATTCTGAGCAGCTGCAACCATGCCGTGCTCCTCCCTGGGGTCCTCCCCTCCTCCAGATCGGGGCTGCATCCAAGTGCAAAGTCTGACACCCGGCCACAGCTTCTGTCACCTGACAGACCTCACTATAGGACAATGGCAGAAAGGTCACTCGCCAGCCTCATCAATTTGCTGTGAGATGCCCCCAGTCCACACCTGAACTCCTCTGCCACAGTCAGTGTGAAGCTGGAGAATCTGATTTGTGTTAGATATGTGTCTGCCAAATAGCAGCAGCCCAAGACTAAGCAACACAGATGAGAGGAACAAAGCTCTTACCCTCATTCTTTAGCTGGCCCAAGATTGAGTTTTCTCCTCGGCACATGGTCCTGGAAAGAAAGTAGGCAGCCGTCAGCACCACCAAGACTGGAAGCAGTGGCATATGCTGAGGCAGAAGCAGGCGAGGTAAACTGCAAACACAGATGCCTTTCAAACACCCCGAGCAGGCACGGTGCTTCCAGAGCACACACTCTTCCCAAGGACTGCTCATTTCCTAGAGGAGTAGGAGCTAGGGAGCACTTTTGCCTTCAATGAGTACACAGCAGTGATGGTAAACACATTACAAACAGGGCTGCTACCGTCTGTTCCACAGCTCTGGACATGAAATCACATCAAGGAAAAAAATTAAGTCAACAAGTGCAAAACCCCAGCTCCGGGAGCTGGTGTGATTATGGCTGGGCTGGAAAAGCCACAGGTGGCATCTCGTTCAAAAAGATCCAACCCTTGGGCAATCTCTCAAGACCTGTGGTTGCCCTTGCAGAAGCAAGCTCTGGTAGAAGGGCCTGGTTAGGGAGATGTGCTGCTTTCCTTCTGCCTCCTGCCCCACTCATCCTTCTGGAAGTGCAGTGGGATGCCTGCAGAGCAGCAGACAAGGGAGACTTGCACCCTCAAGACAGACTGTGCCGTAGCCATATAAAACAGCAGCTTTCCAATGAAATCACTTTGTCTTGAGCCATTTTGCCTTCCTCAACAGCCTGTTCCCAACCAGCCAGGGCTACCTGGCACTACCACATTTATGTCCTTCTTGTGACAACTGATGGCTTGCAAATGCTTTCAGAAACATCCTGGACCACGAGAACCACACTGTGGAAGGCAGCGTTGCCTTCACGAGGCCAGCAGGTAGAGACAGGTAAAGTATTGGCCAAAAAGGCAGATGTGGAGACAGTCTAGGAGCTGAGCAGTGACAGGAATGCTGCTGGAAGGAACTGCAGTGAAAGTTACAGTAAGTGCCTAATGGAGAGCACAACCATCAAGTGGGAGGGTAGAGAATTTAGGGGCAAGTCCTGATGTGATGAGCTAAGAGGAATGCAAGCACATTTGGCAGCATTACACAGCTCACAGGGAGCAGCTGAGGAACAAGGGGGCTTCTGTAAGAGACTGGGGGAACCACTGTGCCATAGGCAGGGACACCTCCCACTAGAACAGGTCACTCAAGACCTCATCCAACCTGGCTTTCAACACCTCCAGGGAGGGAGCAGCCACAACCTCCCTGGGCAACCTGTGCCAGTGTCTCACCACCCTCACTGCAAAGAACTTCTTCCTAACATCCAGTTTAAATCTCACCTCGGCCAGTTTAAACCCATTACTCCTTGTCCTGTCATTACAGGACCTTGTGAAGAGTCCCTCTCCAGCCTTCTTGTAGGCCCCTTTCAGATATTGGAAGGCTACTGTAAGGTCTCCTTGAAGCCTTCTCCAGGCTGCAGAGCCCCAACTCTCGTAGCCTGTCCTCATAGCAGAGCTGCTTCAGCCCTCTGAACATCTTTGTGGCCTCCTCTGGACTTGCTCCAACAGTTCCATGTCCTTCTTGTGTTAGGGGCTGCAGAACTGCACACAGTACTCCAGGTGGGGTCTGAGGAGAGCAGAGTAAAGGAGCAGAACCCCCTCCCTTGCCCTTGCTCTTGCTGCCCTTTCCACAGCCCACACGGTTGCTGTCTGGGCTGCGTGCGCACACTGCCAGCTCACGTTGAGCTTTTCACCAAGCAAGAGGCCCCAGTACCTGTAGTTGAAGTGCATGATGGCCTGCAGTGCATTCCCACCACCTGTGGAGATGTCTCCTTCGAAGCCCGGCAGCAGCGGGATCACCACGTAGACTCGGAACCGCTTGTTCTCCCTGCAACGACACAGCAGGGCCTGCAAACGGGACAGCTTCCTACAAGCCCAGTCCCCTAATTTTCACTTTCTCTGTGCTAATCAACTTGGTTCTCATCCAAGGCTGATACATAAAATTTAAGGAAAGTGTATTTCCAGTTTCAGGTCTTCACCTGTCACCATTACTGCAGTGAGTGCTTAGACCTTCAGAAGAAGGAATAATTTCATCTCAGCAGACAATGAGAGCAGCTAAAGAAACAGTTCGCTTTTACTGAATCACAGAAACATCCAGGTTGGAAAAGCCTCTCAGGATCACCCAGTCCAACCTATAGCCCTACTCAACAAGATTCACCTTAAACCACAGCCCTAAGCACCACATCCAAACCACCCTTAAACATATCCAGGGTTGGTGACTCCACCACCACCCTGGGCAGCTCATTCCAGTCCCTGACCACTCTCTCTCTCCATGAAAAACTTTTTCCTAATGTCCAATGTAAACCTCCCCAGTCTCAGCTTGAGGCCACTCTCCCTTGTTCTGTCTCCAGTTAACTCCTGATGCTCAAGAAGAATTGGTTACTTTACAGACTGTGCCTGCCACTGAAGAAGGTTGTTGAGCAGCCTCCTAGCTGATACTGGTGCAGACTGGTATGTGTGCCTGCCTGGCAGCGCACAGCAAACCCAAAACCTAACCTGATGTTCCCATTACATCCTGACTTTTAGGAGTCAGAAACATCATGAAAGGTGGGGAAAGCTCAGGGCACAAGCAAAACATTGATCAATGAAGTAAGGCAAGTATTCAATGGACACATTGCAACCCACCAAAGCTCAGTTCCTTTGCTCCCCTAAAACTCTGCATGAACCCTGGTCACATCCAGAACAAATGCTGCAAGCGTGGCGCTACTCAAGGCTTTTCTACAAGCCCGCTTTTGGGTCTTCTTTGCTGACAAAGCCAGATGCATCTGCTCTGCCAGTGTTTTCCAGGCACTCCCTGGCATTGGCAATCCCCTGCCCTGTGCTCAAGAGGAGGAAGATCATAGAATCAGTCAGAGACTGATTGTAGAAGGAACTGCAAGGATCATTTAGTTCCAACCCCGCTGCCATAGGCAGGGAAACTCTGCCCTAGATCAGGCTGGCCAGAGCCTCATCCAGACTGGCCTTATCTCCATGGATGGGGCCCCAGCCGCTTCCTTGGGCAACCCATTCCAGGGTCTTCATGCTGAAGAACTTCCTCCTCATGTCCAGTCTATCCACCTCCAGCTTTGCTCCGTTCCCCCTAGTCCTGTCACTACCTGATACCATAAGATGCTCCATTGAAGGGTGCTGCCACTAGATGGCAAACACCGTTTAATCAGAACAAAACCATCTCAGCAGCAGCCTGAAGATGAGCTAGTCTACAGCTTTTATCCAAACTATTCCTGTGCCTGCAAATTTAGGGAGACAGGAATCGTGTAGCAGTGGGGACCGCTCTGTGCTGGGAAGAAGACAGCGAGGAGCTGTGCTTTAGTTTCAACCAGTGCTTCCTTGTAGCTGTTGCTATGCACTGTAAACTAGGTTTTGTTTGTCAGCAGGGCTTAGAAACGGTTAATGAGGTCTTAGCCATACATGACAAGAGACTTTCTGTCATGAAAAAGATCTACCAACAAAAGCAGCTTGTCTAAGCCCAGTGTTTATTCAACTAGTTAGAGAGCCACCCATGAAAAAAAAGAAAGAAAATAGAGAGGAAACCAAGAACATTGTTGGTTACATCAGTAGAAAATATTTAGTCTAGAAGAGTGAGAAGTGTCCAAACTTCAGTAAGAAACTTTCTTTACAATTAAACATCTGCTGTCACCTACGTTGTATTCCCAGGGCAGTTTGGAACATGAGCCTTTGATACAGACTATGTAAGTCTGAATTTTCTTTTAATTTTAGGCACTCTGGAGTGTGGAGAATTTGAATCTTCTGTTCAGGAATCACCCACAATAAGCCGGCACAACACTAGCATGAAATTGGGAGTAATACAGATGTAAAAGTATCACATCTGAAAATGGGTCACTGAAGAATTTATGTGAAGATCCTGCTAGGCTAGACTTCTTGATGTCTGGGCAGAAACAGTTACATAAACTTTATATAACAGGGAAATCTTGGCAAATCCTCCAGGTCATCCGCTAAGAGCACACAAGCAAGGCAAAATGTCCACAGCAATCAGCTCCCAAAAGCAGGAAAGACAACCCAAAGTGGCTTTCCAGCACAGAGATGCCACGTCTGCCTGCCTGTGAGCATCAAAGTTGCCTTACAAGCATCAGCAACAGCATTTCCAGCAGCACTGGCACCAGTCTTCATTTAGCCCAGGTGAGAAAATCCACACCATCTTTTTCATCCTTAGGTAATTTCAGTTATTTGGGCTATGTCTTGCAGGTCACAGCAACTTCACTCTGTTCCTCTGCCCTACTGACATCTGCACAGCAGGTAACAACCATATCCTCCCAGTCTGAATAGCACTTCCACAGTGCCTCTGAACAAAGCCTGCCTCACGGCAGCTCCGGTGGCCTGGCAGACACCACCTGTACCCCTGTGTCTGTCTTGAGTTCATTGCCTTTACCCAGATGGGAATTCCCGAGGACATAGAAATTTCTGTGACCTCTGGGAAAGCAGCCCCTGCATAGCTCTGGAAAACTACAGTGTGGAAAAGATAGGCCACTGCAGGAAACTACTCCGTGTGTGCTGAAAAAAAAAACAACAAACCCACACACGAGATGAAAGGACAAAGTTTTAAAAAGTTTCCTATGTATTGGCCCGGCAAGATCAGGATACAATTTGAGTCTATGACATACACGTGTCTTAAAAAGAGACTCCTGGGGAGCAACCTTAAGCAAGGCTGTTCAGGATCAAAGAGAAGGCAAGCCAGTACCTATGGCATTAATGTTAACGTGGGGTTAGGCATACTGAAGTAAAAGGAGTGTCTAAACCAGGGCTGGATGTGATCCATCCAGAAACAAACGATGGTCTCATTGCAATGCCTGCAGTCTGCAAATACCCTCCAGCACTTAACAGAAGTAGTTCAAACAATAGCTCAAACCCTGCAGTCAGATCCTCAAAATCTGTTTGCTTCCCCTATTAGAAGCCAATTCTCAATTTAAACCACAGATCCTTCTGTCACCCACTAACTTGCCTGACACACAGTTCAAGGCTGGCTGGCTATGGGATAGAGGTGTCACTGTGCCAGAAGATCAAGTACCTGCTTTTAAGCAAGTTGCATAGTTACAAATGCATTTGCATCAGGGTTAAGTCCAGAAAAATCACTTTCTGTTTGCAAAGAAATCACTAAAGAGTCTCCCTGCTGCAAATGCAAGCAGATGCCTGACAGCCTGTGCTGGAAAAGCTATTGCACAGCTGTGGCCATTAGAGATATTATTTTACACCACAGCATTAAATGCACCTGGAAGACTTTCACTGCCTCGTTAAGAACAGCTTACCTGTGAGCTTTAAGAATCCTCTGAGCGATTGCATCCCCGATCTTGTTCCAGACAACTTTGTCATCAGCACAGCTAATAAAAAACTGGTTCTGCAGGAAAAGCAAGGAGAGCTGCTCTCAGGCCAACCAGAACACATTTGCATGGTTTATTTCAGACTAAAAGCAGCTAAAGGTAGCTGGGCTTGTGTGCTGCTTTGAGTTGATACTTTGGCGGGGGGTTTATTATTAAATGACTTGTGCCTGTGCTCACTTAGGGAATTAAGTCATTCTTTACTAAACACACTCTTCAGGAAATTCACATAAAGAACATCCTAACAAGAGGCTAAAAAACCAGGAAAGAGGAGAGTCAGAGTCTCCATGCAGCCAGCACTAAGAGCTACAGCACAGGAGATTCCTGTAGCTCCAGCCTGTATGGATATGAGCCTGTATGAGAGCAGCCTTCCAAGCACGAGGTTCAAGAACGTGTAGGGGATGCAGCAAAGCCATGCAAGGGACAGGAAAACTGCTGCACAGGCCACAGAAGTTGCTAACAACTTTGGAACAAGGGTCGTGAAGGAGAGGTCTGCTTTTGGGGCCAGAAGGCTGTTAGCCTGGAGTCAATGAAAACAGCCCCAGGAATTCAGGGCAGATTCCGTATTTATCATGGTCTTTAAAGATCATCTGGTCCAACCTCCCTGTAGTGAGCAGGGACATCTTCAACTGGGTCAGTTTGCTCAGAGCCCCAAACAACCTGACTGGGGTTGGATTCCAGGGATGAGATATCTACCACCTGTCTGGGCAACTAGGCCACTGCTTCAACATCCTCTCCTCAGCCTAAAAAAAAAAAAAAAAAGTCTCACTTCTATCCAGTTTAAATCCTCCTCTTTTAGTCTAAAAATGTTGTCTCTTGTTCTGTCACAGGAGAGCCTGCTTAAAAGTCTGTCCCCATCTTTCTTACAGGTCCCTTTAAGCTGAAAGGCAGCTATAAAGTCTCCTTGGTGCTTTCTCTTTCCCAGGTTGAACAAGTCCAACTCTTTCAGCCTTTCTTTACAGGGGATGTGTTCCAGCCTTCTGAAGATTGTATCCGTATATGATCCTTTCAAGTTCCTTCTAACTTGATTTACTCCAATAAAAAAATAAGACCAAACCTCAAGAAGGAGCTTCCCTCTTGCTGGCTGCAAGCTATGCCCAGAACATCAGGACCATTTTTGCTTTACCCTCCTTGCCACTCACTTCTATGTAGATGTAGTGCTTGCTGTTCTCTATGACGCTGATGTAGGCATTGTGGATGGACTCCTCATGGTATTTAATGCCAGCCGACCAGTCAGCAGCAGAACGGATCACCTGCAAAGCCAGAGATGGACACCTTCAGCAAGCTCCCATCCAGGATGACAGCGCTGAAAGGCAATTAAGAGGCAACACTCTTCACAGAATGGTTTAGGTTGGAAGGACCTCAAAGATCACAGGATGTCAGGGGTTGGAAGGGACCCAAAGAGGTCATCCAGTCCAACCCCCCTGCCAGAGCAGAACCATATGAACTAGCTCAGCTCACATAGCAACACATCCAGACAAGTCTTGAAAGTCTCCAGAGAAGGAGACTCCACAACACCTCTGTTGAGCCTGTTCCAGTGCTCTGTGACCCTTAAAGAATTTCCCCCTTGTGTTGAGGTGGAACCTCCTGCGCTGCAACTTACATCCATTGCTACTTGTCCTATCACAAGGATCGAGTGAGCAGAGCCTGTCCCCCCACTTCTGACCCCCAGCCCTCAGATAGTTATAAACATTGATTAAATCCCCTCTCAGTCTTTTCCAGACTAAAAAGCCCCAGGTCCTTCAGCCTCCATCAGTCATTACTCCAGTCCCCTAATCATCCTTGTAGCCCTCCACTGGACCCTCTCCAGCAGATCCCAGTCCCCTTTACACCGGGTAGCCCAAAACTGAACACAGTATTCAAGATGAGGTCTTATCAGGGCAGAGCGAAGCGGAAGGAGAACCTCCCTTGATCTGATGGACACACTCTTCTTAATACATCTCAGGATCCTATTGGCATTCTTGGCCACAAGGCCACATTGCTGTCCCAGGGATAACTTGTTATCCACCAGGACTAGTTCCAACCCCCTGCCATAGGCAAGGGCACCTCCCACTAGAACAAGTTGCTCAAGGCCTCATCCAACCTGGCCTTCAACACCTCCAGGGAAGGAGCAGAAACAACCTCCCTGGGCAAGCTGTGCCAGTATTTCACCACCCTCACTGGAAAGAACTTCGTCTTAACATCCAGGTTAAATCTCCCCTCTGCTAGTTTAAACCCATTACTCCTCATCCTGACAAGACCTTGTAAATAGTCTCTCCCCAGCCCCTTTCAGATACTGAAGCCACTCCAAGGTCTCCTGGAAGCCTTCTCCAGGCTGTAGATCTCCAACTTTCTCAGCCTGTCCTCATAGCAGAGGTGCTCCAGCCCTCTGAGCATCTTCATGGCCTCCTCTGGACTCTCTCCAAAGTTCCATGTGCTTCTTGTGTTGGGGGCTGCAGAACAGTGCACAGTACTCCAGTACTCTTGCCCAGCACCATTTGCCTGTCAGGATTTCACCAAGTATGGTGGCACATGCAACATTCACCAGTTACTCTGCATTTGCTATAAGGATAAAAGATACTCAAAAGTAGTGTTGGTGCTCACCAGTGTTCTGATTAAATCCAGAAGAGCCCTGACTCCTTGCTGTGTCACTTCCCTCTCCCAACTGAGCAGCTCTAGGTGGAAGCAGCAGAGAAGGCCTGGTCTTGCTTTGAACACAACCTTAATCTCCAAGCTTTTGGGGTGCACATCCAATATGTGCTCTTTTCTCTAGCAGTACCCAAGTCTGGTCTCCTTCTGGGGCCATGTTTTTTCCCCACAAACAGGCAGCAAATAATTACAGTCAGTCTGATAATGCAGGCCAGGTCTTTGTCCTGAGCAATAGAGGTCATATCTTCTGCCAGCTCCTTGCACAAGCCATCCAATTTGTGATGATATGAGTTTTAAAATTCATAGTTCAGCTGCCTACACTTATTTATTAATCTTTACTGGAAATTCACATTTAGAGTAGGCACTGAGAGACCCCTGGAGCACATTCCCTGCCTCCTGCAGCTCTTGCGCAAGAGAGCCAAACCAACATGAGAAACGACCTTGGCTCATGCTCTCAGCCATGCTGAGGGAGACCCACAGCAGACAGCTTCCCATCCTCAGCAGCCAGAGCTGCTGCAGCATCTCCCTGCTGCTGTGCTTTGAGTCAAGAAGCAATCACGCAAGTGACACTGTCCCAGATGGAAACTGAAGTTTTCAATCATGTATTGGCAGAGGATCTGCTTAAGGGAAAGAATTTCTTATGATTAGTCTCTGCCTTAAAACATTTTCAAGGCAAATCCATGGAAACAACAGCCTTAAAATATCCCAGTACAGCCATTAGAATAGCACTCACGGTCAGTCACACACAGGACATGATCCAAATGCTGAGGATCATAGAATCACAGAATGGTAGGGGTTGGAAGGGACTGCCAGAGAACATTGACTCCCACCCCCCTGCCAAAGCAGGATCACCTAGAGCAGGTCACACAGAAAAGCATCCAGATGGATCCTGAAAGTCTCCAGAGAAGGAGGCTCCACAACCGCTCTGGCCAGCCTGTTCCAGTGCTCTGCCATCCTCACAGAAGTTTTCCCTTATGTTGAAGTGGAACTTCCTGTGTTCCAGTTTGTGTCCACTAACCCTCATCCTGTCACAGGGCACCACTGAAAAGAAACTGGCCCCTTCTTCTTGACACCCACCCTTCAGATAACTGTAAACATTAATAAGATCCCATCTCAGTCTGCTATTCTTCACACTAAATAGCCCCAGGTCTCTCAGCCTTTCATCATAAGACAGATGTTCCAGTCCCTTAATCAGCCTTCTGTTGCACCCTCTCTAGCTTATTTCTCTCCCTCTTGAACTCTGGGGAGCCCAGAATTGGACACAAGACTTTAGATGTGCTCTCAGTAGGGCAGAGTACAGGGGAAGGAGAACCTCCCTTGACCTGCTGGCCATACTGTTCTTAATGCACCCCAGGATACCATCAGCCTTCTCGGTCACAAGGGCACATTACTGTCCTATGGGTAACTTATCCACCAAAGTACTTCTCCATGGAGCTGTTTTCCAGGTCAACTAATGGGAGCTGTCCCTGCCTGGCAGGGGGTTGAAACTGGATGATCTTTGAGGTCACTTCCAACCGAAACCATTCTGCACTAGTGCAAGGTGTTCCTCCTCCCCAGGTGCATGATCTGTGAAATATGTATGCCAGTACATGAAAAATTCTGATCTATTTTCAAGCTCAACATTTTCCCCCTAGAAATTTCTTGCATGGATTTCTTCTAATTCTCTGTGTCCAGCTTCTGCTTTGCTCCACGCTGCACTCCCTGCTCCCTGACATTGCCAATACCCTGTGCTCTGCTATCACACTGATGTCAACCTTCACCAAAGTAGGCTGTCAGCTGTGGCATGGCTGAGGACTTGAAAGGGCTAACTAATTGCCAGTAGCATACCAGCACCTTCAGTGCAGGTGCTGAATGTATAAACCCCAGAATCATCATAAAATCATGGAATGGTTGAAAGGGACCTTAAAGATCACCTAGTTTCAACTTCCCTGACATGGGCAGGGACAGCTTCCACTAGACCAGGTTATTCAAAACCCCAACCAAACAATCCTTTGATCTCCAGCAAAGGCTATCAAGAGGATGAGGGGACTGGGGAATCTCTCTGAGGAAAGGCTGAGAGACCTGAGGCTGTTTAGCCTGGAGAACAGCAGACTGTGAGGAGACCTAATCAATGCTTATCAGCATCTAAAGCATGGGAATCAACAGGATGGGGCCAGATGCTTGTCAGTGGTGCCCAGCAACAGGAGAATGGGCAAAAGGCACAAACTGGAACCCAGGAAGTTCCACCTAGACATGAGGAAAATGTTTCCTGTGAGGGTGATGGATCTCTGGACCAGGCTGCCCAGAGAGGTTTCAGAATGTCTTTCTCTGGAGATACTCAGAACCCACCTGGACTCAATTCTGTACAGCCTGCTCTGGGTGACCCTGCTTTAGCTGAGGAGTTGGACTAAATCATCTCCAGAAGTCCCTTCCAATCCTCGCCACTCAGTGATTCCATGAAATGAGGCTGTGGCTGAGGCATGCAAAGACAAATACACACCATGAGATTTTCTGCACAGGCCTTCCTTTCTCACTGATGTTTCACCTCACGCTTCCAGACATCTCTCCTTTACTGTTAAGGTACTTAAAGTGAGATGGTTCAACCCAAACATACATTCTCAGCCAGGCAAGTCCACACACTGCCCAGTGCAGTCCTTACCAACCAGATTTAGTGGCTCCATGCTCCTTCCTCTCCTCTCCTTCAAGACCCTAAACAGCATCACTGGGTGCTGGGCCAAGCTTGTTATTCCTTTCAGCTCTTTAACCCAAACAACAGTAATAAATGTGATGTTTGCTGTGGGGCTGGTGCATAAATCCTGCACAATGCAAGCCCTCATGCAAACTTGAAAGAGGTGAATGCATTAGCCACCACCAGTGCATTAAATTTTCATTGCATTTACATCAGGAACTGGATATTGCCTTCCCACATGGCATTGTTTGCTGCACTGGCTTTGGATGATAACTGTGAACTCTGGAAAGGAAACAGAGAGATGGAAAAAAGCTGGCAGTGCCTTTAGCAGATGGCTATTGGACTCCTGCAAAAAATCTCTGTGCAATCACACTGCTATTGCAAGCAGAGCCCAGAAGTTAAAAATTAAGGAGGCTGAGAGGCCATGTCTGACTAACCCTTGGAGCTAACAGGCTCCTTTCCTCCACCAGAAAGCTGACAGGGTCCTTTCCCCCATCCCAGCCTGCACCTCCACACCATTTCCCATGCATGCTCTGTTCACCCTCCCTGCCTGGGGGAAAAGCCCTGTCAGTGCTGCTCCTGCTGTCTCCATCCTCCTTGAAAACACTCTGTTGCTCTTCTCCTCTCACAAAGGAGAGCAAAACCAGATGGTACAACGAGGTCAAAATTTGTTGGTGACAGGTCAGTGGCTCAGGCTGGCAGCAGCACTGCAATCCCCGTGGATCCTTTGTGCTCTCCCTTCCTCTGATCTGCCCACAATTGAAGACAGATTTGCAAACAAGCTCAGAAACAAGAAAAGCAGCAGCCAGAACTTTCTTCAGTAGCAACACAGCCAAAGACAGCCACTAGATGCTGGATTTTACCTCAGGGCAGTAACTTCTGCCTGTGAAGCCTCTACCCAGCACCAAACTGGGGATGACATGGTTTTGGCTGTTGGTCAGCCAAAGGCTTCCATATGAAGAACAATGACACTCTAGTTTCTCTGAATAGCTGGTGAAAGATTTCAGGGTACCTGCTTATTTCTAAACTAAAAGGAGACACGAGCACCTGCAACCCTCTAGTCCCACATCAACACGTGGGACAGGCAAGAGGTTGATATTCATGTGACTGCAGGAAAGAAGCCCTGCAGTGGCCAATACTCTGAGCAACCTGGTCTAGTTGAGGATGTTCCTGCTGACTGCAGGGAGGGTTGGACTAGATGAGGTCCCTTTGGAGGTCCCTTCCAGCCCAGCCCATTCTATGATTCTAGGCACACCTTGGGAGCTCCAGGAAAATGGTGACAAGAAAGAAAGGGAGTGTCAGATCCAGCTACATGTCCCATCCTCTCCCTGCCTCCTGCAGCAGGCAAACGTGAAACCTTCCTTAGGAGGCAAGCCTGAGCCACGCACTGACCTGCCACAGGAACTTAAGGGATGCTCAGGGCACTTGTGTCATGCAGGTATCAACAGAAACCAGGCCATTGTGAGCATTATGGAGGACATAGCCAAAGTTACATTATATGCCTACAAACCCATGCCGTGGATCTTGAGGAGGTCATCCAGAGATCATAACCCAGCTCCAGGCAGCTTGAGGCCAATGGATGTGCACTCTGTCAAGGGCTCATCAGCCTGGGTAGAGAAGCCACTCTCACTGATGCAAACACTCTCATACTGGGCAGGCTGGTCCATCGCAGGGCAACAACTTTACAGCCTAATACCACATCACTCTATTTATCTGCCCATCTGCAGGGCTGGACTACCCTGACAGGTCTCTAAAAAGTGCAATTTGACATAAATTAGAAATGAGCAAGGTAGTTTTACATTAATAATTCAGAAGACAAACCTGCTCTTTGTGCTGCTTATGGCGCAGCTGAGAGCAGTGTCTCCGCCTGCAACCCATCAGCGATTTGCAATGCCCCAACAATGTCGTGAGAAGGCTGTCTGCAAACAGCTCTCCCATCACTCAGCACTGCTGTGCCTTAGCTTCATCCTCCTCTCCCATGAGCTGAGTCAGCAGCACCACAGCACAGACTGAAGAGAAAGTACAGGTTGGGGACTGATCTGTTGGGCTGGTAGCGAAGGGGAAAAGGACTTGGGGGTCCTTGTGGATGGGAGGTTGACCATGAGCCAGCAATGTGCTCTGGTGGCCAGGAGGGCCAATGCCATTCCAGCGTGTGT
The DNA here is from genome assembly GCA_013396835.1 of Psilopogon haemacephalus. Classification (NCBI taxonomy): domain Eukaryota; kingdom Metazoa; phylum Chordata; class Aves; order Piciformes; family Megalaimidae; genus Psilopogon; species Psilopogon haemacephalus. The sequence continues at coordinate 145,208 of VWZI01015747.1, read as the reverse complement.
TAAAAGGGCTGTGGCTAGTAGGTCGAGAGAGGTTCTCTTGCCCCTCCACTCTGCCCTGGTGAGGCCACATCTGGAGTGCTGTGGCCAGTTTTGGGTCACTGATCTCAAGATAGACATAGAACTGCTTGAGAGAGTCAAGCACTGAGCTACAAAGATGATTAAGGGAATGGAACATCTCTGTTATGAGGACAGCCTGAGGGAGCTGGGGTTCTGCAGCTTGGAGGAGACTGACAGATGACCTCATCAGTGTTTATAAATATGTGCAGGGTGAATGCCATGAGGCTGGAGCCAGGCTCTGCTGGGTGATGCTCAATGACAAGACAAGGGGCAACGGATAGAAGCTGAGGCTTAGGAAGTTTCACATAAACATGAGGAGGAATTTTTTTCCCTGTGAGGGTGGCAAAACTCTAGAACAGGCTGCCCAAGGGTGATTGTGGAGTCTTTCTCTCTGGAGATATTCACAACCCACCTGGATGCATTCCTGTGTGATCTAGTGTAGGTGATCTTGCTCTGGCAGGGGGTTGGACTGGATGAATTTTTGAGGTCCTTTCCAGCCCTTGACATTCTGTGATTAGTTTGGACCTGGATTGTGCTCAATTTACTTTCTGCTTTGGAAACTGCTTCCAACTCTGCAATCAGTAAAGCTTAACTTTTTGCTACATCCAAGTCTGTGACTGAGAAGCTGAGGCTTACCCTGCAGTTAGAGCATGCTCTGGAGACACAAGCCCTCTCGCTCCCATGACAGTAAGCTTCCAAAAAAAGCTGGTGCCATGGACAAAGCTGGGGAGGCATTTACAACCCCAGGGAAGCATGATGGTGCCTGAAGCGAGACTGTTTCTCAATAAGCTGCAAGCATTGTCTGGAGGCTGATGTAAAACTCCTGACATCTGCAACACAAGGTCCCTATCCTCACCATCCCTCACACCACACCAAGAGGAGCAGACAATGCCCTGGCAACCCAGAAACCCAGAAAAAATGCAACACTAAGCTTCCCCAGGCATTGCTGTCATCTGGGTGGACCACTCCTTACAAAGAGCAAAGACATGCAGTTTTCCTGATTTTGTTCTAATTGCCCTTATTTCATCCAGAGAGACACACACAATTGTTTTGCTACTTCAGCATAACTATTTTTTACTTTGCTCTGCAACAAGTCCATGTTTCTCCTGGCTAACAGTAGCACCCAATATAGCTAACTGGATTTTAAATGTAAGTATCTTGGCAATTCTGGCTGTGAGGGTCATTGTCAGAAACAAGACTGTGGGCTGACTGTGCACAACTGCAGAGGACCCCAGGGCTGAGTGGCTGCATTATAAAATGCAGATCAAGTTTAGTGCAGATAAATGACAACCCTCCCTCTCTGGAGGTGTTCAAGGCCAGGGTGAGTGAGGCCTTGAGCAACCTGTTCTGGTGAGAGGTGTCTCTGTCTACAGCAGAGGCATTGGAACTAAACTATCTTTGAGGTCCCTTTCAACCTAAACCGTTCTATGATAACCCCAAGACTCCACTTACTGCTGGGCTCTAGTGACCATTATGCACCTAAGCAAAGCCTGGTAGGCTGCTGTAAGATATGAGATGAATATTCACTGGATGACCTCTACCTCATCAGGCATTCCCAAAACAAAACCCCCAAGTGTTAGGCATTAGAAGAAGAGCAGCAGAAAGCTAAACAGGCTATACAAAGCCATGGTGTTCCCACAGCTTGGTCCTCTTACCTTAAAGATAGAGGTATAAATGAATGCCACTCTTCAGTAGAAATGCATTGTTTTATTGGAATTGAGGATCTGACCACCTATGTTGTGAGTTAAGAGTTTTACATTTTACAGCTTCAAGTGCTGTCAGGCATTGACACTTCCTACTGGAAAGATCCAAACCAAGCTCTCTTAAAAAGGTGAGCAGGAGCTATCAACACTCACCTGAACTGTGGCATGGACAGCCTCAGGCACCTGATACTTCAACTCATTGGCAGTCTGTTGAGATTTTGGCAACAGGAATGGGTAGGACAGGGATCGGTATTTGGGCTTCATAATCTGCCCAGGGAAGAGAAGAAAAAAACCCAAATAATCCAATAATCCTTGAAGAGATTGCAACAAAGCAGAATAACAAAATCAAACATGTGCCTCGGGCATGTGGGCAAGGCAAGGAGCTGCATTAATTCCCACAGCCCAGCAGCAATGCCCATACCTCACCTTGGTGAAGTTCCAGCGCTGGATGAAGTGCCGGGCGACATCCCGCGCCGCCTGGCCATGCACAACGGAGGAGATGTCATGCCAGGGCATCCTTGGCGTGGTGTATCTGTCAATGAAGTCTAGGGGACAGGAAAGCCTGTTCAGACCTCCTCAGGAAGAGGACACAAATGTGGAGGAGCAGAACCTCTGCCTCCTCAAACTGAATTCACACCGTGTGTCATGGAAGATTTGTGTCCTGGCTTGTCCAGGCATGATCCCATGGTCCCTTCCCTCTGCTGCAGGGAGAAGACAAAAGGCTTGGAGCCCCTGCTTTGAGGGTCTAAGACTTGCCCAGACTTGTTCCTCCCAAATAAGGGCAAGCAAGCTCCTGACTTCACCTAATATGGTCATGTTTGGCAAGGTGCCATTCTGGATCGGTGAGTTTGTGTGGCCACAGCAGCTATTTACATTTGGGCAATGGATAAATAGGCTTCTGCCACAGGCTTTGCTGCTTTTACTTTCACTTTTGATTTGCCTGCTCTGCCCTGCCACATGCTCTGCCTGCAACGACCTTCAAGACACTAACAGAATTCTCTTTGATCTTTGGGCACTGTCTGATGCTGTTCTGTAAATAAATATTTAAAGGCCTCTCTCTAAGAAATTCTGTAACTAGATCTTGTTGTGCCTTTCTGCCTTAGCAGCAGAAAGGAGCCTCTCCAGTCCCCTGGTGGGCAAGAGGTATATTTGAAACTAAGAATCTCTTTCCAGTTTTACTGTTTGCATTTGCTACTTTTTTTAAAAAAATGTTCTAGTTCTGCCTGTTCCCTGAGTGTATAAGTATCCAAACCCTGTGTTTTGAACACTGTAAGCAAGTTTTCTAGTGAAATTTAACATTAATAAACAATTTTCATAGTTGTGCTGGTTTGAGGTTAATCGGAACAGTTTAGTAAGAGAAATTAGATTATAGACTGAGAAAGGAAAACTTTGATGTCTTCTTTGCTCATATGTTTGCTGACCGATACAAAACTAAGAACCCAAACATTGGTAACACAGAGCTGCTCGGGTCTGAGCTCTGGCTATTGGTCTCTCCCTCTCCTTGGCTTCTAGATGAATCTGTGTAATCCAACTAAACTAATTCCTGCTTTACCAACCCACCCCCCCCCACCAGCCAATCTTCCCAGTTTACCTGGCACATAAGACAAATACTAGGATAAGATGGGGTGGGGGGCGGGGAGAGAAGGAGGAAGGGTGGTTGGGAAACCCTCTTGGGGACTCTGATCTCTGGGAAGGGTGTGGTGGTTTTGTATTACCTTTTTACTGTAAATATTAGTAATATATTGTAAATATCTGCTTGTATATTGTGCAAAGCTGTAAATATAAAGCTTCATTCCTTAACTTCCAGCCAGATGAGTCTAGTCTGGGTGATTTCAAATTGTGGGTGGGCAGATAACTCCTGAACCATTGCAATAGTTATTAACAATCTTGGCCTGGATATAAAAAACAATATCCGTTATTAATTTTGCATAATTTGTAACACCATGGCAGATGAATTTAGAGGCATGCAACTGCCCACAGTCCAAGTCCATGGACTGTAACAGCATAACTGGCCCTAGGACCTCTCAAAGACAATTTTGGTGCTTCTTCGTAGCAGCCCAACCAAAATAGCCTCATTCCCTCTGGCACAGAAGCAGAAATAATATGCTTTGTGGAAGTGGGCTTGGGGCAACATAATGACCTGCAGGGTGTGAAAGCACTTACCAGCAAAAGGTTTGTCCAGCTGAACCCAGTCTTTAAAGACAAAGTTACAATAGTCTTTGCCATGCCAGAACCTAGTTTCCCCAAACAGCTCACCAACACCTGTCTTCAAGCTGCGCAAGGATCCTTTATCTGTCACAGGCAAACAGGGGAACAAAAAACACACTCCAAAGTCAGAGATGTCCATCACACACTGCCTGTGAGAGACTCACTGCTACGGAAAGCCTCTAGTGGGACTTGCCCTGCCTGGGTGGCTGAAGCAGTTTTCACAGAATCACAGAATAGTTTGGGTTGAAAGGGACCTTAGAGATCAGGTTTAGGCTGGATGTCAGGAAGTTCTTCACTGAAAGAGTGATTGGCATAGGAATGGGCTGCCCAGGGAGGTGGTGGAGTCACCATCCCTGGAGGCATTTAAGAGGAGGCTAGATGAGGCACTTAGTGCCATGGTTTAATTAATTAGAAGGGTTAGGTGATAGGTTTGACTCAATGATCTTAGAGGTCTTTTCCAACCCGGTTAATTCTGTAATTCTGCCCCTCCCTGCCATTAGCAAGGACACCTTCCACCAGACCAGGTTGATCAATGCCCCATCCAACCTGGCTGAGGTTTTCTCCCTAGTCTTCCTGTTGCTTTCCCAGATGCTTATTAACATTTTTTTCTTTCATATTTAAATTTTTATACAACCAATGTGTTATGAAAACAAAAGGCAGACAATGAATTCTCCCTGCACTGTACTAAAACAAAACAACTCATTAAAAAATAAATCACTCCATGATCATTTGTCTTTCTACAGTCCTATGACATCTAAGTATTACCATATGGCTGTCCACTCCCCACTGCAGCTGAGCACAGTGGATATATATGTACAGGAACATTATGTTTAAAGGGTGCACGTTATGGGATGCACTGTGACATCGACTTCATGGATTTTATGACACTCATGAATTAATTCCAACCTCTCTGCCAGAGGATTTATTATTTTGCCCCTAGAGCAGGGTGTATCTCTAACAAAAGCCAGTCTTTGGGAAGTACAATGAGATAATAGAAAAGCTCATCTTCCCTCATTAATGGGCGTTGGGGGTTTTCTGTGTTTGCTTTTGTCTCTCCAAACAATAATGCCACGGCATCTTCTGATGCAATTTTACCCCTTGGACAATTAGATACCAAAATCCAAGGTGATGGTGATTTAAAAAAACTAAAATGTCATGAATAGGGATATTGCCTCCTAACAGGAGGACTCTCTAGAGCACATATTTTTCAGTGCAGAGTGAAGTCTCTTCTCTTACGGAAACCAAAACTGTTTGCCTAGACCACAGACATGCAGTTAGCATTAATTTCTGACCTCAAGGGCAGCCCTCACCTACTGTACCAAATACTGGTGTGACAATGACACTGATATACTGACAGTTCCTAACCCAACCACATCACCAACCCTTCTCCTAACCCAACCACATTGCCAGGTAACATGCACAAAAAGGCCCTTTTCAGCAGTCAGCCAAACACGTGGACAGCAGTGCAGCAAGTCCCCAGGAAGCCAGAGCTGCCAGTCTGCTGTAACCCCACCGAGCCGAGCCAAGCCATGCCATGCCAAGAACACCACACAGCAGATATGCACCACAGCTGCCTCGGCAAGCTTCAGTTCCTAGTGAGAGTCCAGGTGGAGCTGGGGAACCTTTGACTCAGCATGGCTGAATGGAAATGGGTGGGACGTGAGGCCCAGCTGAAACATATGTCATGGACAGCTCCAGTGACTGCACGCTGAGTCAGGAATGAGCATGAGGTGACCACAGGGGAGACCACACTTCACATCCATGAAGCAAATGCATCTCTTCCTCATCACCCACCAGTGCTTTGTAACCACCACTTTATAACTGGCAGTTAATGCCTTAGAGGAAGGCACTGAGTAACTGCTCCTCACTCAGTCCCAGAACTCAAACATACTTTGATGAAGTACCATACTTAGAGTCCCTTTCAACATGCAGCCAGAGATCAGGACAGCTCAGTGCTCATCACCACACAACTCCTTTCAGTTGAATATGCCTTCACTGACTTTAATAAGGGGCAAACGGGAGGCACCCTCAAGTCTTAATCCAAACATATCAGCCATTTTGCTGTTTCCTCTCTCTGTATTTGCCTTTCTCCCTCAAGCTTACTTGAAAATATTCAGGGTAGATATTCCAGTACCTAATATCCCAGTAACAAGCCTCAACAGGAAGGGCACTGATGAAAAAAATATACACCAGAATCAGAGATATTTTCTCAACTGTTCACTGCTGATTTTACTGCAAATTTCTTTCTTTGTTTTTAATTTTCCTGTTGTTGTGGGTGGTTCTCTTGGTTTGGTTTTTTTTTTTTTTTGGATTATTTTAATTGTTTTATTTATTTATCCTGCAGATCTTGAAGTTTCTGGAAAAGGTTCTTCTGCCTGACAGTCCTCAGAGGACTACTAAGGACGCTAGAAGAACAATGAGCAACAAAGGCTGATCCTGGCACCCAACCTAACTCTCACCATTGTCACAATGCAAAAACAAAGCTAAAGGCTGAAGGGATCTGCACCTCTGCCTTCCTTCTCCACTTACCCTCCCGGGGCTCAGCAAGCCCCTGTTTGGATTCAGTGTGGTGATGGAACATTTTCAGGTGGGGCTTTAAACTCTGGATTATATTCGGTTGACTTCTAGCGGGGCTACAGTAACCTGCAGAAAGTCAAGATGCTCTATTCATGCCAAAAACACATGTCTGGGTCTTCTACAATGGCGCCTGATCCTGTCTGAAGACACCTTGCATGACAGGAGCTCAGGAGAGACACCAATTTGCTGAAACTGCAGGCAAAGGATCAAATTCAAGACCCGGCAGATTTTACACCAAACAGACGTACTGATGCGGCAAAGCCATGGCTATGCCCTGAGCTGATTACAACCAAGGCAAATGCTCCAGCAAGGCTTCCTCCAGCCAGAGGCAGGAATAAGATCTGCAGAGACTACAACACAAATAAATCCCCACCATGAGCTTTATACAGCTTCAGGAGGTGAGGACTTCAGGAAGGACTCCATGCTAGAACAAACATCAAGGCAATCATTGCCATTTTAGCTTTGAAGCCGTTTTTAATGTGGGGAATTCAAAGCTGCATTCAAATATTCATCTCTTCTCAGTGAGTGGGAAAATTTGGAATATTTCCATTTAAGTGAACTGATCTAAACCAAGGTAACACAAGCCTGTGAAAGGGAATGATCACATTCAAAAACTCTTTTGCTTGTTGTAATAAATAGAAGTTGAAAAAAGAAAAGATTCAATTCTCCCTTGCAGGAACACAATTTTCCCAACAACACAAGCATGAGGTATCCCACACACTACATCCCATCATCTGATGGCTTGTGACAACTGCTACTTAACTAAATGCAAATCAACTTAAAACTTCCTGTGTACAGTCTGCCAATTTACATATCGACTACACAGTTATGATTCTGATGGTTAAGGAACACATCAACTTTCCTTCCTTCCAAAGAACACGTTACCCTAGAAATCATGTGAATCTGCACACCCACCCAACCCACCTCCAGACACACTTGATGTACGTGGTGGGGCTGGGAAGCGTTACTTACTTGAGTCACTGTCTATGCTGCTGATGCTGTCAGCGTGGTGCATGCCGTGCTTATGGAGGTGCCTGTAAATACTGAACCTTGAAAATTTTTTGGGTTTTCCTACTCCTTTCATTTTTGAGGTGTCTGGGGCATCATCAGCACTCTGTGGGAGCAAGTGGCTTTCCAGGGACAGAGCGGGTGGCTGCAGTGGGACATGTTCAGATGACTCTGCTGCTGACTGAAAAGACAAAGGATGCTGCTGCAAGGTGGTGCGCAGATTCCCCTTTAACTGCATATTAATTATAGAATGATTTAGGTTAGAAGGGACCTCAAAGATCATCTAGTTCCAACACCCTGCCATAGGCAAGGACACCTCCCACTAGAACAGGTCACTCAAGAACTCATGCAGCCTGGCCTTGAATACCTCCAGGGTGGGAGCAGACACAACCTCCCTGGGCAACCTGTTCCAATGTCTCACCACCCTCACTGTAAAGAACTTCCTCATAACATCCAGTTTAAATCTCCCCTCTGCCAGTTAAACTCATTAGTCCTCATCTTGTCATTACAAGACCTTGTAAATAGTCCCTCCCCAGCCTTTCTGTAGGCCCCTTTCAGATACTGGAAGGCTGCTAGAAGAGCCCCAACTCTTGTAACCTGTCCTCATAGCAGAGCTGCTGCAGCTCTCTGAGCATCTCTGTGCCCCCCCCACCATCTTGTATTGGGGGCTCCAGAACTGCTCACAGTACTCCAGGTAGGGTCTCAGGAGAGCAGAGCAAAGGAGGAGAATCCTCTCCCTTGTCCTGCTGGCCACACTGCTCTTGCTCATGTTGAGCACTCACACTGCAAGCTCATGTTGAGCTTTCCATCAACCCAGATCGCAAGGTCCTTTTCCTCAGGGCTGCTGTCAGCCATTCCTCACCCAGCCTAGAGTAGTGCCTGGGATTGCACAAGTGCAGGACCTTACTTTTGGTGCTTAGATACTTACAGTCAATACTTAGATACTTCTTTGTTCCCATTACCATTCCTCTGCAAAATCCTCCTAAACCTAACCCCATACTTAGAACTTGCAACAATCCATTTAACCCCACCACAGGTCTGACAGACAGGCACTTGACCACTGCCACCAGCAAGCTCACTTACTGCCAGGTTGGTCGCTGACACTGACTTCACTGCTGTCATCCGTTTGACACTGCCCACGTCAGTCAGGCGATGCTCATCGTCGTCCCACCTGCCATAAGCCAAGTCAATGCCACCCACAAAGGCCACAGACTGGTCAACAATGACTAGCTTCTCATGGTGGGCCCAGAGGTACACAGAGGAGGACACGTGGTCTGGGTGCCTCATCACCTTGGGGAGAAAACCAACACTTGAACATAGCACCACTGCCCAGTCCCCACGTCTCCTGCTAGAGAGCTGCTCAGCTTTTTTTTTGGCTGCTCAGGATGATGGGGGAGCACTGGAGTTCTTAGAAGATGCCTGCACACAGACACTTGTAATTACTGAAGCTGTGTCACTCCTCCTTAGCTGGGCTCAGCCTTCCTGGGAGGCAGGTGATTCCCCATGATGCAGGTATACCCAAGCAGCAATGCAACATGCTTGCAACAATACTGTTCATAAGAGGACCACAGTCAAGGAAACTGTTCCAACAAATAAACTGATGCTTTCAGAAGAGCTACAATGGCTGAGCTTTCAAACAGAGACAGCTTGGAAAGAAAACAACATATTGGTGATCTGACTCACTTCTTCACTTGCCACTACAGAAGCGAAACGAGAATTCTTCTCGCCATGCAAAACCAGTAACTTGTTCGGCATTTGTGTATGAGATTCTTTTCGGCAAATGTTTATGGCAAAGTAATTTCAATATCTAAGCACACAGTACACTGCTTTTGCTGCAGGGTGTGGTTTTTTTTTTTTTTTTTTTTTTTTTTTTCCCCCCCAAAGGAAGTCTGTCAGCTTCCTGGGGAGAAGCAAGTTTGGGATCTGGCTGATCTCAAACCTGTGACATCTCCAGTGTGTGTCTGGGGTGCTGAGAAACCTGATCTCATTTGGGATGCACAGACTACATAGAGTTGGAAGGGACACTCAGAGGTCATCTTGTCCAATCCCCTGCAGTGAGCAGGGACACTTCCAACTAGATCTGGCTGCCCAGGGCCACATCAAGCTTGATCCTGAATGCCTCTGGAACAGGGCATCAAGAACATCTTGAGCAACCTGTTCCAGTATTTCACCACTCTCATTGTAAAGAACTTCCTCTTTTTGTCTAACCTTGTGCTGGTTTGAGGCTAATTGGAACATTTTAATGAGGAAAAAATAGATTACAGGCTGTGAAAAGAAAACTATGGTGATGTCCGCTGCACTCATAGGCTTGCTGAGACGTATAAAAACAAGGACAAACATAGATGAGAAAGAGTCACTCTGTTTGCGGAGTCTGTTGGTGTCTGTCTCTCTCTTCCTGCCTTCTAGCTGGATCTGTGTAACCCAACTAATCAATTCTGCTTCTAACCCCCCTAGCCGACCCTTTCAACTCACCTTGCACGTAAGGCAGATTCTGGGATAACGTTCAGGGTGGAAAGAAGGTGGAAGGGTGGTCGGGAACCCCTCTTGGGGACTCATTTCTGAGAGGGGTATTGTGTTTCTGTATTACTTTTAACTTGTATATTTCTGTATATAGCTATAAGTATTTGTAATACATTGAAAATATCTGCTTGTATATTGTGCTAGCCTGTGAATATAAAGCTTCATTCCTTTAACTTCCAGCCCAACTGAGTCCAGTCTGGGTGAATTAATTGTGTTGGGGGGTGGGTAACAAACTATCACAAACCTAAACCTTCCCTGCTCCAGTTTCAAACCACTGTCCCTTGTCCTGTCACAAGCAGCCCTTCTAAACAGTCCTTCTCCAGCATTCCTGCAGGTTCCCTTCAGATACTGAAATAATAGTAATAAGGTCTTCCTGGAGCCTGCTTGTTGCAAGGGAGTTGGACTACATGACCTTTAAAGGTCCCTTCCAACCCAGTGCATGCCATGATTTTATCTCCCAGTTACACTTCCCAGTCTTGCTGCAAAGATACTGGTGAATGGATGCTTCCCTTCACCACCACAACTGATTGAGTGACAATAAATCTAACAGTATGTTAGTCATCCTCCTGCATAACATCTATCTTACTCCTCATTAAAACACACAGGCCTCCAATTTCAAAAGCCCGATCAAGCTTTTTTTACTGGCTCATGTGCCACAACCCATTTTCTGCTAGGTGGCAGAGCAGTGGCATAACAGCCCAGGGCAGCAGAATGCTGTTCATTTACGATGAGAGCATAAACACCCTGTGCTGACTCCCGTAAGGAGACAACCTTCTCAAACTGGAACCTTCCACTTGATGTAACCCTGTCAACTTATCACAAGAAACATGTTTCTTGTGAATGAGGTGAACGGTGGCCTTGGCAAGTCTCAACTATGCATTATTGTGTTCAATTCCAGCCTAAAGAAATGACACTGCCAGATGTGGCAACCACTGCACAGGCGATCTACACATTCTCAGACTGTTCCCACTGCTGTGGCTGGGAACTGCTGCTCTTACAGTTCACACCTAAATACACTGAGGGTCAGCACAAGCTACGAAGAACAAATAAATGTTTGCATCCTTCATCCAACTGCCTGATACACACCTTGATGTTGGGATGGAGACGCATGAGTGTCCTCTTGCTGTATTCACTGTTGATCCCTAGGGCAAGCTCCACTTCTTTGTACAGCATAACAAAAATTCTCACTCCTTGTTGCTGTTGGGAATAAAAACAAACATGTGAGATTCAGGTTGCTTACAAAGCTAAGAGAAGCTAAGAGGCAGTAAGCATATTGTGCTCGCACACAAATTGTGCTGGTTTGAGGCTAAATGGAATGTTTTAATGAGAAAAAAAATAGATTATAGGCTGTGAAAATAAAACAATGGTGATGTCCACTGCACTCATAGGTTTGCTGAGATGTACTAAAGCAAAGACAAACATAGATAAGACAATCAGTGTCTCTCTGTCTGCAGAGTCTGATCTCTCCCACTCCTTGGCTTCTAGCTGGACCTGCATAACCCAGCTAATCAATTTTGCTTCTAACCCCCTGGCCAATCTTTCCTGTTTACCTTGCACGTAAGGCAGATTCTGGGATAAAATGAGAGTGTGGGGAGAAGGTGGAAGGGTGGTTGGGAACCGCTCTTGGGGACTCTGATTCTCTGGGAGGAGCATCGTGTTTTTGTATTACTTTAAATTCGTATATATCTGTCTACAGCTGTAAATATTTGTAATACATTGCAAATAACTGCTTGTGTAATGTACTAAGCTGTGAATATAAAGCTTCATTCATTAACTTGTAGCTGGCTGAGTCTAGTCTGGGTGAATTCAAACATGGCAAGGGGAGGGGAACTCTCAAACCATCACACAAATACAGGCTGAGGTTAATTGTTCTTGACTATGCTCTTCCAAATCCACAACAGTTGCCTGACAGCATGCAAGGACCTGCACTACTCTGGGAAGCTCTTTGGCTTCCAGAGAAGGGCTCAGCACCTGGATTTGTGTGTGAAGAGCTGAGCTATGCCAAAGCAAATCAAGAGATCGTTCTCAGAGTAGCTCCTTTTACACACCCCTTGAGGAAAGGTTTTGCAAACACGATTTGGTCCACATGTCATTTGCTTAAAGTTAAAAGCTTCTGCAGGACAATGATACCAGAGTGGTGATATGGATGTCCCTCTATAAAAGCAGATGCAACCAACTTCACAGCAGCAAACAAGTTCTTTCTCATGGTGAAACTACATGAGCTCCTGGAACACAAGCAGCAGCACTCAAAGCATGGTGCTTTTTGTGACCAGAGTGGTATCCACAGGACGGTTTCCAAGAACACTTGTAAAAAGCAATTTCAAAACAGCAAAGTAATTCCCAGACGTTGGCAGATGCTGGTCACGCACTGGGACACCTTCGTTGCCATAAATCAGAACTGTTTTAAAAAATCTTGCAGTGGAGTTTGTCAGCTTAAACTTGGGACCCAAACTTTCCAAAATCATAAAGCTGCTACTGAGAGCTTAGGCATTCACCAAATTATGGATGATATTCTGCTCTCTGCTGTACCCAGGGAAGTCCAAGGAAGCACCAGCCTTACACAAAGACAGCCTTAACTCTATACCTAGACACCAGCTTGCTCACTGCCCTGTTGAGTCAAAGAAATGCTGCAAGTGAAAGAGCAGGCAAATATTTACAGGAACTAACCTTAACAAACTCCTCCCTCTTGCAAGGCATTTATAGCCTTAGGAAAATACATGTCAACGTGTCAAAGCCAAATTCTTCCATCCAGCAAGCACACCCAATGACCTGGTTTCACTTGCCAGAAAGTAAAGCTACTTCCAAATTAACAACAGCCAGGCACAAATCCACCTATTTTATTCTAGGCATGCAGAGGGCTGAGGACTGAGACAATAACTGGTTTGGAAGGAGAGGGAGTCAAAGGCTATTTCAGCACGTTCATCTGGACTTCTGCCCTTCTACCACACCAAGACTTCCCCCAGCTGTGCTTCCCTTCCTGACTCACCACTTAGATGGGGCAAATCTAGCATTTTCAGCAGCAGAGCTGCCACAGGCTGGATGAACAACTGAAGCACAGCCCACATTCACCTAGCACAGGCTGGATGGACAACTGAAGCACAGCCCACATTCACCTAGCACAGGCTGGATGAACAACTGAAGCACAGCCCACATTCAGAAACTTCACACCCAGCTTCTGGGTCTGCCTCACGTGGCTCCACAGAACACCTTCTCTATTATCTGAATCTAGATGTGTTATTGTAAAGCAAAGTACAGCCAGCAGCAAAATAATTTATTTTCTGAGGTGAAAATGCTTAAAGGAAAGTTGAACAGAGATGGCAGCTGCAGTTGTTCGCTCATCTCAAAATGCTGCATGAGAAAGGAGAGCACAGAACTCTGCATGGGAATTGTGGCCAGGTAAGTGCCAGGAAAGGCACCAGGTCAACAGCAGGTCTGAGCTTTTCTGTTGAAAGGAAATTGCAGGAGAAATTGAAACAGAAGGGGAAAAAAGCTTTATCAAACTTTTACACACAGTTGCTTGAAAACAGGAGTCCAAGTGCCTGAGCCACGTTATCACCTCCTTGTAAACAAGCTGAACACCACAGACCAGCTGCAGGGAATGTGATGTTGCAGGTACCCTTGGGTTTTTTTTCCATACTTCACTGAAACCCTTTCCTCACACATCCCCCCTCCACAGTAATGACCACTATCATGATCAGAAACTCCAATGAGAAGTGACAAGCAGAAAGGACACAGCTGATATGCCTCATTTTAGTGGCCATGAAAGCCAGAAGAATACAAAGAGGTGAAAATAAAGCCCTTTCTAGCCCTGTAAGTTATCCTTGGAAAGAAAAATAATGATAAAAGGAAGATAAACACCTTTCTCAGACGCTCCACTAAAATTTATTATTACTAATGGCAGGAGCTGTGGAAGAGCTATGGCATGAAGAGATTTGGGCACGGCTGGGCAGGATGAAAGCAAGATGGGTTTCACCAGGGTAACAGTGCTGGGGGACACTGGTATGGTGTGCAGCACTACAGCAAGGAATGACGGGTGAACAGCAAGAGCATCAGCTCTTTGATGTTCAGCTGTAATACGGAGCGTTGCAATGCATCAGGTATGGAAAGCCCCATGAGAGGGCAATTGTGAGAAAGCATGAACCTCTGCATAACACCAAGTGGCTTTTTGCTAGTGACACCTTGATTTTTCTTGTACCTTTCACTGCAGTAGACATGGACAAGGCCTGCAGAACACAGCTAACATACAAACCATCTACCAAGAGCTACTACAAAGCGCTTGGTCTTTCTCATACCTCCAAATTACACATGCCAATTACAGAAGGAAAGCACCGGGCAGCAACAGTTCTTTGACCCCAACAGGAGCTGCAGCAGTCATAATGCAAAGCTGAAGTGACCCAAATCTGAAGGCTGGAAGGGGCAATCAGCGTATCACAGAATCACAGAATGTTACGAGGTTGGAAGTGACCTCCAGAGATCATTGAGTCCAACCTTCCTGACAAGAGAGAATCACCTAGGGTACTTCACACAGGAATGCATCCAGACAGGTTTTGAAAGCTTCCAGAGAAGGAGACTCTACAGCCTGTCTGGGCAGCCTGCTCCAATGCTCTGTCACCCTCACCGTAAAGAAGTTTCTCTTCATGTTGATGTGAAACCTTCTGTGTTCAAGTTTGCATCCATTGGTCCTTGTCTTTTTACTGTGTATCACCAAAAAGAGACTGGCCCCATCCACTTGACACCCACCCCTCAGGTATTTATAGACAGTGATCAGATATCCTCTCAGTCTTCTCTTCTCCAGACTAACCAGCCCCAGGTCTCTCACGGTCTCTTTGTAACCCTCATGGCTCTCCACTGGACTCTCTCCAGCAGGTCCCTTTGTCTCTTGAACTGGGGAGACCAAACTCAGATCTATCCTGCCTCCAATCTCTTCCAAAACCAAACAGGACGAGGAATAAATCAGAAAACAGTTTTCCAAGGTCACCTGAAATTAAGCTTGGCCTGCTTTACTTCTCATCCCTCTCAAATTAAAGGATGTAAACACTCCAGTCCCAGCATGACCCTGGAACAGGGTGGGTGCAGAGGGTTTCCCGCAGGGTGAAGGTTGCAGCTGGAGCTCACTTACCGCTTTCCGCTTGAGGATGCAGTCCAGCCGCCAGCGATTGCCTTCCACAACAGGTCGTTTCATGAAGATTTCTGGGCTCAGCCTAAGAAAATAAAAGGGTGGAAAAAAACCATAGCATTTGTAGTCTGCAAACAAAGCAGTGGCCTCAATAATCATCCTGAGAAGCAAAAACAT
This sequence comes from Psilopogon haemacephalus, assembly GCA_013396835.1. Taxonomy (NCBI): domain Eukaryota; kingdom Metazoa; phylum Chordata; class Aves; order Piciformes; family Megalaimidae; genus Psilopogon; species Psilopogon haemacephalus. The sequence goes on along the minus strand of VWZI01015747.1, from coordinate 129,842 downwards.
CAGAGTTCATAGAAAGTGGATGTGAAGGCTCACATCCTGTAAGGATGCATCCTCGAGTGCAGCATGCTCTGCAAGAAAACAGGTCAGGATCTTTGTGGTTTTAGCAACAGAGGATGACAGGGAGCAAGGGATGTGTTCAGCACATTCATCTTAGTGTGCAGCAACCCATGAGACTAGGGATTTATAAACAGGGAAACCTGGACTCCATCTGTGGAAGAAAACATACGGTAACAAGAAGAAGAAAACCCCAAGGTAGATTTGAAAGGAATACGTGAAGAACATGGAACTGTTGGACTGAGTCCAGAGGACCACAAAGATGCTCAGAGGGCTGGAGCACCTCTGCCAAAAATACCACCCCCACCAACAGCCAAAAAAAACCCCAACAAAACCAAACCAAAACACAACAACCAAAAGAACCCCAAAACCGAAACCAGAGTGGGATTTCAGCTACCCTGGTACTTCGGCAACCTGAACAGCAGAGACTTGTGCTGAATTGTCCTTGCTGCCTAAAGGCAAAGCAATGTGATCTCTCCACAGCACATTTTATTGATTCTTAGCTTTAAGGATTAGAAAGAATAATTACGCATCTAATTCCTTTACTTATACCAAGCATCAGAGCTTGTGCTTAGATAAAGCACGTTGCTGCATCCTAGAAAACATGCTTCTGACTACAGCTTTTTTATCTGAAACTCCAAGTTTCAGCTGATTTTGGAATTCTAGCCTACCTTATTAATAAACCACTAAGAGATAACAGGAGTTAAATGCTTTTGCATTGCTACTTGATGTTGCACATGGGGACCCAGGCACACTGGGCTTATCTGTGGTCATGCTAAGAACCAGGTTTGCCCCAGCAAATACTAACATCATGTTTAGTGTTCTCATAAGGACTAATCTTCTGAGTTCCTACAGCCAGGGGATCAATAATAAGAGGTTCATTATACATTAGGAGAAAGAGGAGCACAAAGACATTGCCCAAGGTTAAAGCGAATGTCTGAGCTGTGGCTTGGGAGCCTGCCCTACCACCCCAGCCCTAAGGTCCAGGCTGGCTCAGACTAATTACCTCCCACAAAGACAAGGCATGGACAGCTGCAACTGACACCCAGCCAAAAAGCTCTGCCCTGTCTGTGAGAGCACCCTTCTGCCTCAAGTGGCAACCAGAGCACTGCATACACATACTGAACAACAAGTTAAAAAGGTGGTGGAGAGAGGTCCTCCAGCAGGTACACAGCTCAGAAGGGACAAGGCTCCTTCTCCACTGTCTGGCCCATTTAAGAGCAGAGCAAAGTTACACTCATTCCAAGATGCTCTCATCACTGGCATGAAACTTCCCAAGACAGTAAGAAGAAGCTGAAAGGAGAATTTGAATGCGGTGTTTGAGCAGCCATATTCCTTTATGCACTGAAGGATACCCCTGTCCCATGGGTTTGCAGTGAGTCACCCTCCTGATGAGCACCTCAAACCATCACCTTTGCAGTTCAGGTGGTGCCTTCATGCAATTTCAGGCCTTTCCCTGGAAGGAGACAACCAAGCTGTTGATTTCAAGTGCAAGCTTTTGCTGCCAACCCTCCTGAAAAGGCCTTTGAATACAACACAAGATGTTTGGGTGTGCTGCCAAACCATCTGGCTGCACGGCTAGCTGCCATACTGTAGGGCCTCCAAACACTGCCACATTGTCAGGAACGTCCCAAGGGAGATAGCTGATCAACATCCAAATATGTAAGTACAAACCACCAATCTGTGATGAAAATTTCTTCTTTGGCTGCTTCCATGGCATTTGCAACATCTTCAAAGTACCACTTTGCGTTTACATACCTGTAAAAACAAACAGAGCACAGGTTCGGGTCTCCAGCCACTGTGTTAAGTGAAGTCCATAGCTGAAGGCTGATGGGAACACATCCAGGCACATTTTGAGTATCTCCAGAGGAGACACCAGTGTTTGAGTACCCTTGGTGGTGAGAAATTTCTTGTCATATCCAATCTAAACCTCCCCTTGTGCAACTTGAGGCCATTTCCTCTTACCCTACTAGTTGTTACTAGGGTGAAGAGACTGATCCCCACATCACTAAATCTACCTGAAAGGAGGTGCTTCAGAGATACCTCTTCTTTCTGATAGCTGGAGAGGCCGAGATGATCTTCCTCTCAGCCTCCTTTTCTGCAGACTAAACAACTCTAATTTTATCCTTATTGTAATAAATACTCAATGTGTTCACACTCAGACAAACCTGGGAGTTTCCAGTGTTATTAGCTGTGCCACAGAACCACATAATCACAGAATGTCAGGGGCTGGAAATGACCTAAGAAACTCATCCAGTCCATCACCCCTGCCAGAGCAGGATCACCTACATGAGAATGCATCCAGGCAGGTCCTGAATATCTCCAGAGAGGGAGTCTCCACAACCTCCCTTAGCAGCCTGTTCCAGTGTTCTGTCACCCTCACAAGGCAAAAAAACTCCTCCTCACATTTTAAATTAAACTTCCTATGCCTCAGCTTCCACCCATTGCCCTTTGTCCTATCTGCAGGCATCGCCCAGCAGAGCCTGGCTGCAGCCTCCTGGCACTCACCCTTTACATATTTATAAACATTGCTGAGGTCACCTCTCAGTCTCCTCTTCTCCAAGCAGCAGAGCCCCAGCTCTCTCAGGCTCTCCTCATATCGGAGATGTTCCATTCCCTTAACTGTCTTTGTGGCTCTGCACTGGACTCTCTCAAGCAGTTCTATGGCCTTCTTGAACTAGGGGGCCCAGAACTGGACACAGTAGTCTAGAGCTGTACAGCACAAAGTTGTAGCAGGATTGCAGCAGCCCCATCACCAACACTGCTATTCCTCTCCTGGTGAAATAAGCCCCATTTTTTTGCACCTTCTTTAATTATCACCAGTCTCTGTAGACACCAAATGCTGCCAGCTCTCTGCAACAGAGCCTGGATAACACAGGCAGGCATGAGCTGAAGCTGCTGCAGGCAACAGTTCAGTTTTGGGCTCCTCAGTTTAAGAGGCATGCTGGAGAAGGTCTAGCAGAGGGCTACAAGGATGATTAGGGAACTGGAACACTGCCTGGTGAAGAGAGGCTGAGGGACCTGGGGCTGCTTAGTCTGGAAACCAAAGACTGAGAGGGGATTTAAGAAATGTTTATAAATATCTGAGGCTCCCTGGGATCACTTGCTCCCTGGCATAGGACAAGAAGCAATGGATGGAAGCTGCAGCACAGGAGGTTCCACCTCAACACAAGGGGCAACTTCTTGACTGTAAGTGTCACAGAGGACTGGAAGAGACTCCTCAGGGAGGTTGTGGAGTCTCCTTCTCTTTCAAGGCCTGTCTGGATGTGTTCTCTGTGACCTGAACTAGATTGTACGGTCCTGCTCTGGCAGGGGGGTTGGGTCCCTTCCAACCCCTGGCATGCTGTGAACAGCACATCAGGCAGAGCGAGCGAGTCCTCACCACTTGGCCAGTGTGTTCTCCCGCACGGCAGCGTAGGAGCCAAAGCGGTGCTCGGTCAGAAAGTCCTTGCCATGCTTCCGAATGAACTCGTCTATGCCCTGCCTCCACCACTGGGCATGTCTGTAGCTGTTGCACTTCAAAATCAGCGACCTGGAAAACAAATGACACCTGGGGCAGGATGCTGTTGCAAATCATGCAAAACTAATAATCAATATTAATTTTTATATCCAGGTGAATATTGTCAACAACTATGAAAATTGTTTATTAACATTAAATCTCACCAGAAAACTGATTTACAATGTTCAAAATGCAGAGTTTGGATACTTATGTACACAGGGAACTTATGCAACCTGCAACAGTTAAGAAACAACTAGCAAATCATACAATGGTTTAGGTTGGAAGGGACCTCAAAGTATTAAACAATAAAAACCCAGATTGAAATGAATGGCAGCAGCTATAGTTGAAGGAGAGCTGGACCTGGCTAATGCTGTACGTTTAAAAAGATTAATTTATACTGAATGCTACCACAAAAACGTGAAGCATCAGCCTGTGCTGAAGCCATGAACGTTCATCTGGGCTGCTCCATCAGCAGCTGGGCCACTAGTAAACACACCTCTGTCACTGCTTGTTTTATTCAAGTGGAAAGTTAAGGGGGTTGCTTTGCTGGTTTGTTTGCAAAAGAACATATCAGCACTGAGCTGCTCTAATTGACTGCCACAGTGTCAAACAATAAAAAACCCAGATTGGAATTAATGGCAGCAGCTAAAGTTGGAGGACAGCTGGGCCTGTCTAAGGCAGCATGTTTTAAAAGATTCATTTATACTGTACGTTACCACAAAAACATGAAGTATCTGTCCCAACCAGCGTGTCTTTTGGGTAATGCTCTGGTTGGGATGAAGAACATGTCCCTGCTTGCAGCACCAAGAACAAAGAGCCTGGAAAATTACCGTAAGCAGTTGCTGAAAGAGCAGAGTCTGCAACTCAACGTGCTCCAACACCCCCAGGCCTGAGCAACAACCACAAGGATGGATAAACAGCAGCTGAGACTCCAAAGGCCTAATTAAGCCATAGGAAATGATCAGCATAATAGGCCAAGTCCCCAGCAGGGGCAAAACCAGCAAGCAGCTGAGCCCTGCGGGAAGCTGAGTTGCACCAGTTAGCCCAGCACACCTTGCTAACCCCTCCCAGAGAGCAGCACTGATTTGTCTCCCCTAAAGGAAGCCTGGATTTCTTACCTGCACAGATTGTCGATCTGCAACCCGTATTTAGTTTCTGTTTCTTTCTGGCCTATCTTAATGTTGAATTCCTTATCCACCAGCAGGACAAAGCTAATGGCCCCTGAGTCTGGCTTCATGTACAGCAGAAATGAGTCCTTCACCACCAGCCACCTGTATGGGCACAAGAAACAGGTAACTTGTACCTCATGTTGGTCTGTAAACCATGAACAAAAAGCTAATAAAATGGAAAAGTTTCCATCAAAACAAGTAGAAACCATTAAATCAGGGACAAGAAAGCTTTCAACTGGGAAGCTTGGCTGATACAGCTGAACGCTGTGCAGCCATCCAGCAAGACCTGGACAGACTGGAGAGCGGGGCACAGAGGAACCAAATGAGGTTCAACAACAAGTGCACCTAGGGAAGAATAATAAACTCCACCAGTAGAGGCAGGGAGATGATCTGCTGGAGAGCAGCCCTGCGGAGAGGGACCTGAGAGTGCTGATAAATGACATCCCTGGCGCAGCAATGTGCTCTTGTGGCCAAGAGGGCCAATAGGATCCCGAGATGTATTAATAGGAGTGCGTCCAGCAGATCAAGGGAGGTTCTCCTCCCTCTCTACTCTGCCCTGGTGAAATCCCATCTTGAGTACTGCATTCAGTTTTGGGCTCCCCAGATTAAGAGGGACAGGGATCTGCTGGAGAATGTCCAGTGGAGGGCTACAAGGATGATTAGGGGACTGGAGCACTGCCTGATGAGGAGAGGCTGAAGGACATGGGGCTTTTTAGTCTGGAAGAGAGAAGACTGATAGGGGATTTAAGAAATGGTTCTAAATATCTGAGGGCTGGGGGTCAGGAGTGGGGGGACAGGCTCTGCTCACTTGCTTCCTGGGATAGGACAAGGAGCAATGGGTGGAAGTTGCAGCACAGGTTCCACCTTAATACAGCGGGGAACTTCTTGACAGTAAGGTTCACAGAGCACTGCAATAGGCTTCCCAGAAGGTTGTAGAGTCTCCTTCTCTGGAGACTTTCAAGGTCTGTCTGGATGTGTTCCTCTGTGATCTGTGCTAGATTGTATGGTCCTGCTCTGTCAGGGGGGTTGGACTCTATCTCCTTGGGTCCCTTCCAACCCCTAACATCCTATGAGGCTGTGAACTACACAGCAAAATTTATTTTTGGAGGCTAGTTGAGGGTATGGTTTTCTTGAGCAGAAAAGTGCTTGTTTGATGAACTCATGTAATGAGTTTGAACTCAATGCAAGACTTCCAGAGCTATCTGCATGAGTTCTTTTCACAAAAGACTTAGAGAAGGAAACCTATGTTTTCTAACAACATCAATGAGAACCTCCCCTGCTCATAAACCTCCCAGTCATGTGCCCCAGCACTGCTCAAGAGGCAACAAGAATTCCTCCCCGCCAGGTTTTTTATTCAGCTTGTATGCTCCATGGGAGTTACTTGACATTGCTAACGTTAATTATGGTGCCAGAATCACTTTCACTCCCACCAAAATAAAAGTACAAGGCACTCTGGAAAGCTTTTATTGCCAAGCAACAGGGACCCTGATAGAAACACATGATGGGAGATGACCAGCAGGTTTTTACATAAATGCTGTAGCCTGAAGGCAACTCAGAGAAAAAAAACCCAACACATTTTTGCTGTGAATGGCATTTCTAATTTTTCCTCCCTGCCCCCAAGCGTAGATTGGGTAACCAGTCCCCTCTGTCCCACACAGGTCTCCACCACCAGACCTTGGCTTCATTCTTCTACACACTCAGAAACGCACAAAGCAACAGAAAACATTGCAAAAAATCTGTTCATCCTTCTATCTTCAGTAACAGCCTCAGCTTCTCACCTACTTCCAGATCCCATTCTTTTCTCTTTTCTTTCAAAGCCCTGAAAGAGTTCTCACCATCGTTTCTTGTTTGGTGCCAAAATACCTACTCTCTCTAGCTGGCTCTTCATTTCATCCCCAAGAATCCCATGGGATACCTTTCCAAGAGTTGGCCTTTCTCTTGTTCCAAGGCAGTTAGAATCATAGAATCAGTCAGGTTGGAAGAGGCCTCCAAGATCATCCAGTCCAACCTATAACCCAGCCCTAGGCAATCAACTATATCATGGCACTAAGTGCCCCATCCAGTCTTTGCTTGAACACCTCCAGGGATGGTGACTCCACCACCTCCCTGGGCAGCCCATTCCAATGTCAATCACTCTCTCTGGGAAGAACTTTCTTCCTAACATCCAGCCTATACCTTCCCTGCCACAACTTGGACTGTGTCCTCTTGTTCTGTTGCTGGTTGCCTGGGAGAAGAGACCAACCCCACCAGGCTACAACCTTCCTTTAGGTAGCTGTAGACAGCAATGAGTTCACCCCTCAGCCTCCTCTTCTCCAGGCTAAACAACCCCATCTCCCTCAGTCCTTTCTCCTAGGGCTGTCCTCCAGGCCCCTCACCAGCTTTGTTGCCCTTCTCTCAACATGTTCCAGTACCTCAACATCTCTCTTGAATTGAGGGGACCAGAACTGGGCACAGTACTCAAGATGTGGCCTGACCAGTGCTAAGCACAGGGGAAGAATAACCTCCCTTGTCCTTCTGGCCACACTGTTCCTGATCCAGGCCAGGATGCCATTGGCTCTTCTGGCCACCTGGGCACACTGCTGGCTGATGTTCAGCTACTATCCACCAGCACCCCCAGGTCCCTGTCTGCCTGGCTGCTCTCCAGCCACTCTGTCCTCAGCCTGTAGTGATGCCTGGGGTATAACCCTGCACATAGTCTTGTTCAATCTCATCCCATGGACCTCTGCCCACCCACCCATCCAGCCTGTCAAGGTCCCTCTTCATGTCCAAGAAGTCTTGCCTGTTCCCATTAACACCACCACCCCTCACTGTCCTCCTTCTCATCCCTTTCCACAGCCTCTGTGTCCACAACACAACTTGCTCTAAGAAGTGAAACAAATTTAAGCTGTTGTGAGAAAAGGCTGGCCACAGTCTGCCCCATGCTCAGGGTGAGCATCTGAAATAACTCCCTCACTAAAATAACTCCCTCTGGGAAACATTACTGCTAGTTGATTATTTATTGATACTGTCAGTCTCAGTGGTGGGGAACTGGTGTCCCTCTTGTGCTACTCTGCACACAATCCCACTCAAATGCTTCGCCCATCCTTCTTCAGGCTCTAAAGGCAAAGGGAGATCCATCAGTGCTGAACATGCTGCTGATCCAGAGCTTGAGCTTTGAGGGTAGCGTCAGAGTGGAATCAAGAGGAAAAGGCTTTCCCCCTCACCCCAAACAAAAGAGAAAGACAAATGGAGACAATTTAATGATTTCATCTGAAAGAAGGTAACACCTTCACCTCCTTGTGCATTCAGGGAGATCTTCTTTAAGATCACCTTAAGAAATGCTGAAAAGACTATAAAGGAATAGGACCTTTTTCCCCGAGAGTGCAGAAAAGATTTTGTTGGAAACCACAATCGAAGACAAAATTAATGACAGCCCATTGGCAAAATTGAAATCCAAAGGTGGATAACGCTTAGGGAAGCTCTGGTAGACCAGGAAACTGCTGCTCTAAGGCAAAAAGGAGTTTGTTCCATTTTTCACAAGGAATTATTTGTCCAGAAGAAGAAATACTTGCTGCACTTTTCAGACACACAAGCTCCTCCACAGCACACACTTTCCTGCACTGCAGCCCCTAGACAGACTGAGATCTAAGACATGAGGTAAAGGGATGGGGACAAGAAATTCAATCTGTCCCCAGCATGTGAGAACAGGATGGCTTGTAGAAACTCATAGGAGAACACTGGCATTTGAGCACATGCAGTAATAAGGAAGAGGCAATGTATTTTAATCCCAAGGCTTACTGCACCAAATGTCTGGTTTAATCCAGCTCCAAAGCAGCCCAGATAGCATTTCAATTAATTTGTTTTCTTTATGTAAATTCAGGAAGGGAAGCTCAGGCTGAAATTTGGCCAGAATACTGCCAACAACCACGTGCCCTCCTGATGGCATGGAGCCCCCAGGGTGCTCCCACAGCAGGGAAAACTGGGCACAGACCAAGGGATTATTGCCCTTTCTGCCAGCTGAGGGCTGTAGGAAATCCCAGCTTTCCTATGGAGTGACCTGTCCCTTCTATGAGCTCCAAAGCAGAAGGCCAAAGCCCAGCATCCTCCACATCAGAGGATGAGTGGGGGAACATCCATGGACACTTGGACCTGAAAAAACATAGCTTTTGTAAAAAAAAAACAAAACAAAACAAAACAAAACCCTCCAAAAAACCCACTCCAAAACACAAGAACCTCCCTCAGACTTTTTGGGAGAGAAAGACAAATGAAGATTTTTGCATGTGTATCTGAGGAGCAGAGAGCCCTCTCCTGTCCCAGCAGTACCTTTTGGACCATCGGTAGCACATCCTTCCTTGGCCACAGCAGTTCAGGCCAGGTATGCGGTGGCCCCCGGAGCGCTTCATGATGAATCCTTCTCTGCAAGGACAGAAACACAGTCAGGGTGGGTGCCTTGGCTGCTGGAGGAGCAGGGGAGTCTTGGCTAGAGCGGAGAAGGACTTGGGAGTCTTGGTGAGTGGAAGGGTGGCCATGAGCCAGGAGTGTGCTCTTGTGGCCAGGAAGGCCAATGACATTCTGGGGTGTAATAGAAGGGATGCCATTAGTAGGTCGAAGGAGCTTCTCCTGCCCCTCTGCCCTGGTGAGGTCTCATCTCGAGTACTGCATCCAGTTCTGGTCCCCCCAGTTCAAGAAGGACAGGGAGCTGCTTGAGAGAGTCCAGCACAGAGCTATAAAGATGATTAAGGAAGTTGAACATCTTCCTTGTGAGAGAGCCCGAGGCAGCTGGGGCTCTGCTGCCCAGAGAGAAGGAGGCTAAGGGGTGATGTAATTCATGTTTATAAATAGGTAAGGGGTGAGTGCCAGGAGGCCAGAGCCAGGCTCTGCTGGGTGATACCCAATGACCGGACAAAGGGCAATGGATGGAAGCTGAGGCATACGAGGTTCCATGTGAGACTGAGGAAGAACTTTTTTCTCTGTGAGGGTAACAGAACACTGAGACAGGCTACCCAGGGAGGTTGTGGAGTCTCCCTCTCTGGAGATATTCAAGACTGCATTGGATGTATTCCTGTGTGATCTGCTCTGGCAAGGGGCTGGCAGATAATCAGTTCCATCCCCTGACATTCTGTGATTTTGTGATTCCATGCCTGCTGAATCTCCCAGCCCCTGCACCCAGGGATGCTCCTGTCACCTCTAGCCATGCCCAGGCAGGCTCTGTACCATACCCTGAAAGCTGGAAAAAAAAGTAAACCCACACAGATTTAAGAAATGCAGGGCTCTGTTCCATAGCACCAACAGAAGAACAAGTGGGTCTACAGGTTGCTGGAAGGGAGGAGGAGAAAACCTGCAAAGCCAGTCCCTGAGCTGCAGCCCATGTCTCACAAAGAACCCACTCCCAAAGCTATTTCCCAAAGCTGGGGCATTTCTAGCTGAACATCAGTCATTTTTTTCATTCTGGGTGGCAAAATATTCCCCAGTCACTTACTGGCAAGAAAGGAAACCTACTAATTAGCCCAGAACTTATTCCCCATGCTCTTGGGGAATTACAGAATCACAGAATGGCAGGGATATCTTTGACTAGATCAGGTTTCTCAGAGCCCCACCCAATCTGGCCTGTACAGTTTTCAGGGATGGAATCAAAACTCACAAAGACAGCTCACAACTCACATGCCCTTTGGTCCCAGGTCGTGGATGAATGACAGCTGGTTTACCCCAATGAACTCCATCTAGAGAAAGAAAAAAGGATTCCCACATCTCTCATACTCTGGAATCCACAAAACTTGCTTCATCAGAGTGATTTGTCAGAGACAGGACCTGCAGAAGATCCTGAGCAGAAGTTACCCATCAGCACTTACACATCTTCAAGAAGACCAAGAGAAGTATTTTTGGTTTGATTATTCTAAATGTGCTTTGGAAAACACATTTCAGGCAATCAGGATAATCATAGCCAAATGTATCACAAGGCCAGACCTACCTGTATCCTTCTTTGTTTCACTGGCTGAAATAAGGACTCAAGTTTGACACTGGCTGGGGGTCTGTGTGAACTTGTCTGGCTGCCTGAGTCCTCTCCTTCCTCCAGGGAGGAAAGGCTCCCAGGGGTGGGACCCTTTGTGTCCCCCATCACATGGATACACAACGCATGGGGTTCAGCACCTCTGACCACAAGCATCCTCCAAGACCATGGCAGCAAATTACCTGTGCATCACTGCCTTTTCTATCCACAGGAAAGCCACAGCAGGGCAAGTTCCAGCACACTCTCCATCACTTCTGCTCATCTGCACATAACTCTGCAGCAGGCACAGCCTGAAGAACCCATATGCTACTGGGTTTGGCAGCAAACCTCAAATTCAAGGGACCTGTCACCTCACAGCTTCTCTGCTTCAGCAGAGGACGCAGAGGAATGCTAATGACAAAGAAAGCTGGTGAGAAAGCACAACACAATTACATTCACCTCTAAAAATAGGGCACCAGGCCATTTTGGCCAGCAGGCTGCTCTTGGCACAGCAGGACATTCCTGACAGTCTGCTGGTTATTAGCCCTGGGCTCTGCGAGCAGGAAGAAAGGCCTGCCCCGGGCATTCCATGCAGGAAAGGGCTCGGGCAGCAGCAGCCCTGTGAAGTAGCTGCCTTGCATGGCAGAGGCTTGCTGCAGCCAAGCATTTTTCATCTATTATTATATGGAACTATCCTAGCACAGAAAGCTGCTAAGGGCAGAAGCTGCCCTCCTCTTTAGTCAGGCAGTAAGCTGAAGGGAACCCTCAGACCACATGTTGCCAACTAAGCCTGCTGGGACAGAAGCCCAGAATTCAACCCACACTCCTGACCACAGCTGAGACGTAAGATAGCCTTGAGGCCAGCTTCAGGCCATGCCCACTCACGCCCCACAGCAGCTCGGGCACAAGGGCTCACCTTCAGGGTGGCCATTGCCACCTGCTCTTTGCAATACCAACCCTCATTAGCAAATTCCCCTTTTGCCCAGGAATTACAAGGGTGGACCCATACACCTCTGATTTTCACACATGAAGTATAACAAACACTAGCAGTAAATTTGGGGCAAAAGTCGACCTTAAAGCTGAGGCTGCCTTTGGGTGCGGCCAGCTCAGACTCCCTTTCCAACATCATCTGCCCTCACTCAAGATGCAGGCAGTAGGACAGAAGTTCCTTCTCCTCACGCTCTGCTGTTCCTCAGACACACCCAAACTTTTCGTGCCAATAAGGCATGGAGAAGAACAAAGGATCTTGTTGTTCTCCTCTGAGTAGCTCAAGGACATAAAGTGACCTCTACTTAGTAGAGGCAAATTTCATGCCCTCGGTTTTGGGTGATTTTAGCAAGTGGCTAGGAGCAGCTATTCCATGATTTTACTAACAGTCTCCCTACCTCTGCTCTCATCACACACTCTGCTGAGTCTCTGGTGAGACACTGGAACAGGTTGCCCAGGGAAGTTGTGGATGCTCCCTCCCTGGAGGTGTTCAAAGCCAGGCTGGATGAGGCCTTGAGTGATCTGTTCTAGTGGGAGGTGTCCCTACCTATGGTGGGGGGTTGGAACTGGATGATCTTTGAGGTCTCTTCCAACCTAAACTGTTCTATGATCCTAAACCACCAGGAGTGATTTGCTAAACAGCCTGAGCTGCTTCTACAGTGACACTCAAGAGTGGAATGGGGAGCATCCAAAACTTAGCATATCCTACAGACTCTTTCCAGGAGTCCCAGATGAAGTCTTATATCAGTTCTTCATCCTGGATTTCATTTTAACTTCTTTAGAAAATGGCTGACATTCCCCAGCAGACAAATCACAAATCCAGAAAACTCTCCCAGTGGGGCACACAACCCCTGCCCCCAAAACGACAAAACCCTTTGAAAACATTGGCTGCAACCAGAAAGCTGGCAGCAATCTGAAGAGCACTGCATGCAGAGAGAGAGATAATTGTCCTCAAAGAAGCAAAAGGAAAAAACAGGAGGAAAAAAAATCAGAAACAGAGCTATTACTGCAGAGAAATGAAAGAAAGGTTGGTTGGCAGCACAGCAACCTGCTCTTCAGCTAAGGAGTCTTTGAAACAGCAGCAATGGTGACAGAAGCCCATCCAACACATTGTGCCAATTAGAAGGCATAGAACTACTTCAGCTAGAGCCCTTGGAGATCATCAAGTCCAACTGCTTACACAGCACTGCCAGGGGAGCCACTAAAACCACAGCCTTCAGCACCAGGTTGTAAAAAGCCATCGATGAATTCCACCAAGTCAGAAGGACAATTCCTCAGCACAGTAGAAAATGTCTGATGGGATGATTTATTCTCGTTATTGCTGCATCAGATATTTTTACTGTTATGGTGCCTTCCAGCATGTGGCACTCACGGCCAAGCCGAGAGGGGAGGCAGAGCAGGGAGGCACTTTCATCCCCTTCACGTTGGGATTCCTGTGCTGCCCAGCTGCCTCCCCAGGGAGCTGCTATCCCTGCTCCGGTTTCAGAGCCTTCTACAGCAGAATATTTTAAGGATGAGATCCAGGCCTAGAGAATGCAGTTCCAATGACATTGTCATAGCAATAAAAAGAGAAAACCCAACCCAAATGGGAGTGAGTATCTGCAGAAAGAGAAGCTGCGGAAGGTAGAGAACCAGCTGCAAGGTGCAAGAGGCACAGTTTGGAATGCCAGCAATGCTGAGCACATCTGATCTATGGAAGCAGAAATCTTAGAGGGCATCTGCCTTTCACAAAGAATTTCAGCAGCTCCACACTGTGTTTTCTTTCTGGTTAATTTACCGGGTTTAAAAACACATGAAGTGTCGATTAGCAGCTGTGGCTAGCAGTAAAATGAAATGACACCGCTCTGCAGAATGATCATAGAATCAGTCAGGGTTGGAAGGGACCACAAGGATCATCTAGTTCCAACCCCCCTGCCATGGGAAGGGACACCCTACCCTAGATCACTCTGGCTAGAGCCTCATCCAGCCTAGCATTAAACACCTCCAGGGATGGGGCCTCAACCACCTCCCCCCCTGGAGCAACCCATTCCAGTCTCATGGAGAAGAACTTAGGATGTTGATCAGAAAAAGATGACAGCTGTATCTTGCACCAAAAAAAA
>VWZI01015747.1:73885-116019 GCA_013396835.1 Psilopogon haemacephalus | reverse complement strand
AAAAAAAAGGTTTAGACCAACCCCAAATTTAAAGAAATACCGAACAGGTTAAATAACAAAAAAATAATGAGAGGTTGGGTGGAGACCTTTGCAGATCCAAGTGCCATATCAGAGGCAAAACAGCAGCTGCTTTCACATATCTGAGTTGTGCTGTTCTGTTTTCACTACAGATGAGGTTCTCACACTCTAAAGCTCATGCAAAATGTTAGACACAGACACACTGGTTCAAACCAATCTTACTGTTTGTTTCGCTGAGGCATCTTTCAGCTATTGCAAAACAACAAAAGTCCAATTAATAAAGATTTTACATGGAATATGATCAAGCCCACAGGCGCCATTTCCTAATGTTTTGGGACTATCTTCCCCCAGTTTCCATTTCCCAGAAAACAAAGCACGGACAATTAACACTTTGAGATTCCCAAAGCATTCATTTTAACCATAATTGCCTTGAAACATTTCAGCCCTGAAGTACTACAAGAAGGTTTTGGGAAGGACTAGGAGACATAAGATTTAATTGTTAGGTCACCTAGCTAAAAGGAGACTAAAACAACATCATGATAGGCTGCGAAGCCTGGGGACTGATCACAAAACACAATCACCTACCAGCCTGCCTGTGAACTGCACACCAAACACCCCCCTGCAGGGAGTGCCGAGAACCAGGCTGTGAATGTTATCAGAGCTTCCCAGTCACAGCAGATCCCTAAATGATGCTGCTTCAGTAGGTTTTATTTCCACAGCCTGCAGGAGAGTGTCACTTGGAAAGGCAAGAGGAGGCACAACCCCTACCATGCAACAAGGACACCATGAACCTGATTCTACATTGTGCAGGTCAGATAGGAAAATATTTCTGAGGAGATATGACTGACCCAAGCAGGTTCTTCGCAAGGACCAAGAGTAACACCTCAGGCAGGTCAAAGCTTGTCATTATAATTCCCTGTCTGACTTAAAAAGAAGTTAGGATTTTAATGCATGAGTTGGATCAGAGTGTGGAGTCTCCTTCTCTGGAGGCTTTCAAGGATGTGTTCCTCTGTGATCTCTGATAGATTGTATGGTCCTGCAGGGGGGTTGGACTCGATCTCCTTGGGTCCCTTCCAACCCCTATCATCCTCTGTGTGTGCATGTAGAGGAGCAGACAGGAGTCAAAATGTTCTCCTGGACCAAGACAATTACCGCTTTTGTCTGCATCCAAGCAAAAGACTCCTCAACCACAGAAGAGCTAAGCCCTCATTTTGTTCTAAAGGAGGACAAATGCAGTTCCAAGAAAAATGCCAGAAATCTGCACTTTAGTCTCCAGCCTGAGTAGTGGGGGTTGTTTTGGTACTATTGCAAAAAACAAAAATTAAAAAAGAAAGCATTTTTGTCCCTCTGTTTTCTGCCTGCGGGACCTACTGCACTGAGCGGTGCCACAACCATTTGCAGCAAAGTCCTCACTGAAGGCTTTGCTGCAGCCAAACCCAGCAAAAAGCCAACAATAAAGTGACAATTTATGTGTAAAGCGACATCTGGCTCTGGGGGCTGGGGACAGAAGGGTGATTCAGTGCAGAAGGAGGGGAGCACCCCACAGCTGCCTGGGCAAGGCAAGGACTGCCCATCTCC
This sequence comes from Psilopogon haemacephalus, assembly GCA_013396835.1. Classification (NCBI taxonomy): domain Eukaryota; kingdom Metazoa; phylum Chordata; class Aves; order Piciformes; family Megalaimidae; genus Psilopogon; species Psilopogon haemacephalus. Next base: position 114,423 of record VWZI01015747.1, on the reverse strand, counting down.
TCACCCGGCCCCCAGCATGGCAGCCAGCCTCAAACCACAGCCCAGTCAAAGGATCGCCTACGTTCTCAAACAGGCACAAAGTCTCCAAAACACTGGAGAGAAAAGCAGTGCCTGCTTAAGAGTGACAAGTTGGATCTGCAGTGTAAAATAGCTCTCCCTGCTGTGCATATGCTACTGATCAAAATTGCCAAGTGAGCCCAGCCTTGCCTCTAGAACAAAACAGGACTCTTTGCCGCATGCAGATTAGCACAGATCTTGACTGCCTTGGACTTTAGAGCCTGGAAAAATGAATCTTATGAGGGAGCTGGGGACGGTTAGCTTGAAGAGGAGGAGGCTGAGGGAAGACCTTATTGCTGTCTACAGCTGAAAGGACATGTGGAGAGGATGCTGCTGGTCTCTTCTCACAAGTAAATAGTTATAGAACGAGAAGGAATGGCCTCAGGCTGCAACTGGGTAGGTTTAGATTGAACAGTAGCAAACATTTTTTTCCCAGCAAGAGTGGTCAGGCATTGGAATGTGCTGCCCAGGGAGGTGCTTGAATCACCAACCCTGGATATGTTTAAAAGTCATCTGGATGTGGTGCTTGAAGATACGGTTTAAGGGTGAACTTTGTAGAGGAGGGATAACTATTGGACTTGATGACTGTTTCTGTGATTCTATTCTATTCTGTGACTAAGCTTCACAGCCTACCCAAAAAGCAGCACCTTGTAAGGAGCACAGCTCTCTCAGCCTGAGCCTGCAGATTTCTTGCAACCCAAAGCACAATGGCCCACCCCGGCTGAGCGCTTTGCCCCACATAACATCGGTGCGCAAGATGCTGAGGTCTGCAGTAAGAGCGCACACAGCTGTCAGGTGCAGCATCCATCTGACATCAGCTATAAGCTGCTCAACATCTCTGCACAACTGAAATCGTAGAACCATGGAATTGTTTTCGTGAGTAAAGGCCTTAAGATTGTCAAGACCAACCATTAACTCAACACTGCCAAGTCCACCACTAAACCACGTCCCTCAGCACCACATCTACATGCTTTTAAACACCTCCAGGGACTCCACCACTTCCCTGGGTAGCCTGTTTCAGGGCTTGACAATCCTTTCCGTGAACAAAATTTTCCTGATTTCCAACCTATACCTCTCTCCTGCTGCAACTTGAGGCCACTTCCTCCTGCCCCATCACTTGTTACTTGGGAGAAGAGACCAACTCTCACTCAGCTCCAACCTCCTACCAGGAAGTTGTAGAGAGCAAGAAGGTCCCTTGTCAGCTTCCTCTCCATGAGACTAAACAAACCTATTTCCCTCAGCCACTCTTCATAATACTCATTCTCCAGAGCGTTCACCAGCTTTATCGTCCTTCTTTAGACATGCTCCAGCACCTCAATATCCATCTTGAAGTGGGGGCTCAAAACTGAACCCATTATTTGAGGCATAGCCTCACCAGTGTCAAGTACAGGGGGAGATTCACTTCCTTAATCCTGCTGACTATGCTATTGCTGATACCAGTCAGGACACTGGTGGCCTTCTTGGCCACCTGAGTACACACTGGCTCATATTCATCCCGCTATTAACAAAATTCCTTTGGTTTTCATCATATTATATCCATGTTGGAGAAACTGGCTAAGCCAAAACATTTGCAGAATGGTTTTAAGATGTTTTTTCCATAAACTGCATGTCCTCCTCCCGTCAATCCAACACATGTAAAGCTGATACTCTTCAGGTGTTTAAGCCAACTAACTTCTACTTACTGTTCCATGATAGTTCCTGTACATTGGCATCTTTAGGATCTTTGTCAAGTAGTCTTCCAGCTGTTTCTACAATTAGAACATTAAAACTTTAGGTAAGGTGGAGAAATTTAAAGGAAAAGCCCTACAATTCAACTGTCTGACATTAGGAAACAAAGGATCAGATACTTCTCACTTGGAAAGGGTGAATAAATATATTATTATGTGCTCACGGAAGGTGACAGCTTAAAACTTCAGCTAAGATGGAGAAATTTAAGGAAAAAAAATCCACAATTCAACTGCCTGGCATTAGGAAACAAGGGATCAGATACTTCTCACCTGGAAAGGGTGATTAAATATATTATTCTGTGCTCATGGAAGATGATAGCTGAGCAACAGAAAGAGTTTGGTCACAGGTTGTTTACTGTTCACAGATCCATGTTTATACCTTCCACGAGCAGACTTGTACTTTGGCACAGTTGCTTTAGAGTTCAATTTCTTTGTCTGAGCCCAAGGTTTAGAACAATGTGAAATACAAAATTCAATTTCTGCCATTTCTGACCCACAAAAAATTAGCTTCTTGGGAAATCACAGCCTCAGATGCACCTGAAAAAGCCTATTTAAGTGAAACACCAGGATCATGGGGTGGGGAGCACAGTGGCCATGATACAACACCTGAAAGCCATGGAGATGGCAGTGGCCAGGCCTATCCTCCCCAGCCAAGGAGGGTAGAAATCATGACAGGAAATACAATCTCTTCTCATTTACATGGTAAAGAAACGATTAAGTTGTCTGGGCATGAGAAGCCAAGCAGAGTTCTACAGGGCACCAAACAAACCAAAAAGAAACAAATGCCATCAAGATCTTTGTCCTTCTCAAGATCAGCATCACAGCACTGAGCTATCCACATGGGTACACGACGTAGATGTTCCCGTGGTGAAAGCTGTAGGATCCCACAAGGAAACCTGGGGCAGGTGTGGGGGCGATATAAAGAGATCTAGAAATTTATTTTTTTTTCTCCCTCCCCTCTTTTAAACCACCATCTCTCTCCTGGAACTTCCTGCACAGCAGTGAAGCCATGCAGAGCAGGGAGGGTTATCTGCACTGCACAGCCTGGAGACACAACCTCGTGGGACTTGAAGCTCCAGTGGCAGAAAGCCCAGAGAGGGAGTGAACAGCAGAAGGAGAATGATAAGCACATGAACAAACATGAGGTTTTACAGCCTTTTTTTTTTTTTTCTTCAAGAAGCAAAGCTGCAATGAAGAGGTAGGAAGACATCCACCCTCTTCACAGGAGGGCCCATCTGTTAACATCTGATGAAGCTACACAGAACACGTGTGGCTCAGCTAAAATTACCCACTTCAGCATCAAGAGCCTGACTGTCATCTCCTCTTTCAGAGAAGGACAGGATTGAAATCTCTCCGATTTTGATGGCCACGGGGCTGCCCCCATCATGCAGCTTAACTCAGTGAACTGTTTCTTCTGTTTTTAAATCAGAGCAGGTGGGAGGAGGGAATTGCTGCTCTTGGCACCATGGTTTTCCCCAAGTACAGAGGAAGACTGCCCATATGAACCACAGATTTTCCTCTTTGCACAGAGAATTTGGTGTTAAAGCTGGACTTGTCAAAGCTTAACTTCATCAAGCAAATTACTTTGATGACAATAATATCACAGAACACTTCTGAGTTGGAAGGGACCTTAAAGATTACACAACCATAGATTCAGTCAGAGGTGGAAGGGACCACAAGGATCAGCCAGTTCCAACCCCCCTGCCATGGGCCAGGGACACCTCACACTACATTGGGCTTTCCAGAGCCACATCTAGCCTGGCCTTAAAAACCTCCAGGGATGGGACTTCCATCACCTCCCTGGGCAACCCCTTCCAGGGTCTCACCACCCTCATGCTGAAGAACTACTTCCTCACATCCAGTCTGAATCTACTCGTTTCTAGCTTTGTTCCATTCCCCCTAGTCCTATCACTACCTGACATCCTAAAAAGTCCCTCCACAGCTTTCTTGTAGGTCCCCTTAAGATACTGAAAGGTCACAATGAGGTCACCTAAGAGCCCTCTCCTCTCCAGGCTTAACAGCCCCAACTTCCTCAGCCTCTGCTCATAGGAGAGGTGCTCTAGCCCTCTCTCTCAACTAGTTCAAATTCCCCTGCCATGGGCAGGGACAACTTCCACTAGACCAGCTTGAAAGGTTTTGCAGGCAACCTGTCTGCCCTCTCTGCACCTGAAATGCTTCCCCCTCCCAGGCACCCCCCTGGCTGCAGAGAGCCGGCTGGGCACTTACCCTCCTGCTGGAGAAGTGCTCCTCTCGCACGGTGCTCTCCGCGGTGTGCGGCAGGCTTGGCATCTGCCTTGGTTCTCCCCTTTTGATGGATTGTCTTCTCACAGTGTGACTGGAAGGAAAACCAAACCCCAGTGTCAAGTCTAAGTGCTGCAAGTGTGCACACATAACCCTTCTTCTGCAATGTCTTCATTTTTCCTATCCAAGTTCTTAAGAACTGAAATGGCTGGGCAGGAAAGGATAAAAAACACCAAGAGTGGATTCACGTGAGAAAGCAGCATGCTCCAACTGGCTTACAAACAGTAATGCAACACAAGTGTTGGAGCTTGAGTTTTCAGTGTTCCCTTTTGCCCTTACAATCACAGAACGGTTTGGAAGGGACCTTTATGCATCATCTAATACAACCCTGCAGCAGCACCGAGCAAGAACACCTTCAAGCAGAGCAGGCTGCTCAAAGCCCCACACAACCTGGCTTGGAATGTTTCCAGGAATGAGGCATTTACCACTTCTCTGGGTCAATGCTTCACCACCCCAAGCACAAAAGATTTCTTCCTTATATCTAGCCTAAAACTCTCCTCTCAATTTCAAACCATCACCTCTTGCCCTGTTCTAAGAATCCTTGGTAAAAAGCTCCATCTTTCTTATACTGGAAGGCCACAATAAGATCTCCTGAGAGTCTTCTCCCATCTCAACAACCCCAATAACATCCTTACAAGCCTAAACCCTCTTTCTAGGGCATCATGTCCCCCTAGCCCTTAACCTCTTCTAATTTCACCTTTCCCCATATCACCTCCCCATAATTTCTCTGTATTAGGAGGGTCTTGCTCATCTTCACCACTTCTCTTCCCCCTTAAGCTTCAAGCCACTCTCAGTGCCAAGGCCAGCCTGGGCAGGGCTGACCACCCATGCCCTGTAACTCCCACATCCATTCCACACTGGCAGGAGGCCACAGCCCACCAACACTTCTCATTAATATAAACTTTCCCCACGTTCAAGGCAACCTCAGCTCAAAAGCTGACCTAGGATTCAAAGTGCTTTCTGCACCAGCAGGGAGATACTTCCACCACTTAGGTTACAGCTGCCAAATACACAGAGAGTAAATATTTTTATTATAGCTGCTCAGTATTTGCAGAAATGAAGTTATTCTGTTCTCTCCTTCTATCAACAAAGTAGATTAGATGGGTGAAGCCAAACTGTTACGTTTTGGAAAGAGCACAGAAGATGAGATCTTCCCAAAGCCCACCGTGTCCACAGAGCTCCACACTCACCTCCTGGTAGGGATAGGGATGCGCACAAAGGCTTTGTACCTCAGCAGCTCCCTGTGAAATTCCTGGAAGTGCTTGAACTTCCTTTTCACCTGCCAGGTGAACTCTCCATGGGTCAGCTCGATGGTGTAAACATTGGGGCTTGGTACCTGCAGAGAGAACACCACCAGAAGGGATGAAGCTTTGAAATCAGTAATTTTTTTCTGCAGCTGCTCATCAAACAGCCCTCACTTGACTTTACCGAAGGATCACCAAAATGATGGAGTGGAACATCTTAGGAGGAGAGACTGAAGGAGCTGAAGCTGTGCTGCTTGGGGAGGATGAGACTGAGAGGTGACCTCATTCATCTTTATAAAGGTGTAAAGGCCAAGTGCCAAGAGGATGGAGCCAGGCTCTACTGGGTGACACCCAATGATAGGACAAGGAGCAGTGAGTGGAAGCTGAGGCATAGGAAGTTCCATGGAAACATGAGGAATTTATTTTTCCCTGTGAGGGTGATAGAATCCTGGAACAGGCTGCCCAGGGGGATTGTGGAGTCTCTCTCTCTGGAGATATTCAAGACCTGGTTGGATACGTTCCTGGGTGATCTGGTCTAAGTGATCCTGCTCTGACAGGGCGGTTGGACTGGATGAGCTTTGGAGGTCCCTTCCAGCCCCTGACATTCTGTGATTCTGTGACCATTCTGCCTCACAACTGCTTGTTCCACTTGAGAAGGTTTTACAAGCAGACATATCACCTACTCTGAAGCGCTTTCTGAGACAAGACATTCCTGCTTCCTCAGCCCATGAACAAGCACATGCAAAATTAACCCACAAATGGCATTTTAATACAGTTCCATGGAGATGAAAAGAAACTTCTGGCAAGTTCTAACCTTCTTTGTGGAAGTAAAGCGTTCGACTTCCAACACACGCACTCGAACAGGACATCCCGCAAGGTACGTCTGGGCGCCCGGCTCCTTGAATCCATGGGTGTGATAGATGGCAGAAAAGGGGATGCATGCTGGAAGGACCACAAACCCTGTTAGAGCTTCACAGCCATGGAACAAGGCATCAAAAAGGGCATGAACACCAGGAGATAGCTGCAATACTTCACAGTTAGTGTCAGGGTTTAGTTAATTTGAAGGCATTAGGTGATAGGTTGGACTCAGTGATCTTGAAGGTCTTTTTCAACCTGGTTAATTCTGTGATTCTGTGATTAATTCTGTGATACTTTAACATTGAAGCATTTAGACAGCAGCACAAATTCCACTAAAAGAGATCAGGTTTTATTGAAGAGAGAGTAAAGATGAGCTTTCACAGAGGAGATGTGATTTAGAGAGCTCAAGTGCCAAGACCCATGCCTCCTGGTCCTAAAACAGGGCCAGCGGCTAGGCTTGATAAAATCACTGAGGTTGTAGTTGACCTGTCTACATGTAAAGGGCTAACTCCTCCTGGGGGCCAGGCTGAACCTGATCCCAGGTGGTCCTGACTCCTCCCTGGTGCTGGTCTGACCTGCCTCCCAGGTGTAGTGTTTAGCCCACTCCCACTTCCTGCCTTGAGACCCTATAAAATTTGACAAACTTCCTGTTTCTTCCTCTTGCTTTTTCCCCCTCCCACTACTGCATCACCAGCCTACATCCTGGTTTCCTGCTTTTGCCACCTGTCTCCAGCCAAACACATGGTGGGATCATCTAGCATCCACCACTCATCTTATCATCCACTCCATGCACCTGGATCCATCTCCAACCATTTTCCATCCACTGGTTGCATACCTATATTTTGCATTTTGTTTCCCTTCCCTATATTTTTTCTGTAATTCTCCTTACCTAGAACACCTTCTATTTATAGTCAAAGCTTTATATTTACTTTGAATCAAATTAAGGATACTATTCTTTGGGTCTTGGACTCAGGGAAGCCACCTAAAACCAACACACTACGGATTATCAGTTACTAAATCTAGAAAGGATTCTAAGGTGAATCTTGTAGAGTAGGGTTACAGCTTGGACTTGGTGATCCTGAGGGTGTTTTTCAACCTGGATGTTTCTGTGATTCTGTGACATGGGTGTGAGAACATCAACATACCTGTGCCTTTTGGGTCATTTAGCACCTCCGAGTCAACCTCCTCCCCCTCAAAGTGGAGCTCTCTAGTGTCCAGACTCTCAATGATGTTGCTCATGTCTGCAGCAATCTTCTTCAGCGTCGATGTAGCTGCATGGTTTTCAGCTCTCAGTGACATCTCAGGCATCTACGCTCCAGAGCCACAGGGCACTAGGGAAGAGGAAGGCACAAGGCTGTCATCACCTCTTCCACAACACCTTAGCACAACAGAGTTGAGAAAAACCCCTGGCAGCCTGTAGACCAAACTTCCCCCAGGGTCCCTCATCCACATTAATTTCAACTCTCCTCATATACCCAAATCACCCAGCGCTGCAGCTACAGGAAGCCACTGCCCAGAGCTGTGGAACAGCACAGGCAGCTTCAGGATACAAGAGGAAACATCTTCTGATGCCAATTGTGCTGTTTTGAGGTTAATTAGAAGATTTTAATCAGAGAAATTCGGTTATAAGCTGTGGAAAGAAAACAATGGTGATGTCTACTTCACTCATAGGTTTACTGAGATGTACAAAAGCAAGGACACAAACGTAGATAAGACAGAGTGGCTCTGGTCTGAGCTCTGGCCGTTGGTCTCTCCCTCTCCTTGGCTTCTGGGTGGATCTGTGTAACCCAACTAATCAAACTGAGCTTCTAACCCCCTGGCCAATCTTCCCTGTTTACCTTGCACGTAAAGTAGATTCTGGGATAAGGTTAGAGGGTGGAGGAAGGTGGAAGGGAGGTTGAGAGCCCCTCTTGGGGACTCTGATCTCTGGGAGGGATGTTGTGTTGTTGTATTACCTTTTACTGTATACAACTGCAAATATTTGTAGCATATTGTAAATATCTGCTTGTATATTGTCCTAATCCCTAAGCCATAAATATAAAGCTTCATTTCTTAACTTCCAGACAGCTGAGTCTAGTCTGAGTGAATCCAACCTTGGGGGGGGGAACTCCCAAACCATCACACTAGTGACCACAGGACTCATACTCTTAGAATAAAAAATGCATAAGGTTTCCCTTTCCAGCTAAAAATGCCAGCAGGTGGCTGGCTGTGGCTTAGTAGTCCTTTCACACAGTGATTTTACAGGACAGCAAGGAAGCTTCTGCAGCAACCTGCCTAATCATCTCAGCTAGCTCTGTATTAAGGATCATGCACCAGAATAAGCACAGACTATGTTAACACCAGGCCAAATCCTGGACTTGATTCACAGGATGCTGCACTTCCCAGGTTGGGCTGCAGCAAGGAAAAGCTCACTCAGAAGGTCAACAGTTGTTTAAGCATCACTCCTTTGATTGTGCCAGTGATATAAAATCCTGGCATTACTAACATTTCCCTCTATTTCTTACACAGCTACCTGTAGTATCTGCATGTCTTGTGCTCTCTCAGCTCAAAGACTACAGCCACAAAGGCTTCTATCCAGGGAGCAAAGCAAGGCTGGGGGCACCCCAAAGCCTATGGAAAGCCTGGGAGCAAGATGGATGGGTGCTACAGCTGGTTCTTGCACTCACCCCTCCAACAGCCCCCCAGGCAGCACACACGGCTGCAGGGGACTGGCTCAGGGTTACCTACAAGATGGGTGCAGTGTGCAGTAGTGGTGAGAAGGCTGTTGCCTACTCTGGGCAGTGAGCCAGTGACACTTGGAGATGTTTAGGCACTGATGACTACAACACATCCCACCTTTATCTCCACCCATGCTAAGAGCCTGAGTCAGATAAAAACGTGGAAGCAAGCAGCACAAAAAACCCAAAACCCAAGGAAACAAACAGCCAACAAAAAAAAAAAAAAAAAAAAAAAAGGAGAGATCGTCATTTTCTTTATCAGATATTTACATTTCAGANAAACACAGCCAACAGAAAAAAAAAAAAAAAGAACAGAAAAACAAACAAACAAAAAAAAAGTCAAGATGTGAGCACAAGCTTTCAGTATTCATAAATATTTCAAAGCTTCCTCCTCCTCCTTCTCCAGGCTCTGCAACTCACCCTAGGGCCACAGACCCAGCTGCTGCTCCCTACACCAAGCCAAGGTGCAACTCCTAGGCACCTCCATGACAAAAGAAGAAAAGTTCCTTCAATCTTTGCTCTGCAATAGATCCTACAGCTTGACAGCGACACTTAAAAAAAATATAGATGGGGCAAAGTGGCCACATTTTACAGAAACCAATACAAGGATGCCTATTTCACAGAATTGTCAGGGTTGGAAGGGACCTCAAGGCTCATCTAGTTCCAATGCCTCCTGCCATGGGCAGGGACACCTTCCACTAGATCAAATTTACAGTCATGAAAGCTTTTAAATTTAATGAAAGAACTTTTTTTTTTTCCTAAAAAAAGAAAGAAGTGTAACAATTTCTGGTGTTAAATTCTGCAAAGAACACTGTGCAACTATGCCATGGAGCTCACTCAAGGATCTGGCTATGCCAAAATGTGGCAATAATGTAACATTTGAATAATTTGTTTGTTTGGCTACTCTTGAAAGAGCATTCTTTATTATTGTTTCCTCTTGAAGCAAGCACATCATTGCAGTACTACATAAGGCTGATATCATGTAAGCCTCAAAACATGTCAAAACCAGCTGCCTTCAGAGAAAGAAAGAAATCTATTTGCACACAGACACGAATCTAGAAGAACTGGGCCGGTGTCCTCTCTTACACCAAAGCAAAGGCACAATCAGCAGCTTCACCTTGGGTGTGAAGGTTCCAAGCAACCTGTGGATGGCTCTACCACCTTCCACCGGTGACTGGGAATGCCTCCACAGCGCAGAAGGCTTTAGGATCACGCTGGGGTTTCCTAGGCTAGCACGTCACCTCAAGAGATCTGAACAGACTGAACAGATGGACAGACTGGAGAGCTGGGCACAGAGGAACAATAAACTCCACCAGTACAGGTTGGGAATTGATCTGCTGGAGAGCAGCCCTGCAGAGAAGGCCAGTGGGATCCTGGGCTGTATTAAGAAGAGTGTGTCCAGCAGATCAAGAGAGGTTCTCCTCCCGCTGTGTGACCCGAGCTAGACCACAAGGCCCTGCTCTGGCAGGGAGGGGTGGACTCCATGATCTCTTTGGGTCCTTTCCAACCCCTGACATCCTATGAATGACTCCAACACAAACCCACACTCATATACTCCTGGGTATCTCATTCCCCTCATCTGGGAAGGGCAATTGGCATTTAGCTTTGTAGATGAGGATACACTGAACCACAGGACAATGAAGTCACTGATGTCACTCACAGCCCTACCCATTTGCACAGGCTTCCTGCAGCAGGAATGCAGCACCAGCACTGCCTCACACCACCCTGGCTGAGACTTCACAGAAAGCCAGACCTTGCTGGTGGACGCCTTACATTTACCTACTGCCAATGACACACCAGAGGGGACTCCACTCTGAGCATACTGCAGAGTTTTGCTTCCTTCTAGCAGTGAAGTCACTCCACCAGATATAGCCTGGCTTCAGATGTTTGATTTTCTCCCTAGAAAGCAGGCATACATAAAGAGAATTCCCTGGAGGGAGGACACACCATCAAGCTTTCCCCAATAATCCTGAGGGGGTGGCAGGGGGGACTTCAGAGCTGCCCCACATAAAATCCCATTTTCTTTTCCATTTGACACTCCAAGCAAATTTTTTTTGTCTTTGTCCATCTCTAACTGGAAATAAGGCAGCCAGGCTGGATGAGGCTTTGGCCAGCCTGATCTAGGGTAGGGTGTCCCTGCCCATGGCAGGGTGGTTGGAACTAGATGATCCTTGTGGTCCCTTCCAACCCTGACTGATTCCATGATCTTGCTTTGTATTTCTTCTGTTGCATTCACATTCAGAAAGAGAACAGTTTAGGGGTTGGTTTGTTTTGCTCTTTTCAGGCTGAAGAGATGCTCCATGGAAACTTCATGCACTTTCTAAAACAAGAGGTTTGCAGAGCCTGAGAACACAAGCCCAAACACTTTGTACATAGAATCAGTCACGGTTGGAAGGGACCACAAGTATCCTCTCATTCCAAACCCTCTGTCATGAGCAGGGACACCTCACACTACATCAGGCTGATCTAGAGCCTCATCCAGCCTGGCCTCAAACACCTCCAGGAATGAGGCTTCCACCACCTCCCCAGGTAACCCCTTCCAGGGTCTCACCACCCTGATGGTGAATAACTTCTTCCTAACATCCAGTCTAAATCTACCTGTTTCTAGCTTTGTTCCATTCCCCCTAGTCCTATCACTACCTGACATCCTAAAAAGTCCCTCCCCAGATTTCTTGCAGGCCCCCTTAAGATACTGAAAGGTCACAATGAGGTCACCTAAGAGCCTTCTCTCCAGACTGAACAACCCCAACTTCTTCAGTCTCTGCTCATAGGAGAGGTGCTCCAGCCCTCTGATCATCCTTGTGGCCCTTCTCTGGACACCTTCCAGCACCTCCACAGCCCTCCTGTAATAGGGGCTCCAGAACTGGACACTACTCCAGGTGAGGTCTCACCAGTGCTGTGCCAGCATTCACACTTGAAGGAAACCAGCAGACAAACACCACGCCCCCAGGGCTGGAGGAAGAGCTCACAGACAGGAGCCAACATGGCAAGGATGTGCATCCTCCTCCGTTCCACGTGGTGCCAGGTACAGCCAGGCTCCTCTCCTCACAGTAATCGATGCAGGCAGTTAATGGCTGAACAATTAACCACTGTAGGCAAAGACCTACTGAGGAGCACAGCAGGGCTGCACGACTCAGGGTTTTTTAATGGTTTTCGTTCTTTTTATTAAAACGGAAGCTATTTTCACAGCTGTCACAGACAAGTCCTCAGCTGGACCCGAGTTGCCCTCAGCAGCAAGATTCCTGTGTCAAAATCAGAGCCAGAGCATGGGCTTGAGAAGAAAAAACCACGACTCACCCTTGGCCCTACCAGAAGACCCACAGACCCAGGCAGCAGCTGGGCGTCCTAGCAGAGCAAAGGGCACAGGGTAAAACCAGTTCAGGCAAGCAGGGCAGCACCAGGGTCAGGTGGAAATTCACCTCACGTCCCTCTGAAAGCTTCTGCAGATCGCATTATAAAGCTCTGCTTCGTCAGAGCTCCTTTAAACTCTTTGCAAGCAGACACTCTGCATCCCTACAGGCAGGCTGAGGAATGCACCCGGGTTAATCTGCAACAGGCTGGGTGCAAACGTGTGCCAAGCACAGTTCCCCGTGATTCAGCAGCAAAAAAGGGCTGCATCAAGAAGGCCCTGTCTATCCAGTGCCACTTGCTGCTTGCACTAATCATTGACTAGAAACAGGCTTGGAGTACTTGCTGATACTGTCAGCTTTGGAGGCTGCAATTATGTCAAGGACAGAAGTCAAACGACACTGGCAAACTGCAGGAGGGTTGAAATAGGACCACATTTATTAGAAACAAATAGCATTTTGGTTTTCCATCCAGGACAGAAGATAAGCAACAGTTTATTAAACACAAGCAAAAACAGAAGACAGATAGGCTGGAGTTTCAGTAAGTTAAGAACCAGCAATCCAAAGGCAGAAATCGTGCCAAAATCCACAAACAGGGCTACAGCCTGCAAGCCAAAAAGAAAGAGAGGAAGAGTCAGATCTAAAGCATTTAACCCATGAGAACAGAGTGTCAGGATTGAGAGGAGGAAGGATCATGAAGAAAACAGGACAGCAGTCTGAAAGCCTGTAGAAGACTACCGTGACAAGAACTGATTAAATAACTGCTCTCAACTGCAGGTCTAAAGCAAAAACTAGGGAGAAAAGCCCCTCGTGATGACCAAGGCATACAACTGTCTGAGGAAGCATCTGCAGTTCTCCAGGCTGGAGGTCCATACGGTCAGACTAGCTATATTGACCTTCCAGAGGCACAGGAGGAGGAACAAAAGCCCACAGATTCCGTCAGAGACCTCCAGCACCCACGTACCCAAAACCTGGATAGCAGCTGGCAGTGACCTGTGTATCAACAGAGGGAAAGTGATACTCTGGATCTATCTGGCTCAAAGTCTTCCTGGGAAAAATCAGCAAGGAGGAAAATCCAGTGGAAAAAAAGTCAGTGGCAAAGGTAAACTCTGGAAAGACTGAATGAAGGAAAAAGAAAACAAACCCCCCAACACTCAAACCCCCCACAAACACTGCTGACATCACCTTTGTCCAACCCAGTTTTCAGACCATTACTGTTGCCTCTTAAAAGCACAACTCAAGCTTTCAGTCTCCCTTTGCCAGACTGGACCCGCAGCACACAGGCACCAGGACTCTTGAAATGGTAAAATATATTCATAGATCCACAGAATGGTTTGGGTTGTAAAGGACCATATAGTTCCAACCTCCCTGCCCACCTTCTACTAACCCAGGTCAATCAAGGCCTCATCCGACCTGGCCCTGGGGAGGGGGCATCCATGACCTCACTCAGCAGCCTGTTCCAGTGTCTCACTACCCTCACTGTAAACAGTTTCTTCCTAATATCCAGTCTAAATCTGCCTCTCTCAAGCTTCAATCCATTCCCTCTTGTCCTATCACTACAAGACCTTGTGAAAAGTCCCTTCCCAGCCTTTTTGTACTGGAAGGTTGCTCTAAGGTCTCCCTGGAGCCTTCTTTTCTCCAGGCTGAACAGCCCCAATTCTCTCAGCCTGATTGTGCTGGTTTGAACTAATTGGAGGATTTTAATGAGAAATCAGATTATATGCTGAGGAAGGAAAACAAAATTACTTCTACTCCACTCATAGGCTTACTGAAAACGTATAGGAGGTAGAACCATAACATAGATAAGACAGAGCTGTTTGAGCCGTTGGGGCTGTTGCATCTCTCTCTCTCCCTGCCTTCTAGCTGGATCTGTGTAACTCTACTAACCAGTTTCCTACTTCTTAACCCCCCTGGCTAATTTGCCTCACTTACCTGGCATGTAAGACAGATAGTGGGGGGAAGGTGCTAGGGAACCTCTCTTGGGGATTCCAATCTCTGGGAGGGGTGTGGTGTTTCTGTATTACCTTTTCACTGTATATATCTGTAAATACCTGTAATATATTGTAAATATCTGCTTGTATATTGTGCAAAGCTGTAACATAAAGCTTCATTTATTAACTTCCAGCCAACTGAGTTCTAGCCTGGGTTATTTCAAAGGTGGAGGGGGAGCAGATACTGCTGAACCACCACAGTGATACAGACTGAGAGCAGCTCCAGTCCTTTGATCATCTTGTGGCTCTCCTCTGGACCTGCTCCAGCAGCTCCATGTCCCTCTTATGCTGTGAGCAGCACAACTGTGAGTAGTACTGCAGGTGGGGGTGGGTCTCACAAAAGTAGAGTAGAGGAAGAGATTCACCTCTCTCATCCTTCTGGAAAAAAGTGTGACTGCACAAAAAAATTGAAGTTCTGGCTACAGGATAAAAACTATTAAAAAAATTAAATATATGAATTCTTGAACCCTTGTGAATGTATTGCAAAAACCCCATGCTCATTCTAACGACTTTGCAAGCTCTCTGTCTAGTTCTGCAATTTGCCATTGTGGTTAAGCTTTAATCCCAAGCTGTGACTTAGGGGATCACATAACCTCAGCCTTTGCTAAAGGAACTCTGATTTTGTACTCTTAGCATAGGACAATAAGAGGGCAGCATTCAAGGCATGGAAGCTCAAGGCAGAAAAATGCATATTTTAGTAAACGTTCATGAAGAGTTCTGCATGGAAGACAGGCAGCTCCTCCTACCCGAACACATGTGCAGCTGGTAACAGCACAGACTACCTAAAGTAAGGCCAGCCCAAGTTTATTCTCTTGCATGTATTGACAAGCTCAGATAATCACTGCTTAATGAGGTTATGATGCTGATGAGCACCATGCAGAGCTAGGAGACCAAGAAAGCCTTCATTTGGGAAAGAAAGAAGGAGGGAAGAGAAAATCCATCCAATGAAAACATGTATTTCCTGCTGATGCCTCCCAGGGCCTGACGCTCTGCATGAACTCCCATCCTCACAGCAAGAAACTTCATAATCCCTGAAAATTACCCTCATTCCTGTTCTCATGACATCTCTCCTAGTACAGTGACCTTTCCACGAGGCCTGTGACAAGTGACCTCTGTTCCCATACTTGGTTTTGTCCTGCAGGCAGAGCCTGTGGTGGGACTTACATCAACCTCCTTGCTTGCACAAAGCAAAACAGACAGGCTTGAGCTAAAATACAGCCATGAGATGGTGTTTAAATAAACCAAACAACCAACCAACCAAAAAAAAAAAAAAAAACCAAACCAAAAAAACAAACAAAAAAAACCCACACCAACCAACAAACCCAAATGACTTGAGCCATGAATTTTCTCTCTCCTCCTGCTGCTGCTGGAAGCCTGGGAACCATACAGACACCAAGAGCCCAGATGAGATGCCAAGGATGTCCTGTGCATGATGCCCTCAACAGCTATTTGCCCTGCCTGCTGGTGATCAAGCTTTTCCACATAAATATTTCCCAATTAGTCATATTTGTAATGTTAAATTACTTCTGGATCATTCCTTCACCGAGAAATACCCTCAGCTGACAAGAACCCTTTCTGAGGGGTTATTTGCATGCATCAGGAGAAGTCAGGCCTGTCACCACCTCCAGATTCATACCCTGGCACACCTTTCTTCCACAGGTCTTGGCAGGTGCCAGACCTCCACCAAGCATCAGAGAAACTTCTCCCAGGCTTGAGGTCCCTGCCAGCACCAGCAGAGGGTCCTGCTTTTCCAGCCCAGGGAAACCACATGCCCCTGGAGAGCAAAACACACACCAGCTTCACTTTTCAGTATTCTCTCCTCCACTTCTGAACCAAAATCCAAGGGCTCTTGGAGGTAGCACACTACATTCCCCAAGTATGGAGGGAAGGGCAATAGCACTCAGTTCTTAAATTCAGTCTGTGGAAGCCATGTGGCCAAATGAGCAAGTGGGCAGCGCAGCACAGAGAGACACCTCCTGAGATTTTGCCATTCTGGATGCTCATTCCACAGGATCAGTGCAAAAGGATTAAGGTTTATATCTTCAAACACACAAAACCACCCTTGAGTAAGAAACAAAGCGTTGGTTACAGCACCCTGGAAAGAGCTGAGCTTGAAGAGACCTGATAAATGAATCCAAATAAACATCATATTCAGCCATCACCCTGACCTAAGTTTTCTAATCTGTGGCCCAAGCCTGATAATCCAAATATATTAAGTTTCCAAACCAGTTACTCTCGCAAAATTACTGCATTTAATAGTAATATCTCTGAAAGCAGGAACCAATTAATGCTTCCCACTCAAACAACTGCAGCACAAGGCTCCCTTATTGATTTCCATGCTCCTTTCCATGTGAGGCTTATGCCACGGCACCATTCTGCCTGGAGGAAAAGCTAGGTCATGGGAACCAACATGCCCTGTTTGCAACAGGGACAAGATGCTTCCAAACTGGGATTGCCTGGAAACAACAGGCACATACATCTGTGCTGGGGCAGAGCCCCTTCAAATATCTGAGAGGTAGGTGTCAAGTGGATGTGGCAATCTCTATTTGCTGGTCAGCAGCAATAAAACGAGGAGCAATGGCTACAAACTGGAACACAAAGTTTCACCTCAACATGAGGAGAAACTTCTTCAGAGTGAGTATGACAGAGCACTGGGAACAGGCTGCCCAGAGAGGTGATGGAATCTCCTTCTCTGGAGGCTTTCAAAACCTGTCTGAATGGACTACCCTGGGGGATCTTGCCTTGGCAGGGAGGTTGGACTTGATCTCTGGAGGTCCTTCCAACTTCTAAAGTTCTGTGATCTTGCCCCCACACTGGGTTCTGCAGCATTTTTTGGTGATGACAGGACAAGGGGCAACGGGTGGAAGCTAAGACATAGGAACTTTCATTTAAACACGAGGAAGAATTTTTTTCCCTGTGAGGGTGACAGAACAGGCTGCCCAGGGATGTTGTAGAGCCTCCCTCTCTGGACATACTCAAGACCTGCCTGGACACATTCCTGTGTGATCTGGTGTAGGTGATCCTGCTCTGGCAGAGGGGTTGGACTGGATGAGCTTTTGAGGTCCGTTTCAGCCCCTGACAGTCTGTGATTCTGTGATCCAGCCCAGAGCATTCATGCTGAAGAAAAGGCAACAGAAAACAGAGGCAGGCCAGGGGAAAGGATGAGGTAAGGCTCTGGGCACGGCAGGCAGCACTGTCATTAGGCAGTGACTAAGCCACTGCTGTAGTCACAAACCCCTCTCAGCTGTGTTTTCCCCCACACCCAGGACCAGCCTAAGCGTCAGGAGCTTCCCAAGGACTCGTTTTATTTGCTTTCCAGAAGAGGACAAGAAAAACATCAAACACCCAGAGATGAGCAGTGGCTGCTGATCTCACAGCGATGGGCTGGGTGTTGCAGTGCCTGCTCCCTCTTGCCCAGCAGCACCCCTAGAGCACAGCCCAGTCCCCCGGGCTACAGCAGGAAGCTGATCCTTAGCTATTTATCAGTCATGAATGCCAGCCCTTCGAGTACTCATCCACGCTTCGGATTCCTCAGGCGGATGACAGTGTTTTAAGTCCTTGTGCTGGGCATCCTCCAGGGAGCTGTGCTCAACCCTGGATCACCATGAACCTTCCACTCATTTTAGCAGGGACTGTTGCAACAGGGAAAGAGGTGATGGTTTTAAACTAAAAGAGGGAGATTTAGACTAGATAGAAGGAAGACAGTTTTTATGCTGAGGGTGGTAAAACAGTGGCCCAGGTTGCACAGAGAGGTGGTAGAAGCCCCTGGAAATATTTCAGGTCAGGCTGTTTGGGGCTCTGAGCAACCTGCCCTAGTTGAAGAAGTCCCTGCTGACTGCAGGGAAGTTGTTCCAGATGACCTTTAAAGGTTCCTTCCAACACAAACCATTCTATGACTCTCTGATGTCATCATGACACAAATTGTGTACCCCTAAACACAGAAGCACTGCACAGAAGAGCCTTGAAAGCAGAACAGAGTATGTCCAGAGCCTCCAGCACTTGATTTACAACCCTAGAGCCTCACTAGCATGATGTAGCTTCAGACTAAGGGAAGCAGATGACAACACCTTGGACATCAGAACCCTCTCAGCATCCCAAAACCTCACGAAAGGGGGTGGAGTGGCCTGGGATGAGGGTAAAGAGGGGCTGGGAAAAGTTTGTTTCAAAAAGCACAAACGGCAGGAAGGTCTACAGATACATCACTTCAGAGCACTGACAAAGAGACTTGGCAAAAGGCAGAGATTATGAAAGGTTTAGATCAAAACCTACAAGCAAGGCACTTGCCAGGGCAATAGCATAACACAAAGGACTCTTGCAGCAACCATCCCCATAGTGTTGGCAGGAATCATAAAATCAGAAGATAGTTCCGAGAGCATCCAGTCCAACCTATCACTCAACCCTAGCCAAAAAGGAAGGTATGCATTACTGCTGCCCCTATACAGCTGAACAAGTCATATAAATACAGAACATATCTTCATGCTCTAAGCATATAGATGCCAACAGCCTGATGTCCTGCACATCACTCAGCATTATGCTGGCATCCCCCCACACCACATCTGCTTCAGTGACAGCCACCTGCTCAAAGCAGGCATGCTGGAAGGCAACCTGGCACCTTTGTCTCACGGCAGGGTTAGGTGGCAGCTGACAAATGCAAACAAATCTCCCACCGGCCAAGCTGAATGAGGGAAAGCTTTGCAGCCTGCACTCCAGGAGGGATTTGGGAGACTGCATTGGGACCCCTCAGCCACTGCTCCCCAGCTCTGCTCCCTGCACAGGTAGTAGCTGAGCCAAGAGCATAGTAGAATCATAGAATGGCAGGGCTGGAGATCCAGTACTAATGCAGCTACACCTAGATCAGGTTGTACAGGAACATGTCCTGGTGTGTTTTGAAAGTGTCAAGAGAAGGAATCCCCACAAACTCTGGGCAGCTACACCTCAGGAGGTCATTGTCTCTGCTACAGCTGCAACCTTGCTGCTTGTCACCAGGTTTGTGTTAAATGGGAATATGATTTTTTTTACATCTCCTCCTGCTGTTAAAAACCACATGCAGAAGCACATAAAATTGATAACTTTTTGTTGACCCTTCTCAAAGAAACGAGAAATTTCCCTGGGTATCATAGCAACAAGGATGGGTGCCATGTATTTTTACTAACAGTTTATTGCTTTAATAAAATGCCATTTCCATNTAATGGAACTCCTCAAGTAATTTTCATTGGGAAAAAACCCATCTGCCATGAGCAGAAGGCCACGATGGAGCAAGAGAGTAGCACCACACTGCTTGACTCTGAAAGCCTCAGTGCCAGCAGCAGCCACATCCAGCTTCCTCGCAAGGCACAGGCTCATCTCTAAGAGTGGCTTCCCCAGGGTACCACCAGCTTCAAGAACAACTACTGCAGAGTGACCACCAAGGTTTTGTTGCCCTTATTAAAAGCCCCAAGTGCAACATACACACCTGGGACCCACATGCAGTACACCAAGGTCCATGCATGTGTCTGCCTGCCACTGCCCCATTACCTATGCTTCCTGGTGGCCTAACCAACCTCAGCACCATGCATGCTGATCATGAACCTCTGCCAAGCTGTTTGTTTACTGCATGTAACAGGGCAGGGATGCATCTGAGTAAGGCCAAACCATTGTGTGAATGTCAGGTTCATGGGAAAGGGAGAAGCTGTGGCACACGAACCACAGCAAGGTTATGTCCTGGCTCCTCTCTCTGATCCTCAGCCAGCATCCTGCTGCTTCCCTGTCCCACTGGGATCCCACATCACTCAGGGGCAATGTCATCCACAGCAACAGCGGCTGCAGCCACTGCTGCAAAATCTTACGAGATGGTGCAGCTACTTGGATTGTCCTAAGTACCTTACCTGCAAAGCTGGATTTAGCACCTTTCCAAACTGAAGCTCCCTAATTCTTGTTGCCTGTTTTTTTTAGCCATGCTTTTAAAAACATTTCATACCTTTTGGCTAATAAACCACACAAGAATTTGATGTCTTCATCCTTGGCCAACTTCTCTCCTTCAATTTACCTGCAAAGCCACAATACTCCATGGCCTCAGCTCCCACCAGAGCCAGGACACCCAACACTCCATGCCCATTATACAATAAAGCATCATGCCCAAAAAGCCAGCAATATGCCAGAGGAGACATCAGACAGGTGCATGCCTGGTCCTGCTCTGCAGTTCTAAAAGCAGCTGCTTATTCAAGAGCAAGCACCAACATGGGTAGATACCAGCCCTCAACCTCCCTTTCACACCCAGAAATCTCCTACCGGTTCTCAGATAGCTTCATATGTGGATCTAGGATAACATGAAGACCTCCTGGTTTCTGGTCAGCTAAAACAAATAGTTGAGAACTTCTAGTTTACAAGAAAACAGCTTGGGGAAGTCCCAGAGGTAACTGTAAGAGAATCTGTGAGCCAAGCCAAGAGGGCAAAGGCAACATAGTCCCCTTCGCAGAGTGCTTCAGGTGGCTTTGTGAATCAGTCTCTCCTAAGGAGACTCCCATGAGATCTCCATATGACCTTCCATAGGATCACAACAGCGTTCAGGACACAGTACTCAAGCTACTGACAAGTTAATTTTTCTGTGCTTTGAAGTGTTTGATTCATTATCAAAATGAAAGATAAGCAAGTTTGGTTCTGACTTCACAAATGGCTTTGGAATGACAGCAGAGGTTTCAGATCATCACCTGCTCAACTCGGCTCACACCCAGGCAAGTTCAACAGAAAATTGCTCATCATAAAGAAGCAACTGGCAGAAACTGCATAGCTCCCCTAAGTTTCCTGCTTAACTACAACTGAACACCAGCAAAGTTATGCAAAACAGCTCATTTACACACATTGACAATACTGACAGCTTCCTTAGAACAAAATAAGACACCTCATACGCTTTTTTTTCTCCCCTCGGTTCCCACAGGGTGAGGGGGAAAAAAAAGCCTTCATTGAGCTGGCACAGAAGTCCCCTGATGGCAGGCAGTGAAAGATGATGCTCACGTCTGAATTGAAATCAAGCCTCAGTTGCCTCCTTGCTCCTTTCCCTGGCCCATGTACCTGGGCCTCCAGCAGTTTAGAAGCAATGTGGCTATGACAAGGCAGGGACATCCTGCAGCTCCTGGACAGTATTTCTAGAGGAAATCAGAGCATTAAGGTCACAACTTGCAAGCTTAACCTCTCCAGCCCTCAGCTGGCAGCTACAAGCAAGAAGCCCATATATTGTTTTGCTTTCAGCTGCCATGACCTTCTGCTGCTCAGAAAGGTGTTTGCAGGCAGTCTTGTATATCTACAAAGAGACTTGTTTGGCAGAAAGAAAAGCAATAGCTTTGGGAAAGAAAAAAAAAACCACCAACCCTGAATGGGCTCAGACAGCAGTTCCCATCTTGCTGGTTCCTTCTCTCAGTGAACAAAATGGCTCATTTGCCATAACTGATGCCAAAACTCAGTAGGATCAGGTCTAACCACAGAAATTACACCGTGAGTCATCTGCTATCCTTTCTTGGTAAGACTTAGTGCTGGCTAGGACACTTAAATTTTTTTTTTTCTATAAAAAAGTGACAACAATAAATTGGATTTGCAGGAAACCTGTCATGGAAAAACATATTTCAGAACATCTCATGGGAGCTACTTAAATAGACGTTCAGGGGAAAAAAAAAATGGAATGAAAGACCAATGCATTTATTTCTGTGAAGACTATGATGCTCCACCTGCTCTCCAAATGGTTTCAGCAGCCTTTCAGCTGTGACAGGGAGAGGACATCTTAGAGGTCTCCTGGGAGACACCAGTGCTCACCAGTTCTTCTCACTGCATCCAAGAGAACACCAAGCAAGGCAGATTTGTGTTCCACATGCAGAAAAATCAACTGCATCCTGATGCAAAAAAGGAAAATGCAGCCCCAAAACATCCACTTGCTTTATCTCTTGTATGTCACATTCAAAGTTTGTTCAGAGAGACAGATATATATTTTTTGGTTTTTAACTAAAAATGTAAGGCTGCCTTTAGCCAGAAGTAGGATGCAGCTATGAGGTACTACCATAGCCACAACACCTCAGGTTACTGAGTGTTAATAATGTCCAATTAATAACTCTTAATGGTTTACTTTTACCCCAGGGATCCCCGGAAGCTGCAAGCAGGAGTCAGCCAAGCTGATGCTGAGAGAAACTCATGCTGAGAGATGCATCTCACCTGAGAGCAATGCAGCTGGCACCACAGGGTCATAAGGGCTGTGTTCTAGGGCAGGGTAGGAACAGAAACGAGGGAGAAGAATGAGAAATGAGGATTTCTGATTTAAAAAAAAAAAAAAAAATCTCCACAAAAGCCCAGCTGGTGAAATAGGTGAAGTTTCTGGGAAGCAGCTCAATGATGTATCAGTACTGGTGGCACAGAGGAGCCCCAGAACATGCCACTGGCGGGACTCCAATGGGAGAAAAGCAAAGAAGCAAGTTCCCACATGGCAAGGCGACCAGAAACACCAACTGGCTGTGAATCACTCTCTTGCACAGAGGCTGTCAGAGCTCTGCTCTGTGGGACATTGTCTGCCTGATACTGGCTTTTGTCTCTGCATGCTAGAACACCCAGCCCTGAGAAGAGCACTCCCTCTGTGCCCAGACAACCTTCCCTGACCACAGGCAGGGAGCTGTAAACAGCACCAGTCCTGGGCAGCAACACTGGGAGCCCCCCACCAGCCTTGGAGAAGCTCAGGAAAGCACCTGGCCTTATCAGGTGGTTTATCTTATTTGATTAAAAAGCAGCCCACATGTGATGGATGCATACACAAGGGATCATTGCCCTGGGAAAAATTAAAATCTCATACAGGAGTCAGGCCTGTTCATAGCTCTACCTGAAAAATGCAATCAAGGAAATGACAATTTAGTAGTTCTTCACCAAGAGAGATGGGAGGCAGGATACTAGCTCCCAATATCATGAATATTCCAGATATTAGCTGCAGTCATAAAATCAGCCAGGCTGGAAGAGACCTCTAGAATCATCAAGTCAAACCTATCACCCAGCCCTAGCCAATGGCACTAAGTGCCCCATTCAGGCTTTTCTTGAACATCTCCAGGGACTGCATCTCCACCACCTCCCTGGGCAGCCCATTCCAACATCAATCACTCTCTCTGTGAAGAACTTCTTCCTAACATCCAACCTGAACCTGCCCTGGCACAGCTTGAGTCAGTATAGCCTAAACAGAATTCCACAACTAGGGAAAAGGACACTTGCTTTTGAGTAAATCTGCAAATGGCAATGAGGATTTTCATCTCCAGCTCTCAGCTCTGCATCTCCTCTCTGAGGCAATCATAGAATCAAAGACATCTGGGATCATCAAGTCCAGCCATCGACCCAACACCCCCACGCCCATTAAACCATGTCCTGTAGCACCACGTCCACACGCTTTTGAATACCTCCAGGGATGGCGATTCCATTACCCCCCTGGGCAGCCTATTCCAATGCTCCATCCAATGGAGGGATGCTCCTCCCCTTCTGCAAAGTGTCCATCCTATCACTGTCTATTATAACCTTTCTCCCCAGTCTATCAATTCTTCTTAGGGAAGAAGAGCATTTCTCTTTTTTTCTGGCATGGATAAATGATGGGATTCAGGAAGACACAACATTGCTGCACTAAGCTGAGAAATGCAAACTGGCTACTCTGCTGTCAATTCCTGTGTGAGGTGAAGCACAGTTTGCTGGAGATAAGTACGGTCAGCACCACATCCCCAGAGCACAAAGTTGAGGTGTTAAAGGATAAAGGTTGCATAAATACTGAAGCTGAAGAGCACAGAGACGTGAACGCTGCACACAGTTTTGGTGCCCACTCAGCACAGACAAGCAGAGGTGTGTGTGTGCCCAAGACACACTGCCCATCTGGCTTCACTCTCGGACACATTTTGGTGGCACCAAAGCAAGTGCACTAATCTGATAATCAACTCGAGATAGTCATCTTACATTAAAATCCTGCATCTCTTTCTGGCAGTAAACCCTGACCACACGCTGTGCTGTCACCCAGCACAGCACACTCGCTGCCAGAGCAGCACCAAGTCCTGCTGGTAGTTGTTTCCTTCCTTTCTCTGACCCTTCCTTAGCAAGTTTTCCCTAGTTGGTATCTATTTAGACTTGTGCAAGCTGGAGCTGTTTTTTAAATTGCAGATTTTAATTCTCAGAGGCAAAACTCCCCTCCCTGACAGGGTATATGGCTTCCTCCCCCGGCAAGGAGGCAGCACGTGGCATGGGGGGTGATGCCTGGCACAGTTTCAGCTCCTTTTGGGGTCCCAGCTCTTCATCGTTGGAGCAGCAGCCACCAGACAGCTTTTCCTCCACTCCCCACATCAGCAGATGGGTGCCTGGGGAACGCAGCACCCCAGCACAGGCGAGCTATCTGACAGACACAAGCCTCGCTTCCACTGCCTTACATAAACTCCCAGTTTGGGCTGCTTTTCTGCTTTAAGGCTCTAGAGTGCACCAAATGCCACCACAGCATGAGGGGCCAGAGATGTGCAAAGCACACAGGGCAGTGGTAACAGCATGCAATGCTGACCCCAGTGACTAGATTCCTCCTACTTTTATTGTAGGGGAAAAATCTGGACCCTGAAGAAAAAAAATATACACACAGTTTTTATGTGTGTAGATAAATATATAAAAATTTGTGATTTGAACATCCACATTTCCCTCCTGTCAGCTCCCTCCAGGCACAGGAGCCAGGGTAAAGGTGAATGCTCCCTGCCCCAATGGCCATGGCTGTCCCCTCTCACCCTGGACACTGTGCCAAGCAGACTGAGAAGAAGCCTGGCAAATTTTGTCAAGAAAATCTGGCAAATTGAGCTTTTCTTCCTCCTTTCTCCCTCTATCACCCTCCTCTTTCCACAACATCTGCAAATGCAGAGATGCTACGTGGCAGGTGCTCACAGGTCCATGAAAATGAGTGGCAGGGCTGGGAAAACCTGGCTGGATATATACAAATATTTTTTTAAACAGATTTTTAAAAATTAAATTGCTAAAGTAAAATAGTATATAGCTTCACTCCGCAGCTCAGCAGGGCTAAGGTCTGGCCTCAACAGCTAGGTGCAAAGAGGCTCAGGCTGCATGCCAGCTACTCACACATCCCACACCTGAGTGCAGAAAAAAACCACAGCAAGCATCACCTGCATAAGGACCAAAAAAAAGTGGGGTGTTGGAAAAAAAACAAACCAAACCTGGCTAAGGGTTTGTGAAGGGAAAGAATTAAGCCCAACCACAACTTCCGTCAGACACATGGCCATGACCGAAGCCCTGCCGGTCCCTTCAGGAGCAGTTTCAGGATACAGGGCATGTGAAATCAAGTTAGAAACACCTCATCAATTGTGAGCCAGACAATAGGAGGAAAAGGCATCAAGTATTGGCTCTCCTCCTCAGCCTGAGCTCAGGCCAGGTGCTTACTGACATTAGACACTCCAGCAACTTCACACCCAGAAGGAAATCAAAAGGCTTCCTCCACTCTGTTATACACAGACTTAGGGCCACTGTACAGTGCTCACTCCCATTCAAAATTTTAAACTATTATCTTTTTTTTTTAAAGTGATGCGCTATAAAATAGCTGTTGTAATGTTAAATTAAGGAACCACCTGCTTACAACACCAGCAACAGAATGGTGCCTCTCCTAAGAGAGCGCCAGGGCTTGCTGCACTACTGCTGAGCTTTAGTTATTGCAGAGGCCAAGTTTGCCCTTTGGTGTGTTTGTTAGGTAAAGATAGAGAGGATAAATCCAGAAGCCTGTATCAACACCAATAACTGATATCTTCTTTATGATTTCCTTTCAAGGGAATAACATTTGTGGCAAGATCAGCAATTAAGTGCATTCCCCCGATGCTTCTTTCCCTGAAGATTTGCTAATTCACTTTAAAATCAATTACCAGGGAAGGAATAACTGTACAAACCCAAATCCAGTTCACAACTAAGACAAAGAGGAGAAAACTGCACTTCTCTGCGTGGTTTAGCAAGGAAGAGATTTCTCCAATCACTGCTGGAGAGCTGACCCACTGTAAAACGTGGGCTCTTTGCTGCAGACACACCTGCAGTCTAAAGAGCACTTCATAAATTACAGGGGATAACAATGCCAAGCTGACACCAGCCATTACACTTTGCTACTATTAACCAAAGTAGTAAAACTTCTAGGTGAGGCATGGCATTTCAGCCTGCTTCATGAAGGAATTATTTCAACAGCAAAGATTACCTACCTAGCACTTAGAATTTTATACATATATATATGCACATAAATCAGCATCTTCAGCAGTTTAAAGGAGCTGCAGTTCTGACCCCCCTGATCCCTTTCCCAGCTGCAAAGAGCTCAGGAGATACCTGCCTGCACCACCGTTGTTCGTGGTAGGAGATCAAGCCTTTCCAAATAAAAAAAGAGTATTGCAGCCCCTCAGCAGAAGTCATTTTGTTAGGCTTTTCTCAGTAAGTTCAGATCCTCAACACTGACTTCCAATAACCCTGAAGCCCTCAGAATGAGGATTTTATGCATCTGGACAAAATTTAATGTTCAAATTGGCATCTAAGTGAGACCCTTCAATCATCTCCAAATAAGATAGTTAAACCTTGACACTAAAAAACATTAAAAGAACCAGATATACCACTTCATAGACTTCCCTTTCATTGCCTAAACTGCAGCCTGCAGGATATCTGTAAATTTTAACAGGTCTTTTCAGGCAGATCTGGGGTTTTCCTCAGCCTGTTTTGATAAACCTCAACTGTCATGCCAAAGATGCTCTGACCAAGCTGTGGCTCAGCACCTCCAGCCAGCTAAACCCCGCACAGAGACATGTGATGGGGGTGTTGTGACAGTGCTGGCACCACAAATCTCCCACACACTGCACCCCCAGCTCTGGAGAAGGCCTGACACTTTCCAACTGCCAAAAAAACCAAAACCAAACCAGCACCCTGATTTTAGAGGTTCGGCAACCTCTCACAGCAAAAGGACAGGAGAAATGGCACCTTTCAGCCACAGGTGAGCTCTTTGAAGGGCAGCGCTCAGCACCCAACCCCTGATCAGGGGTGAAGGATTACAGCACCCTTGGGCAGCACTCAGCATCACATGCTAATGCTCACCCGGAGGGAAGGGGCTTTCTGCCTATTCACAGCACATACAAGCTAAAGGAAGGCCATCCCAGGGCCCAAGGGCCTCAATTCAGAGCTTCCCAACTTGTGGCAGAGCTGGGCAGGATTTGGCCACGAGGCCCAAGCCACAGAGCCGACTCTCAGAAACTCTCAGAAGCATCACGTGAGGAGGTGGTCAGAAACGAAGTTCCCCAGTTACCTGCAAGCCTGTGGAATGAGCTCACACTGCCGCTAAACGCCAGAAACAGCACGGGAAGGAAAATACAAATTCTTCAGCGATCCAAGACACTTGAAACAGAGTTCCTATAGCCCAAGCTTCAAACACAGGCAGCCACGAAACACAAAGCTCTTCGCGAACAGAGGCCATTTGTCCCAGACGCCATGGACGCGCCAGGCGCACCACCACGTCCCATTACTTAGGGTTTTCAGCTCAACGTCAAACTACCACAACTTCAGACACCCACTTAAACTACGTTTGTACCCCAAATAGCCGCGTAACGCTACTGCCTTCAGAAGCGCCATGAAGGCTGACTTAAAGGTGGGAGTTGGAGACCACGTATAGGCACTCCCGTACTGTGCACAGCGAGCCCAGCTCAGCCCTGCCCGCACGGGCGCAGCGCTCCCCAAGTCAGCGCAGCTGCACCGGCTTGAACCACTGCCCAGGCCCGATCGGGGGCACCTGGGGGCCGAAAATCTCCGAAGAGCAGCCTTCGCAGCCAGGAAAGGCCATAATACCAAATAAAGGGAAACAGCAGCAGCAAGAAAAGGCTTTAATCGCAAGGAATCGAGGCGGCAGCTCGGCAGAAGCGGTTGTCAGCCAGCTGCCAGCGTGTTAGGAAACTCTCAGGTTTTCCCTATGCCTCTAAACAGCAGCTGCCGAAAGAGACGGGACAGAGATACAGTTTCACCAGCTCTGGGCACACACCGGCCCAAGACATCCCACAAACACTCAAGTTCCCAGCAAACACAACACCACAATCTCCAAGCTGCCCTCGGCAGAGCTCTCATGGCTGACCCTGCCCAGCGCAGGGCTCGCTAGATCCCAGCTTCCCCAGTCCGAAATAGGAGGAAAAAATTAAAAAAANNNGGAAAAAAAAAAAAAAAAAAAAAAAAAAAAAAAAAAAAATCAGTAAATCATCCCAAGTACGTCCTTGAGGACTGACAAACCCCTCCCGCTGCCAAAGTTCGCTGCCCAGTCTCAGCGAAGAGCCAGAGCAGAGGATTAACTTCAAAATAAGTGTCNCAGGCTCCCCACCCCGCAGCGAACTGGAACAGACTGGGAAGCTCATCCTACAGCCCCCCTCCGCCTGCAGCCAGGAGCTTCACCCCCGCAAACAAACGCCCCGCAAACTCCGTCTCTTTCCCCACCAACCTGCAGCCCCCATGGCAGAAGGTGCTCCATGGCGCCGGCCGACCTAAAGCAGGCAGGTTTTGCCCCAAGGAAGAGCTGGTCCCGCAGCCGTAGCAGCCACAGCCAGGAGCCGCCCCGCAGCCCGGCCCCGCCCGGCCACGGCCCCTCGGCTCCAGCATCCAGCGCAGCTCTCTCCCCACGAGCAAAGCAAGCAACAAGCCAGCCCACCGCTTCCCCAGCCTATGAGCACTTGCTAATTAAGGGAAAACCACTCCCCACAAGTTAAGAAGACTGGGAGGCTGGCAGGAAGGGTGGAGGGAGAAGTGCAGGGTGGTTTAACGGGTTGTGCTCCTAGTCTATGGTGGGCACTTCTGATTAGAGAGGGGGGGTAAAAAAACGGACACAAACCAAACAACCATGCAAGTGTTTCTATCAGAAAAGACTTTTAAGATCATCATCAAAAAACAATCTTTTAGCGGTGGGGACAAAGTCTGCTTTCTCAGTTATTTCAACTTAGCAGCCCTGCAAATGCAGGCACTGAAGTGATTTGCTCCGTGCTCAGAAGCGCACCTTTCCCCCCTTCTGTACTCTTCATCCAGAAGCCCAATTTCTTCACCAGGGAGAAGGTAGCTGGCCACCACCACCCCCAAGCAACTGCATTTGGTGAGGGGAACCAGATAGGAAAAAAAAAAAAAAAAAAAAAAAAGTGAGTGCAAATTAGCGAAGAATAAAGTGCCCATGCAATGGTATTTTTAGCATCAGACAAGCTAATAATTATGGCCACGTATAGTTTGTGTCTGAGCAGTACTTGTCTGCCTTTTCCGTGTTCTTCCCATATGCCCTTTTCAATATGCAAAGAAGGAGATCTTTAGCAAGAGGGAGAGAACATTTTTTGTGCTTATAGAAGCGTTGAACTGGCAAGCAGAGAGGCAGGAATCCTCCATACATTGAATAGCGCCAGCACAGTCTTGCTTCCTGGCATGCCTGGAACCTTGTCTGGAGAGCTACAGCTGCCACAGCTATCAGTTATACAGGGGACGTCTTTGTGACTTTTCCCAGGGTATTCAATGTTCCTACTTCTGTCCCTTCAGCAGAATTTCAATATGGGTGTTATGATATTTTTCTTCCTTAGAAGACTCTTTTTTTTTTTTTTTTTTTTTTTTTTTTAAGAGTGAGCAACTGAACTATGCTCCTTAAATCTACGTGAGATAAATAACCCAGCTTTGGGCAGTGCTAACGCAGACTCTGACCTGTTCTGGCAGTGCAATATTGAAGCATCTCCACACACTCCACCAAACAGAACATGCTTTAGTAATGAGTTCACCTAGAGCACATCACCCCAGCTCATTTCTGCTGGGTTTGCTATGACTTGGCTTACCCACAGTTTACTAAAGACAGCAGGAGGGATGTCCTTCATGTTGAAAATCAGAGAATTCAGAGGTGGGTTCTCAGGAGCATTGCACCACAGCTTGCTTCAACTCAGCTCTGAGCTCAAACACTGCTACACTCAGCATCTATGGTGAGCTGTGAGTCAGGGTGGCTCACCAATGCCGTCTGTATTGAGCAAGGAAAAAGGCAGCATAGACATTTGTAACACTCAGTGTCAGGAGAGAACAAAGCAAGGAAGAAAAGCAGGGTGGAGCTCTGCAGCAAAAAAACGGGGTGATGGGAAATGCAGAAAGTCACCCTGTGACACTGGTATTGCCTTCCCACCCTAAAGAGAGGGCACGACTGTGCTCAAGGGGAACACATTGCCTCACGCTGCAGAGGGGCAATGTGAACGGCAGCATATGGCACAGGTTTCACCACAAGATCACAGGATGTCAGGGTTTGTAAGGAACCCAAAGACGTCATCAAGTCCAACCCCCCTGCCAGAGCAGGGCCATACAATGTAGCTCAGATCATCCAGACAGGTCTTGAAAGTATCCAACAAGGAGACTCCACAACTCCCTTGAGGAGTTCTGTGCTGTCCTATTCCAGTGCTCTGTGACTCTTACAGTAAAGAAGTTCCACCTTGTGTTGAGGTGGAATGAATACTGCATTTTAGTTTGGGCCCCTCACTGCTACAAGGGCATTGAGGTACTGGAGCATGTCCAAAGAAGCACAACAAGGCTGGTGAAAGTTCTAGAGCACAAGCATTCTGAGGTGCAGCTGAGGGAACTGGGATTGTGTAGCCTGGAGAAAAGGAAGCTCAGGGGAGAACTTTTCATTCTGCCACTACCTGAAAGGATCACAGGCTCACAGGATGTTAGGGATTGGAAGGGACCCAAGGAGATCAAGTCCAACCTCCCTGCCAGAACAGGACCAAACAATCTAGCACAGATCACAGAGGAACACATCCAGACAGACCTTGAAAGTCTCCAGAGAAGGAGATTCCACAACCTCTCTGGGGAGCCTGTTGCAGTGCTCTGCTTACAGTCAAGAAGTTCCCCCTTGTGTTCCACCTTGTGGAACCTCTTGTGCTGCAACTTACACCCATTGTTCCTTGGCCTATACCAGGGAGCAACTAAGAAGAGCCTTTCCCCCACTCCTGACCAGCTCTTAGATATTTATAAACATTAAATCCCCTCTTCAGTCTTCTCTTCTCCAGACTAAGCAGCCACAGGTCCCACATTCTCTCATGCCCTCCAGTCCCCTAATCATCCTCATAGCTCTCTGCTGGACTATCTCCAGCAGATTCCTGTCCCTCTTAAACTGGGGAGCCCAAAACTGAAGGCAGTATTCGAGATGCTTACCAGGGCAGAGTAGAAAGGGAGAAGAACCTCCCTTGATCTGCTGGACACACTCTCCTTAATGCACCCCAGGATCCCATTGGCCCTCTTGGCCACAAAGACACATTGCTGTCCCATGGATGCTATCCTCCAGCACTCCCAGATCCCTCTCCACAGGGCTACTCTCCAGCAGATCACCTCTCAGCCTGTAGTGTCGCAGTTTATTATTCCTCCCCAGGCGCACTTGTCGTTGTTGAACCTCATTTGGTTCCTCTGTGCCCTGGACGTTGGAGTAAAGTGAGGGTCAATCTCTCATCCCAGGTGACAAGCAATAGGATAAGAGGAAACAGGCATCAGTTGCGGCAGGGGAAGTTTAGATTGGGTATTAGGAAAAACTTCACTTAAATTGTTGTTAAGCATTGAAACAGGCTGCCCAGGGAAGTGTGGAGTCACCAGCCCATGAGGTATGTAAGTGTAGATGTGGTGCTGGGGAACATGACTTAGTAGTGGACTTGGCAGTGCTGGGTTAACAGTTGGACTCGATGACTTTAAAGATCTTTTCCGACTTTGGTGATACTATGGTATAGGAATAGGTGGACAGATGGGGTGCTCGCCTGCCGAGGATGCCCCATTTCTGCCATCCTTTCCAACCACGCCTGTGCCAAACACAGCTCCCTCAAGCAGAAGGACAGTGGGTGGCAAGGGACCTCTCTCATCTCCCGTCTCTGCACACCTCTCCACGTGTGTTGGTGCAGAAGGGGGGACATCTCAGACACAGAGAAGAATGGCTTTCCCTAGAGACAAACCTGTACCCACCTATCCAGCACTCATCATCTCTGCAACCAGCTGGCTAAATTATGACAACTTTTATACAAATCCATAACCCTAAGCACAGTTAATGCAGATTTCAATTCTCTGCTGCTAGGTTCATTGTGGCAGCCACTGTGCACAGAGCTAGACCAGGGCTTGAGCATTTTAGCCTCTATGTAGCACAAGTCCTCTCTCCCAGGCACCACAATGGAGCAGATTCTCCACTCAGAGTTATCAGCTCTCCCAGGAGAAATACCATAGTGCTCATATCCATTAGTGATTTGCTACAGTTCCCATAAGCTTCCCTGTCCCAGAGGCAATTAATAAAGTAGATACTTGGCACATACCTTCAGAAGTATCTCGAGCTCTGAAGGGACACAGCGTTGTCTGCTGGGGTTCTCTTCGTTTCTGTTCCGCTTGCTTTTTGATCTTCAGGAACGCATCCCTCAGAGGACACTTCCTTCTTTACCAGGAGCTGCTGGTGCAAAGAGTGGGTTGTGTGGCATACAGGGATCAGTGCTGCAGTAGTCTTTAACACCAAGGTGATAATATTAGGAATCCTCTTTAACACTATTATTTAATTGCATTTAAGTCATAGTCTTTAGAATGTAATGGAACCATAGAATGCATCGCGTTGAAAGGGACCATCAAAAGTCATGTTGTCCAAACCCCTGCAGTGAGCAGAGACATCTTTAACTAGATCAAGTTGCTCAGAGCTTCCTCAAGTTTGACCTTGAATGTTTCCAGGGATGGGGCCTCCACTGTACCTCTGGGCAACCTGTTCTAGCATTTCACTACCCTCACTGTGGAGAACTTCCTCCTAATGTCCTATCTATATCTACCCTGCTCTAGTTTAAAAAACATTGCCCCTTGTCCTATCACTACATATCTTGTAAACAGTGCCTGCCCAGCCTTCCTGTAGGTCCCCTTCGGATATTGAAATGCCACTGTAAGGTCTCCCCGAAGCCTTCTCTTCTCCAGGCTGAACAACCCAAACTCTCCCAGCCTGCCTTCATAGGAGAGATGCTCCAGCCCTGTGATCATCTTTGTGAACTTCCTCTGGACCATCTGGTCCATGTACTTCCTATGTTGAGGACTCCAGAGCTGGACACAGACCTCTGGTGAGGTCTTACCAGAGCAGAGTACA
The DNA here is from genome assembly GCA_013396835.1 of Psilopogon haemacephalus. NCBI lineage: Eukaryota > Metazoa > Chordata > Aves > Piciformes > Megalaimidae > Psilopogon > Psilopogon haemacephalus. Next base: position 81,082 of record VWZI01015747.1, on the reverse strand, counting down.
GGGGCAGATCACCTCTCTTGACCTGCTGGCCACAATTCTTTTGATGCAGCCCACGATGTGGTTTGCCTTCTGGGCTGCAAGTGAACACCTCTTTTGTTTTTTACTTCTCTTTTATTTTTTTTTTCCTTGCCACGCCTAATGAGCTGGCTGAAAGTACAATACTCATGCATACAGAGACATCTGCAGAAGGACTTTTTGAGAATGATGAGCCTATGCTGCTGCACACCAAACCAAATACTCCAGCTCAAAGATAACACAGGAAAAGAAAAAGGAATTTTTTTCCCGATATAGACCTTATCTCCAATCTTGATCACCAGTTGGCATCCACAAACACAGGGAGAGGGGAGCAAAGGGTCAGCAGCTGCCATAAATTATGAAAATGCCAAATTATGGGCTCAAAGAAGGCAGGAGCATGTGGCAGTACAAAGAAGCCATCAACTGCTCCAAGCCTCTCAAACTATGTTCTTGCACCCAGAAAAGCCCTCCCCATTTGCTCTGGGGCAAAAAGCCCAGAAGGGCTCTGAGGTTTTAGCAGAGACATGGCAGGAATCCCTCTGTATTTACTGAGCCCAGAAGTCATCTAAATACAAGGGTTTAGCTAAAGAGCTTTTCTCAGCAGGTTGCTTTTCCCTTGTTAAATGAGCACAGCTACACTGCTGCAAACTCCAGCACTGCGCTGTTCCCAGCGTTACAAATCCCAGGCTGTTCCCCTGCCTGGTGCTGCTCAACTGCTTGCTACAGCTCACACCATTCACAGCAACTGACATGTTCCTGGTGAAGCATCAGAGATGGCAAAACCAGCAAAACATCAGTTGCTTGATTTGAGCATCCTTCTGCCTGCCCTTCATGTCTGCAGGATCTTTTCATAGAATCATAGAATAGTTTAGGTTGGAAGGGACCTCAAAGATCATCCAGTTCCAATCCCCTGCCATAGGTAGGGACACCTCCCACTAGAACAGGTCACTCAAGGCCTCATCCAACCTGTCCTTGAACACCTCCAGGGAGGGAGCAGCCACAGCCTCCCTGGGCAACCTGTGCCAGTGTCTCACCACCCTCACTGTAAAGAACTTCCTAACATGCAGTTTAAATCTCCCTTCTGCCTGTTTAAACCCATTACTCCTCGTTCTGTCATTACAAGACCTCGTCAATAGTCCCTCCCCAACCCTGCTGTAGGCCCCCTTCAGATACTGAAAGACCACTACAAGGTATCTTCAAAGCCTTCTCTTCTCCAGGCTGAAGACCCCAAACTCTTGTAGCCTGTCCTCATAGCAGAGCTGCTGCAGCCCTCTGAGCATCTTTGTGGCCTCCTCTGGACTCCTTTTCCTTCCTTGCATCTTCTCTTTAGTCAACCAAAGAGGCTTCCTGGCCCTAGTAGGGGTGATGCTGATGCATCTGCAAAGCCATGGGCACAGGAAGGGACCTAGGGGAAAGTTTTCCTTGAGTTGGGTCCTATTTGGGAAGGAGTCTGCAGAGCCCCAGGAGAGGGAGGTAGCAGTGGCACGACCTGGCAGTGAGGCAAGGGCTGGCTCTGGCATCACAAAAAGTCTGCAAGTTCCAGCATGGGACATCAGCACACCTCTTACTCCTGTCCTCAGTCTCTGTTGAAGTCATAATGTCTATGGGTCTCTGAGTAGTGATGGACCTACCACTCCTCTGCCAGATTTTAAAGTGGTCATTACCTTGCCCATAACACATATTTCTTTTGGTCAGCAGGGCTGCTGTACCCTCTGTAACTCAGTGTCACCTGGGACTGGAAAGTTTTGCTGTAGTCATTTCACAGCAATATGACAAGAAAGGGACTCTTTCCTGAGGTGAACCAAGAGACAGGGCAGAATGGTGCCCAGCTCCTACTTCGAAGACCACCACAACACTCACCAAGGGTGGATGAAGCCTCATGGATGGGTGTAGCAGACATCCTGACTAAATCCCCACAGGGTCCACGCTGTGGCAGCCACTGATAGTGCTGCCAGGGAAGGAGCAGCCCAGGCACCACCTAATACAGGCTAACTGGCACTAAGCCACATACATGCACAAACAAAGCCATTTTTATTGTTCTGCCCCATTAAATCAGTACAGCAAAAGGAAACAGAGCAGGGGGTTGTGGAAATCACATTGTCAAGTTATGATTTAGTCCCATCCTGTCCCATTCCCCCCCCCTTTCAAGGACTGCAGTTGTCCTCCTGACTTTGGAGGAAGAGGCAGAGGAGGAAGTTTTGATGAAAGACACTTAAATATGACTGCCTGACTTGGCCACGATCCCTCTCGGGAGTCAGTCAAATCTTCTCCCACCCAGATCACTTCTCCTGGCATGGCTCGGTAATGTTCCCCATGACAAATCTGTAGCCCTGTCCCAGCCTTCCCCATCTGCACAGCTAGTGGACAGCAGGACCCCTGGACATTAGATATTACAAGATAGTCCCAAGGCTGCTCAGGATTCAAATCTGAGGAGGTTTGGCCAGAATATTTCAGTTCTCCTTCACACCCTCCCCCTCTTGTAGAATCCCCATGGAAACAAAAACAAAGCTTTCGCTGTTTGGGTTTGGTTGGGATTTTATTCCTCTTCTTGAGGAGGGGGTGAATGGAATTGATAAATGAAAACCTAAAATAAAATAAATATGCATGCATGGGAAAAAAACATGAGATACCACTTCTAGCTTGATCTTCCCTGCAGTGGTTCACCTCTGATGTCACTCATTAAAAGCCTCAGGAGACAGAAACAGGCCTCAGAATTAAAAGAATGGATTGTTTCTAGAACCGCTACACTTACTTTTGGGCAGGAAAAAAACCCAACCCCTAACACTCCTGCTCATTTCCTCCCTGGCACATCATTTTGCAGATACCTGGATGCCACCGTGTGGCAGCTGACCCTTGCTGTCACCTCAGGCAGCAGTGAAGGGCAGGGGTAGGGCTGCAGGGCAATGCACAACTTTAAGGGGTGAGGGTGGGAAGAAGGAGAAGGAGAAAAAATGAAAATGAGGGGGGTTTGCAGCAATTCACAAAAGTTAAAGGAATGCCAAGCACGTCAGTATATGAAGCACAGTATCTGGAGGAAGGAGAGAGTGCAAATCATCTCCTTATGGTGTTAAGCTTAGACACACACTTGTCTTTCTATTTAAAGCCCTAGATGAATGCCAGGTTTGAGTGAGCTCAACAAGTCCATCTGAAAACAATTTACATGGTCCTCTCTACCACAGGATCTGGCCACCTGGCAGCTTTTAATGCCTTCCCATTCCCACACAGCGGGGTACCACCCACCTCCACCTGCTGGAGAACTGCAGCCCAGTCCTGGAAAGGCATTTAGTTAACCAGATGCCAGGGTGACCTCCCTGGGGTCCAAAGCAGCTATGGGGTGGGGACACAGGCCTGCAGGGTGTTCAGCATTGCTGCCCTCCTCCCCTTTCCATCCACACGGGAACTGATGATGGGTGCAACCCTAGCTCTGCTGAGGATCACAGAAACATCCTGTTTGGAAAAGTCCCTCAGGATCACAAAGCCCAACTTACAACCCTACTCTACAAGATTCACCTTAAATCATAGCCCTAAGCACCACATCCAAACCACCCTTAAACACACACAGAATTGGTGACCCCACCACCTCCCTGGGCAGCTCATTCCAGTGCCTGACCACTCTGTGAAAAACTTTTTCCTAATGTCCAATCTAAACCTTCACAGCCTCAGCTTGAGGCCATTCCCTCTTGTTGTTTCCAGTTACCTGTGAGAAGAGCCCAGCAGCAGCCTCTCCACAACTTGGCCTCAGGCTCCTCTTCCTCAAACTAACCATCCCCAGCTCCCTCAGTTTCTCCTCATGAGATTTACTCTCTAGGCTCTTCCCCAGCTTCGTTCCCCTCCTCTGGACCAGCCCTTGCACCTCCACATCTCTCTTGTATTACAGTGCCCAAAATTGAACACAATACTCGAGGTGTGGCCTCACCAGAGCTGAGTTCAAGGGGACAATCACCTCCCAATGATGAGGATTCTGCTACCAGCACTGGGTGCCTGGGCATGTCCTGTTGGCCAAGCCATCCTGTCAAGGCTGAGCCATCCTTCCCTCTGATGGACTGAGAGTAGCCCTACAGGAAAGGACTCAGAGGTGTTGGTTGATAAGAAGCTCAATATGACTCAACAATGTGTGCTCATAGCAGTATCCTGGGCTGCATCAAAAGAAGTATGACCAGGAGGTTAAGAGATGTGATTCTGCCCCTCTAATCCGCAGTGGTAAGACCTCACCTACAGTACTGTGTCCAGCTCTAGGGCCCACAACATAAGAAGGGCATGGACCTGTTGGAACAAGTCTAGAGAAGGGCATTGAAGATGAGCAGAGGGATGCAGCCTCCCTGCTGTGAGGACATGTTGGGGTTGTTTGGCCTGGAGAAGGCTCAGAGCAGAGCTTATTGGAGCATTTCAGTACTTAAATGGGGCCTACAGAAAAGCTGGGGGCAGACTTTTTGCAAGGATGTGTAATGACAGGACAAGGGGTTATGGTTTTAAACTGGAAGAGGGTAGGCATAGATTAGATATAAGGAAGAAATTCTTCACTGTGAGGGTGGTGGATGCCACATCTTCTCTGTGAGGGATTGTGGATGCCTCATCCTTGGAAATATTCAAGATTGGATGAGGCTTTGAGCAATCTGATCTAATGAAAGGTGTCCTTGCCCATGGCAGGAAGGGTTGGAATTAAATGATCTTAAAGGCCCTTTCCAACTAAATCCATTCTATGGTACCTCCCCTACTAGCACCCCCAAACTGTCTCCTGCCAGCAGGGAGCAAGAAGAAAGCAAGAAGTGACCCAGGGCTGGGATTTGGGGTATGTCTCAGTTTTCCCTTACCTCCCTCAACAGCACTGTGTCTGATGTATCCTAAGATGCAGCTTATTAAGTGCTGAATTGCACATTTTATCACTTGTCCATAACGGGTTGTCAAGTTGGCATGTTATTATTAGCAACAGGAAAGGAACTAGCTAAAATATTCTCAAAGTATGTAATGAGCACTTGAGTAAGAGTTAAGTAACGACTGTTTCTTTAGGAAGGAATCAGAGCAAGACACGCCCCACCCATTTTGTTAACAGACAAAGGCTTATATAAGCTGAATGTTACATAAAATCCTAAAATAGGGAGCTGGAGAACTCCCCTACCTTTGCCTGGTAGCGTGACAGCAGCCCACCTGTACCTGAGCTGATGCTTAACAGGCTCTGAGGTGTCATGCAGCTGATGGCCCAGCCCGGAGCTGGCAGAAGCAAGCAGCACAGGAATGTCCTATGTGTGCTCACACCACATAATCACACAGAATCACAGAAACATCCAGCCTGGCAAAGGCCCTCAGGATCACAAAGCCCAACCTATAACCCTACTCTACAAGATTCACCTTAAACCATAACCCTAAGCACCACATCCAAACCACCCTTAAACACACCCAGAATTGGTGACTCCACCACCTACCTGGGCAGCTCATTCCTGTGCCTGACCACTCTCTCCATGAAAAACTTTCCTTATGTCCAATCTAAACCTCCACAGCCTCAGCTTGAGGCCATTCCCCCTTGTTCTGTCTCCAGTTACCTGTGAGGAGAGCCAAGCAGCAGCCTCTCCACAACCTCTCTTCAGGTAGTTGTAGACAGCAATGAGGTCTGCCCTCAGCCTCCTCTTTTTCACACTAACAATCCCCAGCTCCCTCAGTTGCTCCTCATAGGATTTATTCTCCAGGCCCTTCCCCAGCTTCGTTGCCCTCCTCTGGACCTGCTCCAGCACCTTCACATCTCTCCTGTATTATGGTGCCCAAAACTGAAAACAATACTCGAGGTGTAGCCTCACCAGAGCTGAGTACAAGGGGACAATCACCTCCCTGCTCCTGCTGGCCACAGCATTTTTAATACAAGGCAGGATGCCATTGGCCTTGTTGGCCACCTGGGCACACTGCTGGCTCATGTTCAGCTCCTGTCTATTACAACCCCCAGATCCTTTTCTGCCATGCAGCTGTCCAGGCACATTGCCCCAAGTCTGTAGCATTGCTTGGGACTGTTGTGACACCATCCCCAAGCATGGCTTGAGCTGAGTCTGGATGTGCCCTCACACTCCTCTGGAAGCAGCCTGTACAGTAAGATGCTCCAAGGAGCTTTGTCATCATGATGACCAAAGAACATACATCTCTTCCCATCTTGTCCAGTGTGTCAGGGCAGGCTAAACACCCTCTAATCCCAGGGTGCCATCCCAAGGAAATCAAATCCAGAGGAGGCCATGAAAATGCTCAGGGGGCTGGAGCAGCTCTACTATGAGGACAGGCTACAAGAGTTGGGGCTCTTCAGCTTGGAGAAGAGAAGGCTTCGAGGAGACGTTAGCGTAGCCTTCCAGTAGCTGCAGAAGGGCTGGGGAGGGACAATTTACAAGGTCTTATAATGACAGGAAAAGGAGTAATGGGTTTACACTGGCAGAGGGGAGATTTAAACTAGATGTTAGGAAGAAGTTCTTTGCAGTGAGGGTGGTGAGACACTGGCACAGGTTGCCCAGGGGCATTGTAGATCACAGAATCACAGAATGTGATTCTTCAGTCACATTCTGTGATTCTGTAGTCCACCATCTCCCTGGAGGTGTTCAGGACCAGGCTGGATGAGGCCTTGAGCAACCTGTTCCTGTGGGAGGTGTCCCTGCCTGTGGCAGGGGGTTGAAACTGGATGATCTTTGAGGTCCCTTCCAACCTAAACCATTCCACGATTCCATTCCATAAATGCTTAGAAAGGAGCACACAAATGGGACATGGTTATGGGGAAACCTCTCTGGGACTCTCCCTGTCTCCAGGAATTTGCAGGCAGGGGGCTTCCCAAGGCAGAAGTTCTATCTTTTCACTTTGGCAGTGCCTAGCAGCTATTTGCTTCAATAAAGCGTCCAGTTTGCTTTCAAGCTCACATGAACTTGCAGCTTCTGTGATATTGCGCAACAAAACCATGATTTGCCGTAGTTTATCTGCAGAGAAAGGGGTATCAGTGCCTCTCAGATTCCACTGCTATAGCTAGGAAGGGCAGGCTGACAGGAGCTGTAATCTCTTCATCAGGTCTCATATGCCTGAGAGCTTGTCTGTCTCCAGACAAATCATCTGCCTCAGTAAAGAAACACTTTTTGTCCCTAGACACCTTAAAATGCACCGCTCCAACACTCACACAATAGTATCAGCCCACACCAATGGATGCACCCTAGACACCAGGTCCAAAAA
>VWZI01015747.1:28396-69165 GCA_013396835.1 Psilopogon haemacephalus | reverse complement strand
TGGATCTCATCAGGCCCCATGGACTTGTGCATGTTCAGGTTCCTTAGGTGCTCTCGAACATGATCTTCAATTACATTGGGCAGGTCTTCACTCCCCCAGACCTTACTTTTGCCCTCTGGAGTTTGGACATCGTGGCTGGAGCACTTGCTGCTGAAGACTGAGGCAAAGAAGTCATTGAGCACCTCAGCCTTATCCATGTCCCCTGTCACCAGCTCTCCATTTCCCTTCTGAAGGGGTCCCACGTTCTCCCTAGTCCTCCTTTTCTCACTGATATACCTGAAGAAATTCTTCTTGTTCCCCTTAATGTCTCCAGCCAGATTCAACTCCAGCTGTGCTTTAGCTTTCCTGACCTGATCTCTGCTTCCATGAACAACATCTTTGTATTGATCCCAGGTTACCTGTCCTTTCTTCCACTCCCTGTAGGCTTTCCTCTTGCATCTAAGTGTGTCCAGGAGTTCTCCATTCACCCATGCAGGTCTCCTTGCATTCTTACCTGCCTTCCTCTTTTTTTAGAGTGCATTAAGTACATGAAAAAATCTCATCCTCTGAGCCACCGTTGGCTTCTTTCACAATGTCCTATGCTGTCTCTCATTAATTTCTTCCTCATTTCCTTGCTAGCTTTACATCATTTCCTCTTGCTCTTCTGGCTGCATATGATCCCACATGGTGAGGGCACTGCAAAAATCTCTCTATAGTACACATATCTTAAGTGTGTTTTAAACCAGTGTATTTTTCTCTCTTATTGCCATATGTGCTTGGTGCTACCTCTGTGTGTTCCTAAAGTAGCTTTACCAGGCTTTCATGTGCCTCTTAGCTCTAAATATTTACATTAAACTCTGGTTTCATTCACTCACATCATTAAAATGGTCAAGATTAGCTCATCATTTGAATTTTTTTTTTTTATTATCAGGTAAAGCAGCTTTTTTGCATGCTTTTTGCAATATGCTTCTGCCCTGTTTCTCAGGTCCTTGTTTAAACTACGGGAAAGTTGCTCAGCTTTCTTGGATGTCACCTGAATGTTTGAATCAGAGCCAGGCAAAGCTGGATTTGACAGGGCAGGGACACCTCACACTACCTCAAGCTGTTTAGAGCCTCATCCAGCCTGGCCTTAAACACTTCCAGGGATGGAGCTTCCACCACCTCCCTGGGCAACTCGTTCCAGTCTCTCATCACTCTCAGGGTGAAGAACTTCTTTCTAAAATCCAGTCTGAATCTACCCATTTCTGGCTTTGTTCCATTCCCCCTAGTCCTATCACTGCCTGACAGCCTAAAAAGCCCCTCCCAGCTTTCTTGCAGCCCCCCTTAAGATACTGAAAGGTCACAATGAGGTCCTTGTTTATACTAGTGGAAAGTTACTCAGCTTTCTTGGATGTCACCTGAATGTTGGAATCAGAACCAGGCAAAGCTGGATTTGACAGAGATCCAGCCCATCATCAGGTGAAGTAGAAACATCATCATTATAAATATATTTATGAAAGACTTGAGGGTTTTTCCTTCCAAAGCCTACACTTGTTCAAGGAAACCATAAATCCTGTGGCTCCCCTGCTACTGCAGCTCAGAGCAGATGATCAGAACAGCTTTCTCTGGCATTTGTACTTAAAAGCTTGCAACTATCTGGGCCGACTGGTAGAGAGATGGTCAGACAAGATCAGGAAACTACTCTTTCTGATCTTAAGTGCTCTGGGTTTGTGTATAAAGCTGCTGAGACACCCACTTCATCCACAGCAACAAGTAATGCAGCTGCTTTTACTTGCTTTCCTTTTTATCTGAGGTCTGTTATCACTTTGAAAGATTTCCTGTTCAACACTCTCTTCGAGAACTGGCCTAGAACATCTTACACTGCTTCACCACCATCTTCCTGCCAATGGTCAGCCAGTGTTTGCCCATGACCTTAGAGGGATTTTCCAGCCAAAATGGTTCTGTGGTTTGAGTACTGTGCTCAGTTCTGGTCCACTCAATTCAAGAGAGATATTGAGGTACTGGAACGTGTCCAGAGAAGGGTGAAAAAGATGATGAGGGGCCTGGAGCACAGCCCTGTAAGGAGAGACTGAGGGAGCTGGGGGTGTGCAGCCTGGAAAGGACAATGCTCAGGGGTGACCTCATTGCTCTCTACAACTAACTAAAGGGAGATTGTAGCCAGGTGGGGTTGGTCTCTTCTCCCAGGTCACCTGCAACAGAATGAGGGAACACAGCCTCAAGTTGTGCCAGGGGAGGTACAGGCTGGATATTAGGAGGAAGTTCTTGACAGAGAGAATGATTGGCATTGGAATGGGCTGCCCAGAGAGATGGAGTCACTGTCCCTGGAGGTGTTCAAGAAAAGACTGGATGGGGCACTTCGTGCCATTGGCTAAGACTGGGTGATAGGTTGGACTGGATGATGTCAGAGGTCTCTTCCAACCTGGCTTATTTTATTCTATTCTATTCTAAGATTATTCTACTGTTGCATTAGTGTCTCCCCAGTTTCAGACTCACATAAATCAGAAGATGACTCACTCAGAGCAGTTCATTCAGTGCTCTGGAGCAGAGGACAGAGTGCCAAGCCAGAGGCAGCTTGCAAAATTTGATCCTTAACATGCCCACAGTGGCTGCTTCCTCTCAAGTCCCCATAACCCCAGTGCAGCTTAACAGCCACTCTAGCTCTGTCTCCTCCTGCCACCATTCCAGCTCCTGTGTGATGCTGCACACAGTGTCTCACTGGGAGCCCAAACACAGGGTGACCAGAGGAGAAGAGCTTTTTGTGTCATAGCCCATTGAATGGATCACAATGGGAACAAAATTCTGAAAGTTTTCAAGACACTGTGAGCTGGGAATCCCTCAGACTGTGCAGAGGAGGCTGAAGGAACAGCAGCTAACACATGCAAATGCACTGGTCTGAGATGACTGCAAGGTCCTCTGAGAAGGATCAGATGCCCTCCATGGCACCAGACAGCAAAGGCACTCAGACATGCAGGAGGAAAAAGCAGTCTGGAGCAGATGGCATCCCTCCACAGAAGTTGTGCAAAAATTGGTTTATTTTTCCTTTTAGAAAATCCATCAGGAAGCACAGAGCTTGTCTGAAAAGTTATTTTACTCTTTGACAAGCACACATGCAAAAAGGCAATGAGAAATGCTGTGAGCTGTCTTTCCAGAGTCTAGACTGAACTAAAACCTGTCACCAGTCCCAGTTCCCTAATACTCTGCTCAAGCTTGCTCAAGCCCTCCACTAAAACCATTAGCATACTTCTCTGTTCCTCTTTATTTTCTTCTTACTCCCTGCCCCCCTCACACCCCAGACTCACAATGATTTTGCACAGCCTAAGTAAAACCAGGCTTGGCCACAGGATGAAAACTGAAAAAGGAATCATAGAACAGCTTAGGTTGGAAGGGACCTTAGAGATCAACTCCTCCAACCTCCCCATCACAGGCATGGACACCTCTCAACTAGATGCAGCTGCTCAAGGCCTCATCCAGCTTGACTCCGAGCACCTCCAGGGAGCAGACATCCATAGGCTTTCTGGGCAACCCATTCCAGAGTCTCAGCACTCTCACACTGAAGAAATTCTTCCTAAGATCTAGTCTAACCCTCCTCTCCCTCAGCTTAGAACCATTCCTCCTAGTCCTATTACAAAACACCCTTATGAAAAGTCCCTCTCCAGCCTTTCTGAAGGATCCTTTCAGGTACTGCAAAGCATCTCTAAGCCCCCACCCCCAAGTATTCTCTAGGCAGAATAACAGGTGAAACAAATAAATATGGATATCAAATTAAAGAAATACAAACCCTCACACACACAGCCCCAGCAGAGCCCACGTGATGATTTCTGTTTAGACTTACCAACACAGGAGCTGCACAGACCTCAGAAGAGCACAGCTGGGGGGGATGTTCTCACCTTCCTTTGATTCCACCCATAGATATAGGAAGAGCAGAGTGTCACAAATCAGAGCAGACAAAGACACCCAAGTGCACACCACGGGATGAGTCTCACATGCCAGTCTTTCTGAACACAAGTGGTTATCTGAAGCTCAGGATCAGTGTGCTTAGCAGTCTGGTATTTACCTACGTGTCTCACAACGCCCATTTGCCTGCCAAGCCCATCAGGTCCTTTCAGCAGAGAAAAACATTAAAGGAAAAGTGCTGAAAATTTTTGCATTTCATCCAGTTTTATCACACAATCAGTCAGAGTTGGAAGGGACCACAAGGATCATCTAGTTCCAACTCCCCTGCCTGGCCAGGGACACCTCACACTACATCAGGCTGATCTAAAGCCTCATCTAGCCTGGCCTTAAACATCTCCAGGGATGGGGCTTCCACCACCTCCCTGGTCAACCTCTTCCAGGCTCTCACCACCCTCATGCTGAAGAGCTTAACATCCAGTCTGAATTTCCCCATTTCTAGCTTTGTTCCATTCCCCCTAGTCCTATCACTAACCGACATCAAAAAAAGTCCCTCCCCAGCTTTTTTGTAGGTCCCCTTAAGATACTGAAAGGCCACAATAAAGTCACCTCAGAGCCTTCTCCTCTCCAGACTGAACAGCCCCAACTCTCTGTCTCCTTTCATAGGAGAGGTGCTCCAGCCCTCTGATCATCCTCATGGACCTTCTCTTCAATTTCTCAGCTGGTAATCAGCATCCCATTACAGAGTTCTGAAACTGATTAGCAAATTTATAAAGAAGGCACACAAAGGAGCACGCAGCCTTCCAGGTGTCAGTCATTATTAAATCTCCCAATGAAAGTGGGCATGAAGTGCCAACTTGCCCTGCTTTACCCTCTGCCACACTTACTGAGGGAATGCAAACCTGAACCAGAACAGGTTCTTCAGCAATTTAACAATGAGCATCACATACAGCAGTCTGCAATGCATGCTCAGGGACTGGTCTCCTCGGTTTGAGCTTTCCTTAGCTCTCTTCCAGTTCCTAATGGATACCTGGATACCCAGTTAGCTCAGACAAGCCAGAGGAAAGTCATTGCTGTGGTTTTTCTCTCTCTTCTGCACATAGATGAACAACATGAATGCAAGGCATTTGGTTAGCAACTGCTCCACAGTTTCCAGTTGAGATCACTGAAGGTTTCTCTGCTCATACAAAAAGAGCTGGCATTTATTTGGAGTCATGGCATAATTTCTATCATCTCTCCAGGTAGGTCCTCAAGCAGATGACCATCCTTTACTCAGAATTTGTGTTACTGTGGAGATGAAAAGCTGCTTTAGAAGACACTTGCTTCCAAAACTTTAGGTTCTTCCCATAACCAGACATCTCCAGGCTGGTTTACACCAATGAAAGCTGCAGCTGGGTGTGATTCAGAGCTGCCTATCTGTATTCACTATTGACTTAGGTGACTCGAGGGCTGCCATGAGCAAACTGCCCATCCCTGATCCAAACACCCTTATCTTCTGGCAGCACCACTCCTTCTGCGTTTAAAGCAAACCCACACTTTGGAGTCAGGAATGGAGTTAAACTGATGAGGGAGAAGACAATTTCACACCAATTTCTCCTGCTGTTGGTGGAATTCTCAAAATCAAACCTCGTGCCAAAGAGTCCTCTCCTGAACCAGTCCCAGCAAACTCCTGCTCCAGCCAGGATCTGAACTAAATTCGCTGCAAACCGAATTTGCTTCCCTGGCTCTAAACTAATTTCACTGCCAAGTCCCCAGGTATGATGTGACATGCCTTGCTTCAGCATGAATCCATGGGAGACAGGCAGCAGTGTGAAAACCCAGCACTGCACCACAGACACAGCTATTCCTGGAGCCTTTCTGGAGCCTGCAGAGAGGCAGCTACCCCACAAGATGGGGTGAAGTGGGTAAAGATAAGCCAGCAGCAGCATGGGATCTCCTGTCACTGCTCCAACTCTGAGATGCTTCCTCTTTCCAAATATTGCTTTAATGTTACCCTGAAGGTCCAGAAAGCAAGCAGCTCATGGTTTTATTTTGTTTTCTTCTTTTATTTTAATCATTATTTCAGGTGTTAATGGTTTAACGTTAGGAAGAAGTGACTTTTTATCTCAGAGCACTGGTGGGGGGGGTGGGGGCGAGGGTGCGGAATTGTATAATGTTCCTGCCATATTAAATGGAAAGGAACCATTTAACCATATTAAATGGAAAGGAAAAATGCTCTCTGGTTTCCAGAAAAGCAGACAAAAGCAGGCTCTGGCTAGCCAGTCTATTTATAATTTTTAACAGCTCTGTGCTGTAAGGGCATCCACACCTCTCTAAAAACAGGTGAGCAGAGGTAAGGAGGTGAGGTGATGCATGGTGATGGTGGAGGAAGTATGGCTCAGGTTTGCAAGGTGTGGCTCCAAACACTCAGTGCCCAATCCAGCATGCTTGCCACTTGGTAATTCTGGATTTGCTAAAATATCTTGACAGGATAGCTCTGTTTTAATTCTGCTGCTCATGATGTCCCCAGGGAGCAATGTGCATGCAGCATCCTGGTTCCACAGGGACACAGCCAGCCCCAGGAGACTTCCTAAGAACAAACTGGGAAGAGAGTGTACTTCTTCCCCATGACTGCCCAGCAGGATGGGCAAATTTAGATGTCCAAATAGTGATTTTCCGGTAAACAGCTGGAAATGGCATGGCACCTCTGGATGGGGGTCCCACTGCTCACCTCCATTTCCTCAGGTGCATGTCTCCCAGCCATCACATGCCAGGTGCACAGTGACTTCCAGTCAACTGGCTAATTATTTCTTATAAATGGCATCATGTATAACATTCATTGAAATTACAGCCTGCCAGGGAAGAGGCATCACAGAATCAGAGAGTCACTGAAATTTAGAGGCTGGAAGAGACCCCCATAGATCATTGTGTCCAACCTCCCTGCCAAGGCAGGATCCCCTAGAGTAGTTCACACATGAATGCATCCAGGTGGGTTTTGAAAGTCTCCAGAGGAGGAGACTCCACAACCTCTCTGGGCAGCCTATTCTAGTGCTCAATCACCCTCACTGTAAAGAAGTTTCTCCTCATGTTTAGGTGAAACCTTCTATGTTCCAGTTTGTAGTCGTTGCTCCTTGTCTTATTGCTGGTGACCACTGAAAATAACTTGGCCCCAGCCACATAACACCCACACCTGAGAGATTTCTAGACATTGATCAGATCACCTCTCAGTCGTCTCCAAACTAAACATCCTCAAGTCTCTCAGCCTCTCTTCATAGGGGAGATGCACAAGTTCCCCCAGTGATCCTCCTGACTTTCTGCTGGACTATTGCCAGCAGGTCTCCATTTCTCTTGAACTGGGGAGCCCAAACTGGACACAATATTCCAGGTGTGGTCTCACCAGGGCAGAGTAAAGGGGGAGAAGAACCTCCCTAGACCTGCTGGACACACTTTTACGGGAGTGAAAGCCTGTGTGGTGGTAGGGGCTCAACTTCAACTGCAGGTTTGCTCCTGTGAGGGACAGGGAAGTGTCATATGTGATGGGGTGTGCAATACCTCTCACAGATTTACCCTTGGCCAGTGGAGATATTTCTTCAGAAGTGCTTGATTTAAGGTATTTGAAAGGCTACCTCATCTAGTGCTGTACGGAGTGCTGTACTCTGATGCACCTTTCCATCTACTGCTTCCTGACACTTCAGCTTATGTCAGGCTGGTGGGTCATGCTGAACATGAAGAGTGAAGCTCTCCTGAAGCTTCATTTAAGAGATGAGAAGGGATGCTGAGGCACCCTGGGAGAGATCTAGGTGAAAATCCTCTGGAAACAGAGTGCATTTTAGTGAGGGGAAAAAGAAAATAAAATAAAAGAGAAAAGAAAAGAAAATAAAAGGAGAGAAAGGAAAATAAGATAAAAGAAAAGAGGAGAAAGGAAGAAAAGAGGAAGAAAAGGAAAAAGAAAATAGAAGAGAAGAAGGCAAGGGTTAGGTTTGCTCTATTTCTGCTAGCATTCATGTTAGTGAATGCTACACTTGTTTTGAAAGTCAACATTTATCTGAGTAAAGTGTTGGGAACAGCAAGCCCCCAAGTCCTGCTGCCCTGCTTAGATGGGGAAAAGTGTGTGGTCCTTTAAACACCGGCCTGACTTACCACATTTGCGCCCCAACTGCATTTTTAAAGCATCAAAGAGATGCTGCTGCTCACGACCCACCTCCTTTGGCTGGCTGGAAACCAAGCCTAACCTTTTCTGTAACTGCCAGCCCCTCACCTTTCAAGCTGCCTGTGATTGCTCCACTATCTGATCTTCAGGAGGCTCCTCATGACTCCCATTGCAGTTGTGAGCATTCAGCATTTTGAAAAGCAGACTTTAGAAAGATGTCATAAAAGAAACACCTTTGACTTGTGATTTCAGAAGCCAGAGCTCACTTCAGGAAATGACAGCCCCGCACAAATAGGCTTGTTGAGGGTGGCACCACTATAAATTACTTTGCTGACTGAGACAGCACTTGTGCAGAGATAGTTTGGGCAAAGACTGGTTTTAATCAGCAGCACTAAGCTTTGCTAAGTGACCAAGTATGGTACTGAGTCGCATCACGTGAAACAGTGTGGAGAGTGCTTAGGGCCATGGAGTTAAAGCCTTCTCTTTAAGATCTTTCCTAAGACTGTTCCCAGTGGAGGAGGAAGCCAGAGGGGGTGTTTAGCATCACAGTACCATGCAAGTGCATACCACAAACATGTGTGATCAGAGGCTGGAGGAAAGGATTTTATAGACTACTAAGAGCAGAGATGCTGAAATATTGTTCAATAGAGACACATGGCTAGGGAGAGCATCTCTTCCATTCTCATGGAGTCCCTGAAACACTTCACTTAACACCTACCAGCCCTTTAAACATTGTGTTTTCGCTTGGGTTTTGTGGTTCCGAGGAAGTGGAAGCAGTGTGTCATGGTAGGCCTGATAGGTCAAAATGGGCTTATACATGTACTGGCTTGCCCAGACGTTTTTCTGCCCTCCCTCTCTCTATTTTGGGGAGAAGCAACCACAAAAAAAAGGACAAAAGAACCTGGAGTCACTGAGTCTAAGGACCCTGGCTTGCCCAGACTTGTTTTGCTCCTGTTTGCATCCTGTGGTAAACAAAGTACATGCACTTGGCTTGTATCTGCCTTGTGCAAGGCCTATGTCTTTCCCAAATTTGGGTAAAGCAAGCCTATGGCTTCACCTAACATGGTCAGGCTTGGCTAACTGCCATTCTGATTGGTTATTCTGTGCCCAAAGGCCCATTAGTCTCGGGCTACATTGATAAAAGGAGATGAGCAGGTAACACAACATGCTCTGCTGTTGCATTCATGTACTTGCCTGATGGTGTCTGCTGACGATATCCTTTGCTAAGCTATAAGCTAGTTTGTTTGCCTGGAAACTGCCTGCTTGGAGTTTACCAGGAATTGGCTGTAATTGCCTCCATGAGATAGGCCTGCATAGCCAGGATGACATCCGTGCTGAGACTGCACATCAGAAGACTGCACATCAGAAGACATCCTGCCTACACCTGCCAGGATGGGAAGTCCTGGAGGTATATAGATCATCTAGAGAAATCAGGACCAGATTAGAGATCTTCTGCTTCTTTGCAGCCAACCAGACAACCAATAGAACCCTCTGTGAGTGTTTGGGTACTGTCTGAAGCTGTTGCTTCAGAGTAAGCAATAGAGCAAGCTGTTGCTTGTGAGTAAATACTTAAAGCCTCTTGTAATTTACCAATTGCCTTCTGCCATAAGCAGAAAGAAGCTTCCTGAGTCCATGTAGTGGGCAGGTGGTATAATTAACAGCAAGTGATATATTGACCACAAGAATGTTCTCTTCCAGTTCAATTAATTAATGTTTATATATTACTGCTAGTTATTATTTCTAGATCTGGTTTATCCTTTATGTAATGCATTCCATGACCATGCAAAAGAACTCATTATTATTAAAACCAGTGGCTGGGGTGGTGAGAGTTTTGAATACCAGAATGAATAAACAATATTAATTTTGAAATATTATATCTCACATCAATTAATTGCCCCTCTATTACACAGGGGTTTGGTGATGCTCTACCCATGACATTGCACAAGCAGAGGCTGTGCTGACAAGGATGTGGAATGGCAATGGCAGGACCTGTCATGTCCTGTGCACTCTCCTCTCTGCCCTTGATCCAGAAGGCCTCTTTCCTTCCTCCGTCATCCTTTCTTAGGGAGGAAGAAGCCTTCCAAAAGATGTGACAGAACCAGTGAGGCTCAATTCCTGGCCTGGGGGGAGATGTCTTCTGGGAATTGTAGTTCCCAGCAGACAGGAATCTGTAGCCTTCCTTGAAAGGCAAGCCTGCAGCCTGCAACCATTTCATAGCTCTGGTACAAGGGAAAATGTGTTGAAATTAAGAGAGGGAAATTTTTATAGGCACCTCTGCCTGGAAATAAGCAGACTGCAGTAGGAAAACTCGAACATGCTGAGGAGAATTAGACACCAAGGAAGAAACTCCTGATGCCTTGATGAGAATTGGAAAGGGATGATATTTCTTAGACTTGGCAGTCACAGGGAAACTAGCTCAAGGCTCCCCAGGAGGCCTAACAGCTTCTTTGATGGGAAAGTATTGGCTGTCCAGAGACACAGGCAGAGCTAAAGCCTCATGGCTGAAAGCAGATGAAACTATTCTGTCAGAGACGAAGAAAGCAGTTTTGCAAAAAGGAGATGGAGAATTGGGACCCCAATGTCCACCTGTTTGGTGGTGGTGAAGAGCTCCTCTGTCTGATGCTTTTGCCTGGGGATGAGGCTTTGGAGTTGTAGAACCGAAACTGCAAATGCTGCTAAAAGAAGAACCTGTTGGTACAAATAAAGAGTGACTGACAAAAAGCCAGGTTTATGTAAGTCACAGCAGTGTTTGTGTGCTGAGAAAGGCAGGGAAAGAGTTTCTAAGAATGGCTGAGGAGAGCCGAGCACAGCACAGGGGTAAGGCTGATAAATCAAAGAGTGGGCACTACATTTGCCCAGAGCTTCCAGTCCTGGTTTGGGGGAAGTGCTTTATGTTCTTCTTCTGGAAAAGCCTATTATGTCCTTGTTTGCAAGAAGAAATGCTGTCCTCTGGCCATGCAGATCTTCAGCACAAGGTGTTCTGTGGAAAGTTTGAATGCCTTATCTAAAAGTCTCAGAGTCTACAGGCAGAATAACTACCTCTCATCACTCTGCTCAAACTCACCTGCACAGCACCATCTCTTCAAACCCAGACTCTTTGGTCAATGTCTGGTCTTAGCCCTGTGCTACACAGGTCTCAGCAGATCAGTAGAGAATCATAGAATGGTTTAGGTTGGAAGAGACCTCAAAGATCATTCAGTTCCAACTCCCCACCATAGGCAGGGACACGTCCAACTAGAACATGTCACTCAAGGCCTCATCCAACCTGGCCTTGAACACTTCCAGGGAGGGAGCAGACACAACCTCCCTGGGCAACCTGTGGCAGTGTTTCACCACCCTCACTGCAAAGAACTTCCTCCTAACATGCAGTTCAAATGTCCTCTCTGCCAGCTTAAACCCATTCCTCCTCATCCTGTCATTACAATAGTCCCTCCCCAGCCTTCCTATAGGGCCCCTTCACATACTGGAAGGCTAGTATAAGGTCTCCTCGAAGCCTTCTCTTCTCCAGGCCCCAACTCTCTCAGCCTGTCCTCATAGCAGAGCTGCTGCAGCCCTCTGAGAATCTTCGTGGCCTCCTCTAGACTTGCTCCAACAGTTTCATGTCCTTCTTGTGCTGGGGGCTCCAGAACTGTACACAGTACTCCAGGTGGGTCTCAAGAGAGGAGAGTAAAGGGGGAGAATCACCTCCCTCTTACTGCAAAGGCAGATTTATGTGCCAGCAACTCAGCTGGCACTGTCTCACCTGTGGCTGCTGCAGTGCAACTCTGCATCCTCTCTGGGCTTGGTCAGAGGACTCTGTACACACAGAGATGTTTCAGGCACTGCCATTACTTATCCCACTGTATTGGTTTGGGCTGCAGTATTGATGGGAGTATTACACTTACAGCTGAACATTAAATAACTGGAAATAATCACTGCTGGAGACATTTACGAGCTGAGAGGGGCCCTAGGACAATAAAGAATGGTTGGTGGTAGCCCACTTGTTACCATCTGCACTTATTGGCAGTAAAGCTGACACCATCAGTCAGAATCACAGTCTTACAAAGACCTCTTAGACATTATTTTCCACTTTTACAAATTTAATTAGCTCTTTTTCCCCTCAAGCAGCACAGCATAAAAATGTTTTTTTTTTTTCCAGGTAACGTAGCCATTTTCTAGTTACAGAAGTGGAGAGAACACTCAGACAAAAAAGCAGGCTTAAATTAAAACTGTTGTTTTCTACATGGACATTTTGGCAACTGCTTCTTCTCTGAAAGGAACAAACTTCCTGTTTAGTGCTGTGATTCATGGGGTTCTAAACCAGAACAATGATGTCTGGATCTTTCTCTGGATCTACTAGGTTAGCATAAGTTTAGCCCATGACAGTCAGTTTCTGTGTCAAGAATAAGCAGTTGTGATCTCTTGTTCTCCTTCCCCAGAGCCAGGAGGTTTGGAGGACTCTTGCATTTTTCTGAGGGAACATTTTGCTTTCTAGGAGAGCACTGAACAGAACTGAAAGCAAAGGACGAGAAGAAGGAAGAGCAATATGATGGGGTTCCAAATCCTCACCAGGATTGGGAAAAACAGCCTGCACTGAGCTGCTGGTGGAAAGAGGCAGATAAAGAATGACCCTGAACTATCCTCTCTCTAAACAGCCCTCTTCCGCCATGTCTGGAAGATGATGAGCAAGAGTGGAGATACTCAACAGAGATGCTCCTCAAATGAGTTGGTAGGTCTGTGCAGGTCTGCTGAAAGAGGTCTAAGGTGCAAGAAGGCAGATGTGGCTGTTAAGGCTGACCTCCTGAGCACACAGCTTACCTCTTCCAACTAAGAGCTGGACTGAAGCTTGTGTTTCACAGCAACACCGTGCCTGGGCTTCGTGCCTATAGGTGATTATGGTTCCATGGCCCTTGATCAGAAACCACTCTCCCTAATTACCCTTTCACCTAGGATAATTAAGCTTTCAAAGCTAAGTATTTCTATTTCAGCCTTTCCTTTAGGCTCTTGTTACAACTCCCCAAGCAATACATCAATTCAGTTCTCCCATCAGATACTTATTTTCTTATGTAGGGGCTGGAAAACCATGCTCAAACTTCCTGTCCCCTCACTGAGCTGCATTTATGAACAAATTGTTCCTCTTTTGTGTTCAGTTACGTTTGTGTTCAGCATGGGGCCCCTCGCTGCAAGAAGGACATTGAATTGCTGGAGCGTGTCCAGACAAGGGCAATGAAGCTGGTGAAGGGCCTGAAGAACAAGTCTTAACAGGGAGTGGCTGAGGGAACTGGGGTTGTTTAGCCTGGGGGGAAGGATGCTGAGAGGAGACCTTGCTCTCTACAGCTACCGGAAAGGAGATTGTTGTGAGGTGAGGTTTAATCTCTTCTGCCTAGTAACAAGAAACAGGACATGAAGAAATGGCCTCATGTTGCACCAGTGGAGGCTTAAGTTGTATATCAGGAAAAAAATGTCACCAGAAAGTTTATCAAGCCCTGGAACAGGCTGCCTAGTAAAGTGGCAGAGACACCATCCCTGGAGGGATTTAAGAGATGTGCAGGTGTAGTGCTGAGGGATGTGGATTAGTGGTGACCTGGCAGTTCTAGGTTAACAGTTGGACTTAATGATTTTAAAGCTCTTTTCCAAGTTAATGACTCTATGATTCTATCACATGCACAGTTCATTGCATGTGATTCAGGGAAGGGTGTTGTTTAAATTGAAAACATTGAAGTGCTCTGTTGGATTGTTGGATGCTGGACAAGAAGGACCAAGCAGTCAGACACACTCAGCAGCAGCTGCATCATCTCCATCCCTAGGACACCCCAGGTTTTCTCTGCAGTGGCACTGGGGTGCAGAGCACACGGGCACAGTCAAAGAATGGCCCAAAGGCTCCAGCTCTGCCTCTCTGTGAGGGGACTGCCCTCTCCCACGAGCCCCAGCAACCAGCCTATGAGCTAATGTAGGTTGGCCTTGTCTTGCAGCTGTATTGTTTTAGTGCTTGGAAAATAGCAGTAGGCTGAGCAATGAGTCATCTGTCACTAGATGGGGTTAAAGTAATTTCCGTTTTCTTTTGCCACGGGGAAATCAACGTCCCAAGATTTGTCCTTGCTCCCTCTCAAACTCGTGGGAGTAGATAGTCTGAAACCCAGCAGGGCTAAACAGGGGTGGGTTGCTTGTGGGGTTTTTTGGTTTTGGTGGTTTGTTGTTTGTTTTTTTTTTCCTTTTTAATATATTTCTCCCTCCTCCCCTTGCCTTATAAACAAATTTCCCTCCCTGGCCTTGCAGCTGTTAGTCTGTTCCCGGAATTGTCCAGTTAACAATGTCATTCCCCCTGGATTGCAAAAAAATCCAGAAGCAGAGTTTAAGTAAATATTTGACATTCATATAGGAGTTGCTTCACATTATCACTTGTAAGAGTCTGTGTTGCTTGTGAAGGTTTATGTGTTCATTCGAGGGGGGTTACAAACTTGGTATTATACAAATAAAACTGAAACTTCCCCGAGCAGTAAATAAATGCCAGCGCACACAGCGTTCAGAAAAGCATCTAACAGAAACAGGAAAGAGGAAACCGCAGTTACATAGCTAATGTATAGCTCATATGAGCAGCAGCACAGCAACATCTAGTGTCCGTCAGGGATATAGCTGAGAGCTCTACTATCAGACCTCATTGTCCCAGTTGGTGGAATCTGCAGCCCGGCCTCATCTGGAGTGTTGTATACAGTTCTGAGCCCCCCAGTTCAAGAAGGACAGAAGCTGCTTGAGAGAGTCCAGCGCAGACCAACACAAATGTTTAAGGAAGTTGAACATCTTCCTTATGAGGAGAGTCTGAGTGAGCTGGGGCTCTGCTGCTTGGAGAGGAAGAGGCTAAGGGGTGACCTGATTCATGTTTATAAATAGATAAGGGTTGAATACCAGAAGGATGGAGCTGGCCTCTTCTCAATGATGCCCAGTGACAGGACAAGGGGCAATGGGTGGAAGTTGAGGCATAGGAGGTTCCATGTGAACCTGAGGAAGAATTTTTTCCCTGTGAGGGTAACAGAACACTGGAACGGGCTGCCCAGGGAGGTTGTAGAGTCGCCCTCTCTGGACATATGCAAGAACCATCCGGATGCATTCCAGTATGATCTGCATTAGGTGCTCCTGCTCTGGCAGAGGGCCTGGACTAGATAATCTTTTGAGATCCCTTCCAGCCCCTGACATTCTATGATTCTATGATTTTCCTAGACCACTCGGCACTCCCCAGCCACCAGCTCCACTCCTTCTGCCATGTTTCATAATGTGTCACCTTTTCATACTCCGTGTCACTGCCTTTGTTAGCTTTGCCCAAGTGTGGCCAGCTGTTAATGCTCCCAGTCTGGCTAGGTGGCAATGGAAAGGATCATGGTTATATCTAAGGGCTGATGCAATAGATCCACAGCGATCCAAAATGATTCAGTGCAATGCTGGACAAATTTTTTAGCATTTGAACTGAGATTAGGAAATCAATTCCTACCTGAGAGCTGACTGTGTTACCAGCTGCATTGTAAAACCCAGGGCCAATTAAATCTTGCTGTCCTGCTGGTAGAGTGTTCAAAGAGACTCCTTCCCCTTAAAATGAGTGTAAGGTTGCAAGGCTAAGGGGTGTGGCAGGGACAGGGATGTTTTCCTTCTTTATTACCCCACAACTGCAGGGAGCACAGAATGACAGAATCACAGACCGCTGTCTTGTGCTCAGTTCAAGGCCCTCTATTACAAACATTGATGGAGGTGTGTTTTGACTCTGTCACCACATCCTGTGCAGACATTTCTTGTCACTTAGAAGACCCCTCTTAGCTCTAAGGTAAGTTCCTTGCAACTTACCTCCTTTGTAGATATATGTTATAGATTGGTCACAGGATCATTTTGGTTGGAAAAGACCTCTAGGGTCATCAAGTCCAACTGTCAACCCACCACCACCATGCCCACTAAACCACATCCTGAAGAGCTACATCTACACAGGTTTTTAACACCTCCAAGGACCATGACTTCACTACTTTCCTGGCCAGCCTTTTCCTGACCACTCTTCCTATAAAAAATGTTTCCTAAGGTTCAATCTAAACCTCAGCTTACACAATTTCAGGCCACTTCTTCCCATCCTATACCTTGTTACTTGGGAGAAGACACCAACATCCACCTTGCTACAATCTCCTTTCAGGTGGTTATAGACAGCAATAAGGTCTCCCCTCAGCATCCTTCAGAATAAGCAACCCCAGTTCCCTCAGCTGCTCCTCATAAGACTTCTTATCCAGACCCAACTTATCTCTCTTGTAGGTATACATTATGGATTATCATTAGTTTAGTTCAGTTAAGTTCAATTAAACTGATCAAGTTTATCTAAACATTAGTTTAGGTTTTTAGTTTAGATTTTATTATTTTTAATGGCTTTGTTACACTTTCCTGGGTTTTCTCATCTGAACCAGCCCCTCTACCAGAGCTGGCTGAGGGCTATTTAAGTAAAATAATTAATCTCCTTAGACTACAGCTCCTATTACATGGAGTTTGCTTCATCTTCAGTAAAATAACATCCTTTGGATTTTCTCAAACAAACAAAAAAAAAAATGGCTGCTTTCCAAACCCAGCTCTGTCTTGCAACACCCTGTGAACAGACTTTTCTTTTTTTTTTCCCCACGTTTAAGTTTATTACATGATCCATTTAGCATGACTGTGTAGGTGCATGGAATGCACTGGGGGAGAGGAAAAGTACAAGTGTAGTAAATACTGTTATATAATTTGCTATGGGGACACACTTCTTAAAGACCGGGAAAATCATAGAATCATAGAATGTCAGAGATCACTCTCTGGACAGTTTTCAGCAGGATATTTTTTCAGGCGAGGTGTGGGGGGTGGGGAGGAAGCAGCTGGGCAAGGGAAAATAAAGGATGTTCAAGTCTATAATAGTAGAAAGGGTCAAGAGCAGGAAAGACTTAGTGCCACTTGATTTTTTGTGACTTCAAAATACATTTTCAGTTTAAGAAAGGTATTCATTCTATGCCCACATTTGTTGCTTTTGTCCCCAGACAAAACAATTCAGTGAAATTCAACACCTGAGGAGAAAGTGAGGACTGCAAACTTGTCAGCTACACTGCAAGGCTCACTCTTCATCAGCAAATGAGAAGAGTAGGCTTTGAGCAGACCTTCCTGTAGGCACAGGAAGGCTGGGGAGGGACTATTGACAAGGTCTTGTGATGACAGGATGAGGAGTAATGGGTTTAAACTGGAAGAGGGGAGATTTAAACTGGATGTTAGGAAGAAGTTCTTTCCAGTGAGGGTGGTGAAACACTGCCACAGGTTGCCCAGGAAGGTTGTGGCTGCTCCCTTCCTGGAAGTTTTCAAGGCCTTGAGTGACCTGTTCTAGTTGGAGGTGTCCCTGCCTATGGTGGGGGGTTGGAACTGGATGATCTTTGAGGTCCCTTCCAACCTAAATCATTCTGTGAGTCTATGATTAAATGAAATACAGCTCCTAATTAATAGCAATACAAATTGTTAACCACTCCAGCCATGAGAAAGGCATTAGGATTGTCTATTGGAAACATGAAGGCAGAACAGACATCAGAGCTCTGCTTCATGTTATGAAGACATTCACACCGCCCTAACCAAATTAAGTGGGAAGCTAAATACCATAAAGTATCAGGCTCTCCTTCCTTCTGCATGCACGAAATGACATTTGAAAGTTACGTGTGATCTTTCAGAGCCTTTCAAGGGGTCAGGCATGAGGTGCATCTGGCATGCTGATCTTCTCATTCAGGAGCATGAAGTCATCCTCTGAGTCGCATTCCTGAGTTGAGAACGTGTAAGTTTCCACATGTTGCTTTACTGACTTGCACACTGAATGGAGACTAAGGTTAATTGCATTGGAAATTGGACACATTTATGAGATTTGCAAGGCCTGCTAATTGTGTTTTAATAAAACTAGAAGACATTTGGTGGAGAGGGCTGTTGTTATCTGTATAAACAGGCTCCACAGAGCCTGCTGTGCTGTGCCATAAATCAGTTCAGCACCAAATCCTGCCCAGTGGAGTGGATTTGGTGTTACAGGATCTTCAGAGGGGTCAGTTCAGCATTAAAATCACCACTTGTTAAATCTGGCATTCTGCTTTTCCACCCTGTGGAGAGTAGGCACTACCATCACAGCATCCCAAGGAGCCACCATTGTGCAAGCCAGCTTACCCCGTTGCATGACCTGCCCCCTTCCATTCTCCTTGAGGAAGATCAGAATATTCCCTGGGGTGCATGGTGATACCCAGTGCCACCCTGGCTGGTGGCATCATTCCAGTGGGGAGGTCACAGGTCTGGAAAGAGTTTGACGGCTATCAGCGGCGTGCCTCAAGGACTGCACATGATAAAGTCCACAACACAATTGCTTTGGCTCTCACAATCAAACTATTATCTGTGGCAGGTAGGGAGAAATTGGGATCCAGTCACATGAACAGTGTGAGGCACTCAGCCCTAAGCCCTTTGAAATCAAAGACCTTTCCACCGCCATGTCCAGGAACAGATCCTAGGAGTGACCTCCAGCCTCCAGAGCTTCTCCCAAAGCTCTCAGTGCCCTTGTCTGTCACACTTTGGGCAAAGACATCAACAGTAGTTTGATTCACTGGGTTTCAATTTACAGGCTAGAGCCTATTCCCTCTTAAACCTCCTTGTTACAAACATCTTACATCAATGTTATCTCTCCCTGGAGAGAATGTGGTCCTGCTCTGGAGGACACCTTCAGATCCTGCCGAGGCTGCTGGCACCAAGGAGGCTGGATTCATGCTGGTCAACGTTGGAAACAACAACCCCAGTTGCTGTCAGCAAGTTTCTGGCTCTCTGTGCAGTGGGAGATGGCCTGTCCTCTTGGGAAGGTAGATGAAGAAGCAATTAAAAAATCACAGGATGGGCTTTCTGCAGCTGAAAGTAAAGGGCAACAAGTCTGGAAAAAGGCAGTATTCCTAGGGGTGAAGGGGCCTTATTTACCACACTGGAATACCTTCTGTTTCTGTAGGAACATCTGAAGATAAACAGAATAGTGCTTGATGGTGCCAGGTAAACAGCTCTCACATGCCATGGCTACGGTCTCTAAGGAGCTTCTGTTTATTAGGAACCGTCTCTGCCTCGGTTTTAGCTACAAACCCTCACTATGAAACCAGCAGGGAGAGGCTCACAATGAAAGTGAAGAGATTGTATGATGTTGCCAGAGGGATCCTTATTACCTTTGAGACTAAAAGATTTTTTTCCCCTCTGGAATTTTTACCTTTTCCCCCCCGTTTTTTTCTTATAAGACCTGGTTCTTTGGATGGAGTGTTTGCCTCACCAGTTCCATTTGGAACGGAGCCTTGGCAGGCAGAACAAAAGCGTTATCAAAGGAAAGATGTTAGTGATGCTACAGAGACTTTAGAAAGTCAGCTATACCTGAATTATTTATTTCCAAACTCCTGTGAACGATCTTTAAACAGAGGAATGCTTGGAATTACATGAAACTGAAGCAAGAGGCTCCCCGGAGGTTCTCGATAAGACTTAAATTGGCAGTAAATATTGGTGTATTGATTATGCCCATGACCTGCTGATTTTTTCCTTTACAGAGGAAACCCAAACTTTCTATTTCTGAGCCTAATTTGGCTTGTTAAAAGGGTACAGATGTAAAGAAACATCCC
Organism: Psilopogon haemacephalus; assembly: GCA_013396835.1. Taxonomy (NCBI): domain Eukaryota; kingdom Metazoa; phylum Chordata; class Aves; order Piciformes; family Megalaimidae; genus Psilopogon; species Psilopogon haemacephalus. The sequence goes on along the minus strand of VWZI01015747.1, from coordinate 49,545 downwards.
CAGGGTTACGCTGGTGTAATTGAGATAATTGTTTAGCAATTTTTTTTTTGGTTGATTTCCAAAGGGATGTTGTGAGTGATGCAACCAGACGAGTACAACAAGCTTTGCAGAGTAAAAGTTCAGGTAGGCACGTGGCTGTGAAATCCTCATCCTCACTGAGAGCATGGTGCCTCCTGAAGGAAACCAGCTGGTTGTACAATGCAAAAGGTGATGAGGTGTTTGTTCAACAAGGTCCTATATCTGTGAGGGTCGAGGTGCTGGTGGTCCTGTAGCCATGGGTGAAGCACTGAGAAAGTGGACTTGAGATGGGTGCTGAAGAAAGGGTTATTCTTCTTTCCCTCACCTGAATGGGTGGAGGCGAAGAACAGTGAGGGACTCCTACCCTTGGCTTTACAGTGGACTTGGTGGTATTTTCACAGTTTGGATGGTAATGACTTAGCCGTGGGGTTTTATACTCACCCCATGGTTGGTAACCCATGAGCCACTTTGTTGTCATCTTCTTAATCCAAAAAGAGAGAGAGAGGAAAATTTACCCATGGCACTGTCCTTTCTGGTGTCCTCATACCAAGGACTTGAGTACAGCACTTTATGGCCTTCCTACCCTTCCATCAACCTTGGGATGTTTATTTTTCTTCAAACATCGCTGTTTGCAGAAAGCTAACAAGAACTGAAGACCTTTTAATGCTGCTATTTGTTTACTGAAGACTTCAAAGTCTTTTTTTTTTCCCCACAAGCCTTCTTTGAGTGGGTACAGTCTGCAAACAGCCATGCAAAACCAAGGTGTGCTTTGTGTAGAGCTAAATAAAACCACAGAGCACTGAAGATGCAGCTATTTGCTTATCTGAGATTCTAAATTTAGCTCTGCTTTGCTTCGTCTCTCATTCCTCAGCTTCTCAAACTATCTGCTCCTAACCAAGAGCCCTGCAATTTCAGCAGACCTTCCTGTCCCCTCGAAGTTGGGTGGAGGAATACAGCTGCAAACATGGAGAGGGGGCAGTGACAGCAGCTAATCTGAACCAAATACTTTGTAACATCCCTGAATAGATGCATTTCCTCGTTTCACTTTGATAGCCAAGATTCTATGCTAATGGGAAGCAGCACTCTGAATATTTAGCATGCAGGCCTGTCAGTTTTCAGTTCAGATTGTGGGTGCTGGGCAGTGAGCAGTGGAGGAAATGACAGCTGTTGGCAGTAAATTGAAAAAAATGAGATTTGCTGAAAATAATGTCCTGAGAAATACCAGGGCATCCTTTTTATGGATTTCCTAGATGTGCTGAGGCTATTTTAAGGCCAGTTGAGCTCCCACTCCTTACAGTGTAGACAGGATTGTTCCTCATATGAAGCATAAGGCAGCATAAATGTCACTGCAGAACACTGGTGTTTCTAGTAATACTTCAAGTATTGCCATGGCCTAAATGTGGATCCCACCAGTCAGAGTCTAGTGGCAGTCTCCAGAGAACATTAAGCATCGACAGTACAACAGAGGAAGTGTCTCCATGGAGGAGGACTTATGAGAGCGGTACCAGCAGATCAGATCCCTCAGGACCTATTCAACCAGTCTACAATACAGAAAACAAGGAAAAGCACAACGAAGCAGGAGGACAGGACAAGGACTAACTGATAGGGGCTTTATTCCACAAAGAATTCACCTCAGGCTGTGTTGGCTGAAGGTCACAGAGCAGGCAAATGTCCCAGGCTTTCCGGGCATCAGGAGGGCGATGTGCAAGGTCAGTGAGGGTCAGCAAAGTCTGCATGGACAAAGTACAGTTCATGAGAAATGCTGACAGCATTGTTTGGGGAGAGATGATGTGTTAAGGGCATTTTCAGCAGCATACAACTTACTTTTTAATCACCTGGCCTTGGATGTTGTTCACTCTGCCACAGCAGCAGAAGACATGCTGCATGATATGGTATTTGCAGCAGCTCTCAAGACCTGCCATAAGGCTCACAGAGGAGACCCACATGGGAGGAGCTGGATGTGAGAGGATGTGTTGCTTGGCATCTCTTAACCCTGGAAACACCAAGAGGAGATGGAAGGGGCAAACAACACAAACCTTTCCTCTTCCACCAGCTTTAAACCAAGCAAGCTGTGCTGGTAGCCAAAAAGGCTGTAAATGTGCATGGGACACAGCAGCTTTGGTTACTTCCCTTGATTTTAGGTGCTGCTCAACGTGAGCCAGCAGTGTGTGTGTGTAGCCCAGACAGCCAACTATGTGCTGGGCTGCAGCAAGAGCAGATTGGCCAGCATGGCGAGGGAGGTGATTCTCTCCCTTTGCTCTAGACAGACCCCACCTGGAATACTGTGTGCAGTTCTGGAGCCCCCAGCACAAGAAGGACATGGAACTGTTGGAGCCAATCCAGAGGAGGGCCACAAAGATGCTCAGAGGGCTGCAGCAGCTCTGCTATGAAGACAGGCTGAGAGAGTTAGGGCTCTTCAGCCTGGAGAAGAGATGGCTTTGAGGAGACCTTGGAGTAGCCTTCCAGTATCTGAAGGGAGCCTATAGGAAGGCTGCAGAGGGACTATTTACAAGGTCTTGTAATGACAGGACGAGGAGGAATGGGTTTAAACTGGCAGAGGAGAGATTTAAACTAGATGTTAAGAAGAAGTTCTTTACAGTGAGAGTGGTGAGACACTGGCACAGGTTGCCCAGGGAGGTTGTAGATCACAGAATCACGTTCTTCAATCACATTCTCTGATTCTGTGATCCACGACCTCCCTGGAGATGTTCAGGACCAGGTTGGATGAGGCCTTGAGTGACCTTTTCTGTTCCTGCCTATGGTGGGGAGTTGGAACTGGATGATCTTTGAGGTCCCTTTCAACCTAAACTATTCTACAATTCTATGATCTGGCTCAGCATAGCAGGGCTCAGTCTCTTAGAGGTGAGGGAGAAAAGGAGGAACCTTTCCCCAGTCCCATGATCCCCAAGTGTTGGGACCAGGGACATGACCCTCTCAGTGACACAGCCAAGCTGCCCTTCCAGTCCCAGAACTCAGGTGTCTCCTACAGAGCACTTGCAGAATCTTCTGCTAAGAAGCAAAACAAAATGACAGAGCCATAAAATAAATTTTAAAAAATAAAAGAAGAAGAAGAAGGTTTCAAGCACATTCAACTTTGGGATAGAATGTTAAATTTCTTGCCAGAGAATTTAAAACAAACTGGAAACTGATCATCTAATTTAAACGATGTGCCTGGAGCTAAACCAGCAAGGCTGAATAATCTCTGCACTGCTTTCATCCTTGTTTTACTTTGTTCCATCAGCCACATGTGCGTTAAGTGTAAATTGAAGGGCTCTTAGCTGCAAAGCAGATTGTGAAAAGGGCTTGGCCTCCATCTTATAATTCAGCTTCAGTATTACAATTACTCTTAATAGCACTCTTATTTCATTGTATTATTTATTCTGGCTAGAACCCTTTAGGATCCCTTGAAGTCTTTTGTTTTATTTTTTTTTTTTTCTCTTTTCTGGTGGATTTAGCCAACATCCACTCATGGATCCAGATGTTTATGCTTTTATCCATGGGAATTTTATGGTATGGATATATCGAGATTCTAACTTCGGGCTCAGCCTCAGGACAACTATTTTTCAAATTCCCTAAATTAAAAAAAAAAAAAAATTGCCATGAAAAACCTGGGCCTTCTTGTATTTAGCATGCCAGAATGGAAATCAAACCACAGGACAATATTGCTCAAGGTTCTGGATACGTGTTGAGGTAGTCCCCTATTGTGGAATGGTTTGGGTTGAAAGGAACCTTTAAAGGTCAGCTAGTCCAACTCCACTGCAGTGAGCAGGGACATCTTCAACCAGATCAGGTTGCTCAGAGCCCCAGGCAACCTAATCTGGCCTCTGATACATCTCTGGGTAAGCTGTGCCAGTATTTCACTACCCTCAGCATAAAAATTTTCTTCCTTCTATCTAGTCTAAATCTGCCTCTTTTTGTTCAAAGCCACAACCCCTTATCCTGTAACAGCAGGCCCTGCTAAAAAGATTGTCCCCATCTTTCTTACAGGACCCTTTAAGCACTGAAAGGTGCTCACCAGAGCCTTTTCTTTGTCCAGGCTGAACAACCAGACATCACAGCCCAGGTTGTGCTATTCTCTGTGTTCTGGGACACAGACTCTTGCCTTTTAGCACATCTTCAGCTCTTCTTTCCATTCACCAGCCTGAAGTTAGGAACACAGATACATGTGGATCCAAGATGCTGACAATGAAAACAAAGATTTCTCACTGTAAGCAGAAGTCACTGCTGGTGCATTTAGAGGAATGAAAATGCTTCTGTGCATTTCAGCTTCCCATCATCAACACAGATACTCTCCCCAGTCAAAACTGGTTCTGAATTAAGGGCAGCGGTGAAATGTAGTCTGCTCTGATGGAGACCTGGTGAATAGCACAAGTGTCTGCTGTGCCTTTGACAGCACTTTGGAATAAAAGGCAAACCCAAATTCATTCCTTGTCCAGAATGACAAAAGCAGCATGAAGCAGACATTAAAATAACCTTAATAACCTTCCTTTCCTGCCTGGGATTTCTTCTGGGCACTCCCATTTGTGGCATGTTTCGTTTCTTCCCTGCTCCTCCTTTGTCAGCCTGAGAATCCTGATTAAAGCTGCTGTGCAGTGGTGGTCACTGCCTGTGTGGTGGCTTGGATGGTGTCCCCAGTTGGGGATGGCCATGTCCTTCCAAGTGCCCTGAGGTAGGTCTGGAGCATGAGAACAGCAAACATAGAAGAGGCACACAACTGTTTGTTGCCAAAAGGCCAAAGAAAACAGTAAACATCATCTGTGGCCATGCTGCCCACAAAAAGGATGCAGTGTTCTGCCTGCATCCATGAAAGGTAAATTTATTGTTTCCTCCAAGACCCTTCTATCTGGCTTTGAGTGCCTACCAGCCAGGCTCTGATCTGGCTTTTGCTGTGCACAATCCAATCCCTTTAAAATCCATTCTCTGTGCACTGGACCAAGGAGAAAGATGAAGCAGTTATTCCAGCCTGGTGGAGGAGAAAAGCCCATTCTGCTCCCCAGGAGGCTCAAGTGCAGCAGTTTGCTCCAACATTAATTCTTTACCTGCAGAGTTCTTGGATCAAAGGAAATTTAAATCATTCCTAAAAGCTCATCTAGGGCTTCCCCCAGCATGGAAAAGCCTCTCAGCTGGTACAAAGGATGGAGCTGGCTCCATAGCAAACCCCTCTGGGGCAAAGATGTGCTGAGACAAGAAAGAGGTGTAAGAGCTGAGAAGGACGTGCTGAAGGTGGAGCATGCAACACCCAGGAAGCCTGCACCAGCTCGAGCGAAGTTTTCACTCACCTACCCCAGATCTGAGCTCAACCATACCAAAATCCTGCTGTGTGGAGCTCTGAGGGTGGGGGTAGGTGGAAATTCAATGCAATGTGCCACCAGTCAAGGTGACAAGGAGTTTATATAGCATCACTTGCAGGAGGCAGCAAGGGAGGAGCAGAGTTAATCTGGGTGCTGCACTTTTCTAGCCAATATCCTGGATCTAATGTACTATGCAGGGCTTACAGGGGGTGCCCATTAAATGTCCCAGCAGCACAGTATTTCTGCCACTTTCTACCACTTTTTCTGATTGACAACGAGGAAGTTTCTTCCTATTCAAGCCTACAGTTTAAATGTTAAAGGCCACCCACTCTACCTACATGCTATGTGACAAACTGTATAGGATATACGTGTTCCAATTTATTCTTCTAGTATTTTTATTAAAATACGGTTTCAATGAGTTTGCCTTCCCTGTTAAAAAAAAATTTTAAAAATCTACATTTTTCTTTAATAAGTTCATGACATTCAAGCTACTAATTCTCCTTACCATCACATCCCTTCTTGGACATAGAATAAAGGAGGTTGAATATAAAAAAAACAAGGAGGTTTGTTCCCAAGTTGGAAATGAAGAAATACAAAAGTACTGAGCTCTTCAGTTTTGATGTTGTTTTGTTGGTTTGGTTGGGCTTTTTTGTTTTGTTTTGTTTTGTTGTTGTTATTTTTTCTTTCTTTTTACAATAAAATTCTCTCAGCAGGTCAGAAAAGTGATAAAATCCTTTTGTCTCCACTTCAGTGGGAAGCTAGTCTTGCCTTCGGCATGCTGAGCATCACAGACGCCTCCGTGCAATTTGCTGCTGCCATTGTATCTCTTTTTCCTTGGCCCACACTGCTGCTGTTCACTTACTGGGATCAGTTACCTGGATTTTCCTACATGGACTTCCCAAATTTCTGCAAAGGCCCATCATATTTTGAGTGGTACCACCTCACCCTGCAAATACTGGACATGTGTTCAATTAGGCATCTCTGTGCAGCTCTGCTTGGTGTGATGACTTTTGTAAGACTGCTTCAGTTTGAACATCTAACCATGAGTGCAGCAGGGAAGGTGGATTGTCACCTGTGATGCCATTAACAGCAGCCAGGATGGCAGCATGCCTGTGTGAGGACAGGCAGATTCTGAATGCATCATTCCATAAATCACTTTATGAATCAGTGATCTGACCCTTTAAGAATTGTTTTGGTTGGAAAAGACCTTTAAGATGATCAGGTCCAACCATTAATCCAGACAGACTGGAAGGAAGGGATACCATCCAGAGGGACCTGGGCAGGCTGGAGAGGTGGGCACAAGCCAACCTCAGGAGGTTCAACAAGACCAAGTGCAAGGTACTCCATCTGAGTTGAGGCAATTTCAAGTACAAATACAGGCTGGGCTGTGACTGGCTGGAGAGCAGCCCCGAAGAGAGGGACTTGGGAGTGCTGGTGGACAAGAAGCTCAACATGAGCCAGCAGTGTGCACTTGCAGCCCAGAAAGCCAAACAGATCCTGGGCTGCATCAGAAATGCATTCAGACTGAAAGAGTGGGGGCTGTTCAGTCTGGAGAAGAGGAGGCTCCCAGGTGACCTTACTGTGGCCTTCCAGGATCTGAAGGAGGCCTACAAAAAAGCTGGGGAGAGATTTTTTAAGGCTATCAGGTAGTGACAGGACTAGGGGGAATAGAGCAAAGGTGGAGGTGGGGAGATTCAGATTGGATGTGAGGAGGAAGTTCTTCAGCATGAGAGTGGTGAGAGGCTGGAATGGGTTGTGCAGGGAGGTGGTTGAGGCCCCATCCCTGCAGGTGTTTAAGGCCAGTCTGAATGAGGCTGTGGGCAGCCTGATCTAGGGTAGGGTGTCTCTGCTCATGGCAGGGGGTTTTGAACTAGATGATTCTTGTGGTCCCTTCCAACTCTGACTGATTCTACAACTCTAACTGCAAGTCTGCCACTACACTATATCCCTCTGCAACACATCTTTTAAATCTTTCCACTCTCTTCAAACCACTTCCCTGGGCAGCCTGTTCCAGGGCTTGGTAGCTCTTGCAGGAAAATTTTTTTCCTTATGTCCATCCTTAAGAACAGACTGACCCCCAGCTTCCTGCAACATACCTGTTACATCCCATTCCTGCTCCAACTGAAGGCACAGAACTTTAGCATGTGTAGCCTGGGCCACTGAATGTAAAAGCTAGACAAAAAATTATGGAAATCATACAACTTATTTTTAACATTATGGAAACTAGAACCTTTCTGTTCTTTCTTGTGACTGTGAACGCTCCACTGCCCTTAATGCATGGAGCTCTTAAAACCTGCAGACACAGACCTGTTACCTGAACTGAAAAAGAGGTATGAAAAATAGCCACCATCCAGCACTTGTCATCTCTGCTCCAGCTTTAGATAGCATCATCTCAACAGTATGAGCAGGTGAGAGGTAGGGGCAGGAGGAGGCACAGCCTTTGTGTGGCCTGAAACAAAGCCAGGGTCCAGGCACCAAGCACCGTGCCCTTGATCAGCTCCTACATGATGTACAACATCTGTTTCCAGTCCTAACATACCTCCAGCCTGTGTGGCTTGAGAGACGAGGTTCAGACATTTGCAAATTTAGCTGTGCTGAGGAAAATTTCACCTTCTGTGCATCTAATCCCTTGGAGTATTTTTCTTCCCTTTAACATTTGTTTGGAGCCAGTTTTGGATTCCCCAAAATAACAGTGTTTCCATGACAACAACCCTGAAATGGACTCCTCCGGGGCATCTGAAGATTCAAAGCATGGCCAGTCCTTCCTCTTGCTCCTGCCTCACATCCCATGGTGCCACAGCCTCATCCAATCCCCTCTCCCTCCACTCGTGCTGAAGTAAACTGCAAACTACTTTGGGCAGAGCTCTGTCTGCCTTGGCATTACTGGCATTTACTGATGGATAAGTCATGCTGCACAAGTGATGTACAAGCAGGTATCAGATCATGGTACTTAAGGAGGTGGAGAAAGGCCAAAAGGGTCTGTAGACTAAAGGACTGGACAGCTGTTGGATTTTGCAGTCCCCAAAGTTTCATTACTAAAATGTATAATTTTCATGCCCTCTTTGGTATCTTACAGAGGGTATGAAATGATTCTTTGCTATTCACAGTCACTGCTTTACTTCCAATACTCAGTGATTCTTCTTGCCCTTTCAGCAAAGCCCTGCAAATGCTGGCCCAGCAAAGCAAAGGGCCCTTCTGAGACCAAAAGCATGCCCACATGCATCCTCTTCCAGAGCAGGACATGGACATAAGCCCTTTACAAAACCACACTTTGATTGCCCAAGCATTTTCTCCCATGTATGGCACAGGTGATACCTTGCTCAGAAACTAGCTCCAACCCAGTGTCCAACTGATCCACCACTCTTGAGGCTCTTTCAAAACCCTGCACCTTCCCTGCAGTACTGGTATCTGCCCTCAAAACTGAGATTTATGAGAGTTATCCATAGATCCAGTTGCAAGAAAAGTTCTAAAAGCTTTTACTGCAATTCCACAAACAGAACAATACCAGCAAAATATTCTTTGCATGCCTGATCCTCACCAAAGGAATACAAGCAGGACATCCAAGCACAGACAGCAAGCTCTGAAATGGAACCTGAGGAGGCAGTGTTGGTGAGTGCCAACCTGACAATAGGGCTTCGTTTAACAAGCATAGATTTAACTGTGGAAATCAAATATAAAACAGTCATAGACAGCATTGTCTGCATTCTTGGAGTGGCACTGAACTAGCAAGAAAATAAAAGAACCAAGACATTGGCTCAGACATGCTCCAGCTGTCTGCAACTACTTCTTCCCGCCTCCACTGTGTGTAACTATTCAGCTTGTTTTCATTTCATTATTGGATGTTAGTTTTGCATCCTGGGAAAAGAATAGAAAAAGAGGCGGGGCAAAGGTCCTTCAAATGCTTTTGGGTTTATTTTTAAGAAGTAGACCACTGATTTCCTTTCTATCAGAGATAATGTGCAGACTTTACCAAGCACACAAGGTCTATGGTATTAGTAGTTAAGCATCTGTTTCCCAAGTGAGGTCCTTCATCTCAGAGGCAGCAGCATTTGTGTTGCTCTGGTTGTTCACAGAGGTCGAACTCATTCAGTACTGAGCAATCATAGAATCATACAATGGTTTAGGTTGGAAGGGACCTCAAAGATCATCAGGTTCCAACCCCCTGCCACAGGTCACTCAAGGCCTCATCCAACCTGACCCTGAACACCTCCAGGGAGGGAGCAGCCACAGACTCCCTGGGCAACCTGTGCCAGTGTCTCACCCTCACTGCAAAGAACTTCTTCCTAACATCCCATTTAAATCTCCCCTCTGGCAGTTTAAACCCATTCCTCCTCGTTCTGTCATTACAAGACCTTGTGAATAGTCCCTCCACAGCCTTCCTGTAGTCCCCTTCAGATACTGAAAGGCTATTCCAAGGTCTCCTCAGTGTTGTTTCTTCTCCAGGCTGCAGAGCCTCAACTCTCATAGCCTGTCCTCATAGCAGAGCTGCTCCAGCCCTCCGAGCATCTTGGTGGCCTCCTCTGGACTGGCTCCAACAGTTCCATGTCCTTCTTGTGTTTGGGTCTCCACACAGTAGTCCAGGTGGGGTCTGACAAGAGCAGAGTAAAGGGAGAGAATCACCTCCCTTGCCCTACAACATGCCCATGGGCTGAGCGGTGGCTGTCTACAGGTAACCTTCAGTTTCACATGCTCACATGCCAAGTGCTTCAGATGGAGCTGCAAAAATCCTCAGCTGCATGTGGGAGCAGGGCAAGGTCCTCTCTTCCATTGCCACGGGTAGGCAGGAGGCACTCCTTCACCAGGCACAGCAAAATCTGGCTTTTAATGAGTTGGTTAAAAGCCTGAATCTTCAGATGGCTTCTGGACCCACTGCAGGGTCAGCCCTTCCCCACTTTCCCTTCCATCCTCTGCCTTCCTTGCAACAGCACAGCTTATCCATTTTTAGTGTTGAAAGGAATTCACATCCAAAGTCTGATCATAATTTATTTTCCTTCTCCTTACACCAGCATTGCCTGACAGGGCAATGCCAGCATGCACCACCCACTCTTCTGAGCTGGGGACACTCCACCCTGTGAAAGTCAAACACTCGCCAAGTGAAGGGCCAGGATTATCTGGTTTCCCACTGAGTGCAGTGAAATTCTCCGTTTCTGATAGACTTCTCTTGAAAAATCTTCCCTCTGGTTTGCTGCTGGAACACTTGGAGCACAGCACCAAGTTTTCAACGGTGCTTCAAGGGAAAACCACAGTTCAGGGTGTTTGTTACCATTTTATCTTCCTCTTTGGGACAAAGGCATGTACACTAACCCAGAAGCTCTCTTCATATCAGCTATTGCACACTCCTGCAGTATTCCTGGCAGGAGAAGGTCAGATATGCTTTGATCTCAGTTGTTGTCTCTGCAAACACTGTTTTGTAACATCAAAAGCAGGTCTGTAATTCTAAATTTGGCTACTTTACACTCGAACTGAGAGTTTTGAAGTACACATGGAGCAAATGCTCATTTCATGCAGACTGTTGCTTCCTAACAAATGGCACTACTCTCAGGATTTGTACAGAGAAGTTTTCATCTTAGTTTTACCTATTTTTTGTCAGTTCAACAGGGAAAGAACCCTTCTTACCTCCTACTGTGGCATGGTCCTTGCTGATCAAACCTGAGCACAGGACTCTCCAGTAATATAGGAGACACAGAATCATAGAATCATGGAATTGTCAAGGCTGAAAGTGACCTCAAGAATCATCCATTTCCAGCTCCCCTGTCATGAGCAGGGACACTTCACACTAGATCAGTCTGTTCAAGCCCCAAACAGCCTGGCCTTAAAAATGTCCAGGGATGGGGCTTCCATCACCTCCCTGGGCAACCTGTTTCAGTGTCTCACCACCCTCGTGATGAAGAACTTCTTCCTAACATCCAATCTGAATCTACCCACTTCTAGTTTTGTTCCATTCCCCCCAGGCCGATCACTACTTGACATCCTAAACAGTGCCTCAGTAGTTCTCTTGCGAGGCCAAAATAAGGTCTCTTCACAGCCTTCTTTTCTCCAGACTGAACAACCCCAACTCTCTCAGTCTGTTTCCGTAGGAGAGGACATCAAACACGAGAACCCATTTCCCAAGGCAGCAAGCCAACCCTACCAGGTAATCTGGGAGTCTGAGCAAGTTTTAAAGCAGAATAGAAGATGAGAAAAGACATTTTGGAATGCCACTTAAAATTATGTCCTTTCCATTTCATGATATTCAACTTAGAAAATTTTCTTTTTCTGACTTTTGGTTGGGTTGGGTTTTTTGTGTTGTTGGATGAGTTTTTTTCTTGTTGTTGTTTTAAGTGAAGAGTAACTCTCATACTAGAATCTAATTTCCATTTGCTAAGGACAAAACATGATGATTTCAAGCAATGAGATTCTCCAAATCCAGAAACCCTGAACATATGCTCAATACTGAGACCCTAAGAGCAACTGCATTTACCTTAGCATGTGCTTATCTCTAAGCGTGTGCTTAAGTGCTTTGTTGGCAAAAAGTAGAGTGCTTATCCGCTTCCAGATGACCTCCACTTAATATTTACCAGTATTAATCTGCTCAATAACTATAAACACCAGGAAAAAAGTCCCACCAAATTAGCTCTACACAGAGCTTTTCTAAATACTATTACCCTCACTCAGGAGGGTCAAACTATTCCAAGCTCAAGAGCTGAGCCCAAAGCCATGAATCAGTGGAAGGGTGTTGATCAACACAGGGATGAGATCCCCTGTAAGCAGAAACACCTTACTGGTTTTGGCACTGTGTCTAATAGGGAAAACAAAAGCTTTATGCTGACATTAAGAAAATTTGTTTTAGGTATTGGCATCCTGTTAACCTCCAACACACTTAAAGGAAGCTGTTAATTTAAGAGCTGCATCAGAAAGATATGGCAGAACCATGGCTGAGCCGTGAAGAAAATGGCCTGATGTCAACATTCACTCCTGCACAGGATAGTACTGACTGCAGGGACCTCTGCACACAGCATAAATATAAGAAGCTGCCCCTGACAACATGGAATTTTCCAAATCGTAGACTCATAGAGTAGCTTGAGTTGAAAGGAGTCTTAAAGGTCATCTAATTCCAGCTCCCCTGGCATGTGAAGGGACTCCTTCCACTGGACCAGGTTACTCAAAGCCTCATCTGACTTGGTCTTAAACACTTCTATGAACACTTCCATAACTTCTCTAGGCAACCTGTTCTGTGTCTCACCATGCTCACAGTGAAGGACTTCTTCCTAATCTCTAATTTAAATTTACCCTGCTCTAGTTTAAAACCATTGCCCTTTGTCCTGTCACCACACATCCATGTAAATTGTCCCTCTCCAGCTTTCCTCTAGGCCCCCCACTTCAAGTACTGGAAGGCCACTATAATTCTCACTGGAGCATTCTTTTCTCCAGGCTGAATAGACCCGACTCTCTCAGCCTTACATAGATTGATAGCAGCTGATATAGGCTCTAGATACAGGTTTTAGTCTCTTCCTCCACCAAATCCCCTCTAGATCCTACTTCTTCTTGCAGCTGAATTTGATGCCAAATGGATAGATTAATCCTCTCCTATCTTGGAGGTAAGAGGCTGCACACATGGTCTTATGTCACTCTTTTCTAAAGGGTTTTCATCAGCCCTCAAGAGGCAGAAAAATTTGGTTTGCTATTAAGCCTGAGCAATGCCTTGATTTTACCCCAATTGAATTTGACTATAAATGGTATCTACTTTGCCGAGTATAAGAATTACACTGAGCATGTATGCAAAGGTAAAAGTGGAAGGTAAAACTAAGACACTTCCCTAAAATTAGATGCTTGACTTAAAAATATAAAAAGATAAAGACCCCAACTCAACAAGCTATTTTTTTTCCAGCACATCCCTAGCAGCATACACACAGGTAATGATGCTGAATTCAGTCTGACAGGTGCTCTAAGGAGTATCATGATAATCAGGATCCATTGCAAGTTGGCTGGGATCTGAAACATCACTGTGATGTAAAAGCAGGTTTTTAGCCCACAGGTGCCAGTAGCTCACTTGAAGCATTGAAGCTGAAGTCTTTCCATTGCCTGCTCAGACACTAGCTCTTATTTATGCTCCAGAAAACATCATAATTTACAAAAGCAAAGTAGAAGGATTACTTGGGTTGTTGTTTTAAGAAGAAAACTTCTATTTTTATGTCCCTCTCACACTCGAGTCCTAGCTCACTGGGCCACATTTGATGCTTCTACAGATCTGAGCATGAGGCATGAGATCATGCCTCATGCTTGTATCCTCCACTCCTGCAACTCACAGCATTGCTCCAAATGTCATTCCTGATTGTGGGTCACTCTTGAGTTGGTCTTGTTTTCTGTCAAACAGCCCATCACCTCTGTTCATCCAATATCCCCATCTGCCTCCTCCATAACCATGGCTGTCCTTCCCTCAACTCTGCTCCCCGGTCTTCAACCTGTGGCTCAGGGTCAGCATCATCCTTCACCCCTTTCATACGCTAGCTGCTAATGAGAAATGGAAAGAAAAGTTCCTTGCAGCTTCAAGGAACCTAAGGTCTTAAGGTCTTTTTGCCCAGAGAGACAATAACTATGGTTCAAGCCAAGATACTATCTCTTCCAGACAAGGGAAGTCTGGCAGCCCTGATAGCTAATGACCTACACAAGCCTGTGTTACAGTTCTGCTTTCTATAACTCAGCTGCAGTTTCTAGCCTGTGTGGAAATGCTATATGGTATTTATGGAAACATTCGTGATACTTAGGCTTTGGAAACACTAATGTTGTTTTCAGCAGTCTTGGTTAACCACAGTCTTGAGCTACCATGTTCACCTGATGAAGCTTAAAGATGCTTGGAAACAGTTCTACTGAAACACAAAGGAAGAATATATAACTTATTTCAGAAAAGAAAACCCCTCCTGGCTGCAGTTGGTGCAGGTGTCCATCTGCACACAGAGCAGACAGCGCAATTACAGCCTAAACCTATAATCATTAGTCAGGCAAAATTGCAGTGGGTGATGGTCTGCTCCACTGAACAGAGTGCTTTATGGCAGGTAATCAGCACACTCCTGCCTGATAACCTTTTTAATCTCATGGGTTTCTAGTCAGCAGTTCTGCCCATGTGGACAGCAGGCACACAAAAGCTATTTTCTCTGCAAGTGTTATAATTTCCATTTCATTTCAGCAGGCTTCCTTATTGAACTGTCATTGCCCACAAATAAGTCTTCTGAGTAATTAATACCGCAGGGACTCTAATGAAGATGCCATGTAAGATTCTGCTACAGCAGCTCCAGATGACATTACCAGTTTGCCCCACTCTGCTCTTCAAAAAGGTGATGCCACCTTAGCAGGACAACTCAGGATCTAGATCATGCTACATCACTGAGACACAGGTTATTTTGCTTCCTTAGAAAAATAAATTTAGCACTATGTGTATCATTCTAGACGGTAATACCCTAAGTTTGTCAATTCAGGAGGAAATCAGCAGCAGCAATGATCCATCTTTCCATAGGCTGCCTGTGCTGGTTTGAGGTTAATTGGAATATTTTGATAAGAGAAATTAAATTATAGGCTGAGAAAAACAACATTTGATGATGTCTACTTTGCTCATAGATTTGCTGACAGATATAAAAGAAGCCAAACATAGATAAGAGAGAGACCCACTCAGGTCTGAGTTCTGGCTGTTGGTCTCTCCTGTTCTTTGTCTTCTAGCCGAATCAGTATAACCCAATTAATCAATTCCTGCTTCTAACCAGCCCCCCCATCCTCCTCCCTCTCCTCCTCCCCCCCACCGTGGATGATTCTTCTAATTAACCTTGCACATAAGGCAGATTCTGGGATAAAATTGGAAGGTGGGGGAAGGCGCAAGGGGGGTTGGAAACTGCTCTTGAGGATTCTGATCTGTGGGAGGGGTGTTGTGTTTCTGTATTACCTTTTTACTGTATATAGCTGTAAATATTTGTAATATATTGTAAATATCTGCTTGTATATCGTGCTGAGCTGTAAATATAAAGCTTCATTCTTTAACTTCCAGCTGAATGAGTCTAGTCTGGGTGATTTCAAACATGTAGGGACGTAGGGAACTCCCAAACCGTCACAGGAAGGAATGGATCCAATGGCTGTGCCACATGCATGCTCCTCATGCAGATGAACCAGTTTAATTCTGATAAAGCATCACATAAATAAACAAACCCAAATAATCTTCATACAGGAAAAACACTAAGGAAACTGTGGTCACCCAAATCTGCAGTGCTTGCAGATTTTACTGAGGGCCTGGAAACGTGGGCTCAACAAACTAGCAGTTAAGGGACATTTTCAAGCATGTGAAGTGCAATTGTGTTTCTTTGTGCAGGGGGAGGTTACATGAGTTCACATTCCCCAGTTTGGGCTAAGAGCAAGTCTGGTGCTGCTGGAGGGACACAAAGGGGTGGTTCACTGCCACACCACACTGCAAAGCTGCCCTCTTAGCCGATCCCAATATCTCCATCCAGGTTCAGACTGTTAGGTTGGCCTCAAAAAACATCAGACACTAATCCTACCGTGAGGGTACTAATAACAGAGGAGAAAACATCACTGAAGTCCCTGTCAACTTTTTCCTCCTCAGGACACCTGATTTATTATTGACAAAGTGCTTCCTGCTTTGTGTTAACATCCGACTGCAAATGCCCATCGGGGATAGAGGAGTTCATCTCATCTTTTACCTTCGGGGCAATTTAGGTTAAAGTCAAACCACATGAAAGGAGACTGGTTGCCTGGTTTTACAGCTCTAGGAAAGTTGCCTTTTTTTATCATATTGGCTGGGAAACTCTGTAACTGATTCCAATAATCAATTGGAAACTAACTCAAGAACAAATAAGTGAGCATGCCACAAAGTGTATACAGAAGAAAGTATACAGAAGAAATTCAAGAAAGATTTTTTTTTTTTTTTTTCTGGCAAAAATGAAAGAACAGTAAAAGCATTAGTTAATAGTCATATTTTCTTAAACCAGGAAGACCTTCTTTTGAAGGCAACAGCTGATGAATAAGAATCTGATGAAACTGATGCTTATAACGTTCCTTTGAAAGAATACACATGTACACCTTTGGAAAGAAAACAGCTCCAAAGCACTGGCATAATTATGCACGATTCTGCAAACTCTTTTAATTTCACTATCTTCTTTGTTGTGTGAATAGTCTTCAAGGAGACAAGCAGACACTTACTCCCCAGATTAAATAAACAATTTGATTGCATAGCTGGTATGACTTTTTTATTTTTCTTTTTTTACCCCCGTGAAAGTTACCAACAGGAAGATTTATTTCAACACTACTGAAATCTTTCACTTCAGTGGAGCTATCGATTGGGCCATTGATGGAAGCTCAGACCCAGCAAAACACTAAGACACCCAACTAAATTCACAGAATCATTTAGGTTGGAAACAAACTTTAAGATCATTAAGTCTGACTCAGCACTACCAGGTCACCACTAAACCATGTCCCTCAGCAACACATCTACATATCTCTTAAATCCCTCTAGGGACAGTGATTCCTCTATCATAGAATCATAGAATCAATCATAGGAAATCAGGGGCTGGAAGGGACCTTGAAAGATCATCTAGTCCCACCCCCCTGCCAGAGCAGGATCACCTAGACCAGCTTACATAGGAATGTGTCCAGGCAGGATTTGAATATCTCCAGAAAGGGAGACTCCACAACCTCCCTGGGCAGCCTGTTCCAGTGTTCTGTCACCCTTACAGTGAAAAAAGTTCCTCTTTATGTTTAAATGAAACTTCCTATGCCTCAGCTTCCCCTCATTTCCCCTATGTCCCTGGGCAGCATGTTCCAGGGCTTGAAAATCCTTTGGGGGAATTTCCCTAATGTCCAATCTAAACCTACCCTGGTGCAACTTGTTTTCTCTTGTCCTATCATTATTTCACAGAAGAAACCAACCCACACCTTGCTACAACATCCTTTCAGGTAGTTGCAGGAAGCAATAAGGTCTCCCCTCAGCCTCCTTTTCTCCAGGCTGACCAGCCCCAGTAAATAGATGATGCCAGATTACCTGGCTACTAACTGTCTGCCTCCCAGGGTGATTTTCCAACCAGTTCAATAATGCTAAGGTACTGGAATCTCCACATATGGCAGAAGACATGTACTTAACAGAAGACCCAAAGCCCCAGATGCTAAGCTAAGCAAAAGGCAGAAATAAGAACAGAGAAAAAAAGCTTGAAATCCTGGATCTTCTCAGGGCTTTAAGAGCTGGACTGAGGCTTTAAGATGGCACTGGCTAATAACAGAGCCCAGTACCCAGCCTAGGTGGGTGTTTGCCCTGCTCTTGGGGATGGCTAAGGAGATCTAGCTCCTCTTTTAACTTCTAAGTGCCAGGTGAGTGACTGATGATGCCAAGATTTGCCACAGACTGGAGGTTAAAGCTAAGAAACTGAGAAACATGACTGCTTCAGTTTCTTGGGGCTTCTGTTTAAAGAGTAGGAAGGAAAGGCTATCTGGGGACATTGGTACTGATGTCCTATTTGGAAACCTCATCTAAGCCTCAGTAGTGACTACCTCAGCACAAGAATGAAGCAAGGTGAGAAGGTTCCCCTTGAACTATGGCACTGCTGTTATCTCAAGATGCTTGCTGGCTAATGGGAAAAGAACTGTGAGGAAGCTTAGCTCTTTCATGGGTGGACTACCACAAAGCCATCTCAGAAAGCTTAAATATATCCTTACAAGATTGCTTCAAAAGTGAAGGAGACACAGAAGCTTTTCCACAATACCAGCATCAGCTATTGCCTTGTTGTTGGTCTCCTCTGTCTGGACTGGGGTTTTGCCTGGTGGAACTAACCCCACATACCCACTTTCCTACACGGGGCACAGTGACTAGCTAAGATGAATAAACTCTCAGTAATCCCATTCCTGCCCACAATTTGGATGTGCTGACCCCTGAAGGGACGCACCTTCCAGCTGACTGGGGCACGGGAGAAGTGAGATCATGAAGGTTTAGGAAAATTCCTCAGGCTGGAATGTCTGCCTTGGTTGAACTTACAGTTAAAATCAGCAGATGTGTCCTAGCTACATCTTATAACCAGAATATAATTACACAGAGTGGATTCCTCAGTGCAAAGCCAGTTTAATGTTGTCTGCCACAGCCATATGAGCTGCTGATATGGAGAAAATCCTAAGGAAAAAGCTTCAAAACAAGAATAGAAAGTAGCACAGTGTGAGTTGGATTACCTCACCGAGTGGTAAACTTCCCAAAACAGTTACATGATGGAATGGGAAAATATCAAACACAGCTGAAGTGTGTGTAGAGATGAGCAGGTCTTCAGGGACTGGGTAAACAGGTGCCGTGTGGTAACCTCCCAGCAGGCTGGCTGGTTTTGAGACTAAAAACTGTCTCTTGATCTGAAATGGCACCTCTACTGCCTTAACCTTTTCCCTGTGTTCTCACCCCAGAACTGGTGTCTAAGGGTGATGTGTCATGAGATATCTGAGTCACATTAACAGCTCAGTGCCACCAAAAGAGTCAGTGCTGGCCCCAGCCAAACATTCCTACAAATTTCCTTTCACCTTGCCTTTCTAACCCCTTGGTGAGATGATTCAGCTCACTAAGCTATTCATCCCTGTGCTTTAGGAGGGCTCAAATCCTGCCCATGCTTTGAACTGCAGGGCAAAGGTATGCGACACGCGTACAGCCTGTGGCCCAGTTCCAAAACAAATGCAGCTTGGCTAGCACGAGAGGTATAAAAAGCCAGACGAATAGTACATACCCCAAGCGTATTTTCCTACCTTTGTGGGATTGAGATCCCTCCCTGCGTGCCTAGTTCGCTGGTCTGAAGCTTGTTCCTCTCTGTGTAGGTGGGACAACCCTGTAAAAAGGAAATAGTTTATGATGAGAGCATTCCCATCTCTTCATCCCTTAGCTTACCAGCTTCACTGGAAAAGATCTCATTTTCTGCATGTCCCTCCCTCTTTCCTGAAAAGGGAGTTTCACCAAACTTGCCAAACCATTTCACAGGATCACAGGATGTTAGGGCTTGGAAGGGACCCAAAGAGATCAGCCAGTCCAACCCTCCTGCCAGAGCAGGACCATAATCTAGCTCAGGTCACAGAGGAACACATCCAGATGGGCTTTGAAAGTCTCTGGAGAAGGAGAATCCACAGCCTCTCTGGGGAGCCTGTTCCAGTATTCTGGGACACTTAGATTAAAGAAGTTCCCTTTGTGTTGAGGTGGAACCTCCTGTGCTGCAGCTTACATCCATTGCTCCTTGTCCTATCACATTTGCCTGTAAGGTTCAGTGAGAAGCACCAGGTGATGACTAGCACCCTTACATAAACCTCAGGCAGCCTCCAACACTTTGTCCCTGGGTGCCCCACCCAGGCAAATCACCAAACTTTAGTGATGCTTTTTGTTACCTCTATGCTAGGTGCAGATGTTTGTCTTCTCTTTGCATTCCTAGGAAGGGTGAAAACAACAGAGTCAAAAAATAAGCCGCAGATTCCAAATGGAGTTTGAACTTGATGTGGCTGCAGACAACCATTACTGAGCTTTGCCAAGTGAGACTTTCCAGACACAGGAGGCTTGTACCACAAAGCCTGTGCCAAATCTAGGTTTGTTTTATGGAGTGTGCCATTGCCATCCTTTTTCCCAAGCGGAGTTTGTTTTTGCTGGAAATGTGCTAAGTCTCACATGTATTGGTGCTGTATGGCTTTCCCTTCCTCTCACAGCCACTAAGCTCAGGAAGCCTTATGTTCAGACAATAAATGTTGTGGACTGATTTCAGTCAGATATAGCAAAGAGCATTAGAAAAGCCTCCAGAAAACCTCCTCCCAGGCATCCAGACCCACTGAGGACCACTGAGAAAGACAGACTTGGAAAATGCGAGTAGAAAAGATTAACATGTTGGGTTCTATTAGCCTACCCACACCAAGAAGACACCAAAATACTGATTTTGTGAGGCTATCTAAAAGCAGACATGCAGAAATAGCTCTGTGTTGAAGGGCTCCCACAGATAGTTAGAGAAATACCTTACAGAAATAGCAGCAATAAAACACAAGTGAAATGGCTGCGTTGATACGCTGAGCTCACACCATTAAGTAACAGTGCTGTGAGGTTAGGGGTAAAGCAATTCTCTCGCTTAAATCTGAACTGGAAGAGGTCTTTCCAATTTTAAGCAGCCTGGAGGACTCTCAGGGAGACCAAGTTACTAACAGCTCAGTAGAAATGTCATCACTAATTCTTTGCTGCGCTCCAGGCCCTAAGTGACAGCACAGATAAAAGATCAAAGACAACATTTATCTAAGTCACTTTTGCTGTCTAGTCATGGTTTTAGAGGACAGCATTCAGATTTCAAGTGATGTCTGCTAAATCCAGAGGTTTTGGCAGCTGGATTTGGGGGGTAATATTTATAATACAGCTGGGAACAACTAAAGCCTGAGTTTTCACTTCAAAGTCCACTTCCATTTTTCCTTTCCATGTGTGCACTATTGAGACTATAAATTTATAGAAAACTCAGGAGAGAAAGTGCTTTATTCATTTCCCCTCTAGGAACATCAAAGGTGACTTTGTGCTCCACAGTGTCCAGCCACCAAGCCTTTCCCAGGCAGTTCAGCATGGTGACAAATGCGTGACAGGGCAGCTGGCACAGCAGTGGGCACACCGAGAGCATCGTTTCAGCAGCTGAGCCAACAGCACAGCTCACTGAACCAGAGGGGAAGTTCTTGCCCCTTGCGCCCTCCTCACAGCTCTACAAACTCACACCAGGCTGTGCCAAGGGGACTACTTTGCACTGCCTTCTCCCAGTTCAGTTCCTAGACATTCATAGAATCATAGAATGGCTTAGGTTAGAAGGGATCTCAGATATCATCTAGTTCCAACTCCTACAC
>VWZI01015747.1:0-28283 GCA_013396835.1 Psilopogon haemacephalus | reverse complement strand
CTAGTCCCAACCCCCCCCCCCCCCCATAGGCAGGGACACCTCCCATTAGAACAGGTCGCTCAAGGTCTCATCCACCCTGGCCTTGAACACCTCCAGGGAGGGAGCAGCCACAACCTCCCTGGGCAACCCATTCCAGTATCTCGCCACCCTCAGTAGAAAGAACTTCCTCCTGACATCCAGTTTAAATCTCCTCTCTGCCAGTGTAAACCCATTTCTCCTCATCCTCTCATTACAAAGCCTTGTGATTAGTCCTTCCTCAGACCTCCTGTAGGGTCCCTACTGCAAGGCTACTCCAAGGTCTCCTTGAAGCCTTCTGTTCTCCAGTCTGCAGAGCCCCAACTCTCGTAGCCTGTCCTCATAGCAGAGCTGCAGCAGCCCTCGGAATTTTGAGCTGCGTCAGGAGGTCTGCTGAGGCCTTGCATGCCTGAGTTGGGGAGGGCAGCTTTGGCCTACTCTCAGGCCTGCCATGGTTGGATGGGGTGGAGGACTCTAGAGGGTTTTAGTCTGATAGACCTGGCCTAGCTTTCAAATGTATTCATTCTACCTGGTTGCTTTTCTGTACGTATGTACTTGCAAGTACTTCCAATGAGTGCGCAGCATTCTCATTTTTACTCCCCAAGAGAAATAAATTCCCTTTCTGTCCTGCGGTCCTGAGTAGCTCGTGGCCCTAAACTGGGACAGAACTGGCCCTAAACTGGCCCTAAACTGGGAGCTTTGAGTGATGTGTTCAATTTCTCTCTCAGTTTGCACAGAGAGGGAGCTGAATAACTGAGGGGCATTACATGCCACAGAGTCTTGGAAATGGTGTTCACAAGGGCAGAGACACCTCACAGAATCACAGCATTGCTGAGGCTGGGAAAGGCCTCTGAGACCATCAGGCCCAGCCTATGACCTAACGCCACAACATTGTCCCATCTAACAGCCCAGGCAACCCCAAGCAATCCCCGGGCAGTCCCCAGCACAAACACACGCTGGTCAGTGACTGGCTGGAGAGCAACCCTGAGGAGAAGGACTTGGAGCCCCTGCCCATGGCAGGGAGGTTGGAACTAGATGAGCCCTGTGGTCCCTTCCAACCCTGGCTGATTCTATGATCTCCTTGTAATCAGTGTTGTAACTGCGGAACGTGTGCGAGACTGCAGCCAGTCAGAGTTATTCAGCCTCACATCCTCTGCAGGGCTGTATCCCACCTAGGTGGGGTTGTTAAAGCTCTGCCACAGCTCTGCTTTCTGTGGAGCTCCAAAGGCGAAAGCTCCTGTTTGGCTGTTCCGTGAACACCAGCTGTGAACACATGGAAAACCAGCACACTGCCACAAGTCCTTCACCACACACACCTCTGATTCAATGGCAACTCTGTTCCTAGATGGAGCAGAGAGGCTCTGGCTCTCAGGGTGTGGAGCTGGCAGGATCTAGCTGCCTGGCTGGTGAGGCACACAGGGCTCATCTGCACCGTAATGAAGACCCAGGGAGGCACTTCCTTGCACAGTAGTCTCTGGGCACAGTTAAAATGTGAGATGTTTTGCTGGGGATTATCATGCTGTTAGTGGTTCCCCTGATAGCATCAGCTCCAAAGTGTAGATATGGCCGAGGGGAATGCTTAAAGAATCCAGATGCTCTCCTCAGCT
The DNA here is from genome assembly GCA_013396835.1 of Psilopogon haemacephalus. NCBI lineage: Eukaryota > Metazoa > Chordata > Aves > Piciformes > Megalaimidae > Psilopogon > Psilopogon haemacephalus. The sequence goes on along the minus strand of VWZI01015747.1, from coordinate 26,661 downwards.
TTAATGTGTTTTCCTTTCCCTAAAATAGCACTACATGTTTTCTGCAGTGACAGCCATGACTCAGATACCTCAGCAGAGAAGGAGACATGTTTATTTGGTGTGTGCATGTTCTCAGCTAAATACCAAAACCCATGTGTAGAGCACTCAGCCTCTAATATATCAGCATCCTCCAGTATATCAGTATTCTCTAATATATCAGTAGCCTCCAGTATCCGAAGGGGGCCTACAGAAAAGCTGGGGAGGGACTTTTTAGGCTATGAGGTAGTGACAGGACTAGGAGGAATGGAACAAAGCTGAAGGTGGGGAGATTCAGACTGGACATGAGGAAGAAGATCTTCAGCATGAGAGTGGTGAGAGTCTGGAATGGGTTGCTCAGGGAGGTGGTTGGGTCCCCATCCCTGGAGGTGTTTAAGGCCAGTCTGAATGAGGCTCTGGCCAGCCTGATCTAGGGTAAAGTGTCTCTGCCCATGGCAGGGGGGTTGGAACTAGGTGATCCTTGTGGTCCCTTCTAAACCTGACCCTATGATTTTACTATTCTGTCACTATGAAAGTGTGCAGCACCCAGCAGCCTCTTGTCATCAGAAGCTTCTCTTATTTCTAACAAATAGAATAGAATAGAATAGAATAGAATAGAATAGAATAGAATAGAATAGAATAGAATAGAATAGAATAGAATAGAATAGAATAGAATAGAATAAGTAAGGCTGGAAGAGACCTCCAAGATCATCCAGTCCAACCTAGCACCCAGCCCTAGACAATCAACTAGACCTTGGCACTAAGTGCCCCATCCAGGCTTTTCTTGAACACCTCCAGGGACGGCATCTCCACCACCTCCCTGGGCAGCCCATTCCAATGCCAATCACTCTCTCTGTCAAGAACTTTCTCCTAATATCCAGCCTATACCTCCCCCAGCACAACTTGGACTGTGTCCCCATGTTCTGCTGGTGGGTGCCTGGGAGAAGAGACCAACCCCTACCTGGCTGCAACTTCCCTTTAGGTAGTTGTAGACAGCAATGAGGTCAGCCCTGAGCCTCCTCTTCTCCAAGCTGCACACTCCCAGCTTCCCCAGCCTCTCCTCAGGGCTGTGCTCCAGGCCCCTCACCAGCTTCATCGCCCTTCTCTGGACACGTTCCAGTACCTTAACAAAAGATTAAAACTTCTCGTAATAGTTATGCTACTAAAGAATATTAAATGGAGCAATACACATCTTGGTGTTTGAAGGGGTTTTACTAAAGACTATAGCAGATTTTTCTGTGAGACACAGCTACAGACTGGTCCAGACAATCTCTTCCCCTCCACATCCCTTCTTTGAGTACCAGAAATGAGCTTCCACATGGTGTAGAAAAAATAAACAGGCTAGAAGGCATTTATGTGAAAAGCACTTAAATAATCTAATCTCTGTAGCTAATTTAAGAACTCCTAGGGAAGGAGAAGGTAAAGATAAGGAATCTTAATGAGGTCAGGCCAAAAATCAACACATGATCAGCAATCAAATGCTCGCTGACTGCTGCCTGTTCATAGTATGTGATGAGTTTGACAGTTTCTCAAGAGGAGAGGCCATTACAAAACCAGTAAAAACATTCCACTGAAAAAAACACTGAGCCACTCTTAAAGCCTTAGTAAACAGTAAAAGCCTGGTAAAGCATTGCTAGTCACTGCTGAAGTATTGCTAAGCAACCCTTTATCCTCCTTAGGACTGGATTAGCTTCATCACGTCAATAACTAGCAGCCCTTCAGCCCTGCTCCCAACACTCAGTTTGAAGTGTTGCGTCAGTTTCTTTGAAACTCAAGTGAGAGTTGCCACTCAAGGTTCCAGACCCTGCTGAGGTGTGGGGCATGTCTGCTGGGAACCCTGTGCTCTCAGAAGCCAAGCTGGAGGACATGGCAACTAATTCATCTTAAAAGACAAGGGGTGTTCATTCACCACCACACTTCAATTCCTCCCTGGTTGTAATCAGCAACTGATATTCCTTTTTAGCACTGATTTGAAGAAGCCCAGCCTTGCCCTAGCCCTAAGCTAAACTAGCTGCTCTCAGGATATCTGTTAAAGCTCTACTTAATATAGCCAAGCTAGCCCATCTTGAGTGCAATCACACAACACTTACAGGATGGCCAAAGGATCAGGCCCAGCCAGCAGGAGTTTAGGAAGGGCGCNTCCACTCTGAAATGGATCAAGAACTGGCTGGAGGGTCAGGCCCAGAGAGTGGTAGTGAATAGTGCCACATCCAGTTAGCAACCTGTCACGAGTGGTGTTCCCCAGGGATCAGTGCTGGGCCCCATCCTGTTCAATATCTTTATTGATGAACTGGATGTGGAGATTGAGTCCATCATAAGTAAGTTTGCAGATGACACCAAGTTAGGAGCAGGTGTTGATCTGTTGGAGGGTAGGAGGGCCCTGCAGAGGGACCTGGACAGGCTGGATGGGTGGGCAGAGGCCAACGGAATGAGATTTTAAAAGGCCAAATGTAGGGTTCTACACTTTGGCCACAACAACCCCATGCAGTGCTGCAGGCCGGGGACAGAGTGGCTGGAGAGCAGCCAGGCAGAGAGGGACCTGGGGGTGCTGGTAGATAGTAGCTGAACATGAGCCAACAGTGTGCCCAGTGATCCAATGGCATCCTGGTCTGTATCAGTGTGGCCAGCAGGACAGGGGAGGTTATCCTTCTCCTGTACTTGGCACTGGTCAGGCCACATCTTGCGTCCTGGGTCCAATTCTGGGCCACTCAATTCAAGAGAGATGTTGAGGTACTCAAACATGTCCACAAAAAGGCAACGAGGCTGGTGAGGGGCTTGGAGCACAGCCCTGTGAGGAGAGGCTGAGGGAGCTGGGGTTGTTTAGCCTGGAGAAAAGGAGGCTCAGAGGTGACCTCATTGCTGTATACAACTACCTGAATGGAGGCTGTAGCCAGGTGAGGGTTGGTCTCTTCTTCCAGGCACCCAGCAACAGAACAACGAGACAGAGTCTCAAGTGGTGCAGGAGAGGTATAGGCTGAATATTAGGAAGAAGTTATTCACAGAGAGAATGATTGGCATTGGAATGAGCTGCCCAAGGAGGTAGGGGAGTCACCATCCCTGGAGGTGTTCAAGAGAAGAGTGGATGGAGCACTTAGTGCCATTGGATAGGGCTGGGTGATAGGTTGGACTGGATGATCTTGGAGGTCTCTTCCAACCTGACTTATTCTATTCTATTCTATTCTATTCTATTCTATTCTATTCTATTCTATTCTATTCTATTCTATTCTACTCTATTCTATTCTATTCTAACTGGAGTTGAATGCTGAAATCAGGAATCTGCTGGGCACAGACCTCACTGGACTATTGCTAAGGTAGCAGCTTACTGCTTAGCATTGTTGCTATCTTCCATCTTTATTTTGTGTGCCATTTACATTTCTGTCATCTCAGCAGGACCTCCACAGTGCTACTTTCCTGGATATTAGTAATAAATAACCTAGCAGATCTAAGTAAATCAGTGTGTTTTGGCTCACCTAGTAATAAGGGACTTGACCTGCTTCAATATGATCTGAAGCCTAATGTGATGAGGGGTCCACTAGAGACCAAAAAACTGATACTTCAGAAAAGCCAAGGACCCGAAGAAGTGGAGGGGGTGTTGCAGGTTGCCCTAGTGCTGCCATCCCTGTAGTCACAGGTGCTGGGGAAGCAGCATCCAGCAATCCATCCACTTTCCCAGGCTACAGGAAGGGCAGGGGGTTCCCAGACACCTTCCCAGCCCTTCTTTGTGTCCATCTCAATTTCATTCTCAGATGAGCATAGCTGAACTAACAATAGCACTCCTCAGCCTACACAGTGATTTTACAAAGGTACAGCCACCTTTAAAAAAAAACCTTTTTTTATAGGCTGGCAGATGTAGTTTGTGATGAGCTAGAGCCAGAGTGCAGTTTTAAGGAGTGACTGGGATTTAGTCATATGTGTCTGCTTCAGTTGGTAACTTCCTGTTAAAGTGCATGCCTGCAAGAGAAGAAGACCTGGAAGAGGGGAAATTTAAACTAGATGTTAGGAGGAAGTTCTTTACACTGAGAGAGATATTGAGGTACTGGAACATGTCCAGAGAAGGGCAATGATGCTGGTGAGGCTGAAGGATCTGGGGTTGTTTAGGCTGGAGAAGAGGAGGCTCAGGGCTGACCTCATTTCTGTCTACAACTACCTAAAGGGAGGTTGTAGCCAGGTAGGGGCTGGTCTCTTCTCCCAGGCACCCAGCAGCAGAACATGGGGATACAGTCCAAGTTGTGCTGGGGGAGGTATAGGCTGGATATTAGGAGAAAGTTCTTGACAGAGAGAGTGACTGGCATTGGAATGGGCTGCCCAGGGAGGTGGTGGAGATGCCGTCCCTGGAGGTGTTCAAGAAAAGCCTGGATGGGGCACTTAGTGCCAAGGTCTAGTTGATTGTCTAGGGCTGGGTGCTAGGTTGGACTGGATGATCTTGGAGGTCTCTTCCAACTTGGCTGATTCTATGATTCTATACTGGAACAGGTTGCCCAGGGAGGTTGGGCTGCTCCCTCCCTGGAGGTGTTCAAGGCCAGGCTGGATGAGGCCTTGAGTGACCTGTTCTAGTGGGAGGTGTCCCTGCCTATGTCAGGGCATTGAAACTAGATGATCTTTGAGTCTCTTCAAACCTAAACCATTCTATGATTCTATGATTCTATTTGCTAACAGTATTTTTTAATAGCAGAAAAAAACCAGTTTGATAGTGAGAACCATCGCTTTTTAGTGAAAGCAGGGTGACAGCTACAGAAATATGCAGTCAGAGATTGTGCCTGTATCAAAAGGACCATATCAGAGCAGAAAAGAGCTGCTATGCAAGTCAGAACTCATTATCTGTTAATTTTATTTTAGGAAGAGCTCAAAAAGTTGATGCCTTTTCTTAGAGCTTGGGTTTGAGGCAGTGTCAGCTCACGTGCTCTTACTTGGGTGAAAAGATGTTCTTGCAAGAATAGTAGAGCTACCACCAACATGACAGATTCTGAGAAGACTCCCCATTGGTTTAAGCAGTTCATGAAGAAAATTATGGTTTGGGTTTTTCCTCCCTTTGTTTCCTGAAAAGACACTCTGCTATGAGGACAGGCTATGAGAGTTGGGGCTCTTCAGTCTGGAGAAGAGAAGGCTTCAAGGAGACCTTGTAGTAGCTTTCCAATATCTGAAAGGGGCCTACAGGAAGGCTTGGGAGTGACTATTGACGAGGTCTTGTAGTGACAGGATGAGGGGTAATGGGTTTCAGATGGGAAAGGGGAGATTTAAATGGGATGTTAGGAGGAAGTTCTTTCCAGTAAGGGTGGTGAGACACTGGCACAGGTTGCCCAGGGAGGTTGTGGCTGCTCGCTCCCTTGAGGTGTTCGAGGCCAGGTTGGATGATGCCTTGAGCAACCTGTTCTAGTGGGAGGTGTCCCTGCCTATGGCAGGGGGTTGGAGCTGGATGATCTTTGAAGTCCCTTCCAACCTAAACCATTCTATGATTCTACGGTTCTATAAACACCTCATTCAGTGGTTTAGTTTTGCTACAGCAAAGGCTCCAGCTACTGCCTGAGGGAAAGGAACCAAGGGCAACCCCAGTGAGGGCACTGCCTTACTCCCACAGAGGCTGAGCATAGCAGCCAGAACAACCAAAAGCCCCAGAACCAGATTAGCCCTCACTCTGGCCGATGAAGATAGCCTGGTAACAGGTAACTGCACTAGTAACAGGCAGTGGCAGTGTGGTCAAATTCAAGCAAGTTTTTATTTCTGAGTACACAAATTTCCCAGGTTAATGCCACCTCAGAAAAAAAAGGCATCCCTCAGTTTAAAACTTCAGCCTCCTCCAGTTGGTTGGACTTTCTCGCCCACCAGCTCCCCTGGGGCAGAGCTCAGAGGAACAGGAATGCCTGGCTTTAGGCAGTCAGATTTGATTAAGTGCATGATAGATTTGTTCTTCCTAAACCCCAGCCTGTACAGACAGTGTAGCCCACCCTTCCTTCCACATCTTCCCTGTCTGGGGCTGAGTCTTCTTCCTTATCTTCAGCAAGCAGTTCTGACATTCTCCAGATATGCACATGAGGTCATGTAGAGAATTTTTGGCTAAGTACCCTGTTTATCCATGACACTTGCACGTAAAGGAGGTTGGGGACATCTTCCCATATTTGAGCCAAAGGGAGAGTTTTATCTCCTCTGGAGCCCCAGAGACACAATACCAATGTTTGCCTCATGCTGCTTCGCTCCTTACCAAGGCTCTCGTAGCTTTCAAGAGAAGAGGTTGCAAGGTTGTGCCAAAACTGGCAGCTTCCTGGAGAATTTGCCATAGGTAGCTTTAAAAACGTTGAAGGTAAAGAAGACACCCAGTAAACTGCAAGCCGCAGTGAAGTGCAATAATAAAGCAGAAGACTGGGAAAAAAAATGTGCTGAAGAAAGGGGGTTTGGGGTGAAGCCAGACAGGGTCTTTTTGCAAGTACTGCTGATTGCTAATTAAACTGCTCTCACTCTTTGTATTTTCTCCTTACAAACTTGCTTCTTTCGCGTCAGGAGACAATGAAGAACTTGCATTTTCAAGCGAACCTGACGTGCCAAACTGTGAGCTCAGTGAAAGTGGTGGAAACACACATAAAACATTCCCTTAGGGAAACAGGAATGGTGGGGTTCGGAAAAGAGCCCCCCTGTCCGGTCACACGAATGGAGTTTCATTATTTGGGATGTGAGTTCATTATAAGTGGCTTCAATTATATTTCATCAGTGAGGAGAAAATAGCCTTTTCAGCCAATGTATCTAGTTGAGTTGAATGCTAAGCACATCTGACGCAGCTTTTGCAGGGAAAAGAAAACAAAAAAAAACCCACAAAACAAAGCAAAACAAAACAAGAACAGTAGCCATGTTGAAAAAACAAAACAACAAAAAACAACAAAATGAGTGCGGCATCTCGGCGCCTCAGCAAGCTCCCTTTTCTCACGGAGCCATTGGATAAAGAAGTGAATGAAGTACAGTAGCTTAATATGCACTGCATGAGTGTGTGCGCTGCCACATTTGCTGATTTACTAACTTGTTTTGTTTGAGGGGCACTTGAAAGGCTTTGACATTTACAGTTCTGTAGGCAAATGTGGAAGGGAAAGAATGGGCACTGTATCTCCAAGCTCCCAGCTGCTGGAAAACATCTACTGAGAGTGGCGAGCAATCCACACAAAATCAGGAGGCACTCCTAGCCACAGAGCTGCCCAGGTTTGCCTGTGAACGCTATGAGAGCAAATACGCCAGCAGTCAGTAGGGCCAAAAATATAAATCAATATCTCATTGAGATGTGAAGTCTCTCAGTGGAAAGCTGTAATGCCTTGACTGAGTCTTCTGCTCAAGTACTGGGCAAGCTGGATTCAGAACACAGCCCAAAGCCTGCACTCAGCAGCCCTGTGTCAGTTAGTGAGCATACGCTGGGTATCCTAAGATACTTCAGTCAACAGGGGTTTAGGATGCTTTCCTGGACTTGAATTTCAAGGACAGTTTTGCTTCTGTGTGTAATGTTTTTCCTGCTGCGTGTGTCCTGCCTCACAAGAGCCTCTCAGTTTTCAAGGATGTAGAATCATAGAATTATAGAATCATGGAATCAGTCAGGGTTGGAAGGGACCACAAGAATCACCTAGTTCAAAACCGCCTGCCATGGGCAGGGACACCCTACCCTACATCATGCTGCCCACAGCCTCATCCAGCCTGGCCTTAAACACCTCCAGGGATGGGGCCTCAACCACCTCACTGCGCAACCCATTCCAGACTCTCACCACTCTCATGCTGAAGATCTTCCTCCTCATGTCCAGTCTGAATCTCCCCACTTTCAGCTTTGTTCCATTCCTCCTAGTCCTGTCACTACCTCATAGCCTAAAAAGTCCCTCCCCAGAGTTTTTGTAGGTGCCTTTCAGATACTGGCAGGCCACAATAAAGTCACCTCAGCGCCTCCTCTTCTCCAGACTGAACAGCCCCAACTCTTTCAGTGTTTCCTCATAGCAGAGGTGCTCCAGCCCTCTGATCATCCTAGTGGCCCTTCTCTGGACACACTCCAACATGCTCACATCCCTCTTGTCCCAGGGGCTCCAGAAGTGGATGCCGTACTCCAGGTGGGGTCTCAGCAGGGCAGAGTAGAGGGGGAGAATCACCTCCCTCGACCTGCTGGCCACACTTCTGATGCAGCCCAGGATCTGGTTGGCTTTCTGGGCTGCAAGTGCACAGTGCCGGCTCATGTTGAGCTTCTCATCCACCATCACCCCCAAGTCCTTCTCCTCAGGGCTGCTCTCCAGCCAGTCACTGCCCAGCCTGTATTTGTGCTTGGAATTGCCTCAACCCAGAGGCAGGACCTTGCTCTTGGCCTTAGTGAACCTCATGAGGTTGGCTTGTGCTCACGTCTCCAGCCTGCCCAGGTCCCTCTGGATGGCATCTCTGGCCTCCAACGTGTCTGCTGCACCACACAGCTTGCTGTCATCAGCAAACTTGCTGAGGGTGCACTCAATGCCCCTGTCCATGTCACCAACATAGCACACACACAGCTGCAGCAGAACAAGCATGGAATCACAGAATCACAGTTACAGAAGGAAAGCACCAGGCAGCAGCAGTACTTTGACCCCACCATGATCTGCAGTATTCATCATGCAAAGCTGAAGTGACCCAAATCTGAGGACTGGAAGGGGCAATCAAAGGATCACAAAATCACAGAATGTTAGAGGTTGTAAGGGACCTTCACAGATCATCAAGTCCAATCACCCTGCCAAAGCAGGATCACCTAGGGCAGGCCACACAGAAATGCATCCAGGTAGATTTTGAAAGTCTCCAGAGAAGGAGACTCCACAACCTCTCTGAGCAGCCTGTTCCGGTGCTCAATCACCCTCACTGTAAAGAAGTTTCTCCTCATGTTGGGGGGAAACCTTCTATGTTCCAGTTTGTAGCCATTGCTCCTTGTCTTATTGCTGCAGACCACTGAAAAGAGCGTGGCCCCGTCCACTTGACACCTACCCCTCAGAGATTTATAAGCATCAATCAGATCCCCTCTCAGTCTTCTCTTCTCCAAACTAAACATCCACAGGTCTCTCAGTCTCTCTTCATAGGGCAGATGCTCAAGCCCCGCCAGTCGTCCTTGTGGCTCTCTGCTGGACTCTTTCCGGAAGATCTCTATCTCTCTTGAACTGAGGAGCCCAAAACTGGATGTGGTATTCCAGGTGTGGTCTCACTAGGGCAGAGTAGAGGGGGAGAAGCACCTCCCTAGACCTGCTGGCCACACTTTTCTTGATGCATCCCAGCACATCTTGAACGCTGTACTCACCCATGTTGTTTCTCACAAATGTAGCTGTTAACATTTTGATTTCTGAAGCATTACAGCTTTTTGCCTTTCTAAAATCAAGCAGTGGCACCCATTTTTGATAGTGTGAGCATTTCAAAGCTCTTTGGCTGAGTCTTGGTGTTGGTTCTTCTGAACAGCGTTGTTTTTCTACTCTGCCATGCAATGCAGCCACTGTTTCTCTGCTGTTTGCTGGAAGGCAGCACTGTAAGAGTCTGCAGCTGCCCGAACCTCCAGACAGTCTCTGTCAGTCCTTCTCACCTATTTGACATGACCCTGCCTATTCACTTAGGAATTTTCACCCATATGAGGAGTATCATGGTAAAGACTGAGGAGAGCAAAGGAAGAAGGAGGGTGGAGCAGGAGGTGAAATGAGATGGGGGAGAGGAAAAACCAAAGATAATAGTGGAGTAGGAAAGCAGTGAAAAGATACAAGTGGAATGCAGTGATTAAGACCAGTGGGTAATGACAGAGAGATGATGACAACTGTTTTCACAAGAGGGATGGGGTGATGCTGATTCTGTAAGGTGTAAGCTGTAAGCTGTATGTGAAATATTCTTCATGGGTTTTTCTGTGGTCTTGCTCAAATGGAAAACTTTATGGAGAGTACTTGCCTGCATTTCCTTCCCATGGAGGCTGGAACATACAGGAAGAGAGTAGGAAGTTGCCTGCTTGGCTGTCATACACTATTAGAAAGCACTGCTTGTCCTGTAGTTTATATGTGGCCTGTCTTAGCTATGCTCAGATGGACAAGAAATAAAAGGCAGCCCTGCTGCGTGCAGAGCTGATTTGGAGAATTCAGCTGAAAGGAGTTTTAAAGATAGTTCCAGATGTCACTGATAATATCCTTTCTTATGGCTACACTTTGTTGTCCTCATCTTCTCAAAGACTCATGTGGAAGACAAACTTCTAACCAAAAACATATATGAATTTGCTGCTCTCCTCTTCCTCCAGGAAAAGCTCAGCTAAAACCACTCAATTACAAAATTCATTCAGCCTTCCTTGGACTAGGCTTTATTAGGACCCATTACTTTCTCTCACATTCATGTTCACAGTGCCTACAAAGCCAGTGTTGGAGGGATGCCATGAGGCGTATAGGCATGTGTCTACTGTCCTTTCCCTTGTCCTGTAAAGAAGGGTCAGTGCATGCTGAAACAGCTGATACTCACTTTTCTTCTTCAACCACACAATCTGGACCCTGTCCTTCCTGCACGCCATGGCTCTACAGAGAGAAGTTCCGTTTAACTGCTAACTTTTGGCCAGGAGGCATCAAGGGAAATTAATTCCCTTCCTTAAGGCTGCTGAAACAAAACCTTCTGTTTCCCAACTCACTGCAAGAGAAGGCAAGAAAGGTTCTTGGGAAAGTACATGGGTCTTGTAGAATAGAACAGAACAGAATAGAATAGAATAGAATAGAATAGAATAGAATAGAATAGAATAGAATAGAATAGAATAGAATAGAATAGAATAGAATAGAATAGAATAGAAAATAGAATAAGCGAGGTTGGAAGAGACCTCCAAGATCATCCAGGCCAACCTATCACCCAGCCCTATCCAATGGCACTAAGTGCTCCATCCAGGCTTTTCTTGAACACCTCCAGGGATGGAGCAGCACCAGTGAGTGGTTGTAAAGTGTCAGAGAGAAGTGGGATGTTTCATTTCTATCTGCACAGCACTGTTTAGCAAATAAGGGCCAATTTCCCAAAATTTTTCGCTGCAGCAAAAAATCACACCTAGTTCAGATTGTTTTTGAGCCATTTGCTTTATTTGCCTTCTTAGAAGTTTATATTGATCGCATATCAGGATCAGAATGTTTTTAATTAAGAAACACTGCTGTCAACCTGCTCTTTTACAGACTGAAACAAAGCAGTGGGAGAAAGGCTACTGCCCTCATTTTCTATTGCATAGAAATGACCGATGCCATTCTGTGAGAATGCCTTTCGATGTGCACAGTTGACCACTGCCACCCACCATGCACAGATCAGCTCTGATTCCCTTCGTACATGAATCAATTCCTTAAGCTTTATGTTTCTCAAGAGCCTGTGTGACATCTTTAGGCTGGAGATAAGGTCAACACCAGATTACTTGCCTCAGATGATGAGTTTCCAGGCTCGATTCATCTTGACTTCTATAAAAAGTGATTATAAAATAGAATTGTAACTGGCTTGCAAGGGGAAAAAATGAATTAAGTAAGACAAATCATTCTTTTCTTCTGCTCCGATGCTGGCAATAAACATCAGTGTAGCTGTGAAATGCAAATGAGGAAGGGCTTTCACTCACTGGCAGCAGACATCACATCACCAGAGAGATGGCCTTGAGATCCCTGCCAGTCGCAGTCACAAGCCATCCCTATGGCAACTAAAGCAGGAGCTTGTATGGAAGAGTAATACTGGGAAAAAGGCTTATTTAATATGCCCTAGCAGCTGAAAATAAGACAAAAGTCAGCTCCACAGGAGCAGCCTGGTTTCTGCAGATCACATCAAAGGCTTTGTGCCCTGCAAGAAATAAGAACTGCTACCAGGTGACAATTCAGCTGTGCTGTGGGGACATGCCACTGGACATCCTGGGTCTTGGTCTTTGATCATGCTATTTCAGAAACTGATTATGCCACACAGTGACCTTAATCTGGCCCACACATACAAATTTCCTTCCCATAAAAAGAAAATACAGGGAAAAGCCTGGAACCTGGGCACTGAGCAGACAACACACCCAGGTTGAGGAGCTGTCTGAATGCTGTGAAACTCATGTTCCTCCTTCCAGATGTAGTCAGGGGACTAAAACTGCTTCCAACACATCCTTTTGCAGTCCACTTTCCACCCCACAGGTACATGCCAAAATGCAGGAATGTTCCAGAATCTCAGAACTTCTGGGAAAAACAGAACAAAACAAAAACTAGATATGGGGGCAAGTAGAAAACAAAAATCTGTTCTGAACTTCATGCTGAGATTGCTCTCAAGAGAACTGGAAAGGTGGCCACATCACTCCTCATGGAACAAAAGTTTGCCTTCCTTCTTCATGCTTTCAGTCTCTTACAGTCAGTAATTATTCTGCAGATTGCTTTGTTGGTGCTGCCATTTGAATATTGAACAACAGGCATCTGTAAGGGGCAACTGGTTTCTCAACATCTACCTCTCATTTCTCTGTTTTTCTTTGGCAGTGATCATAGGAAAGGTGAAGATCGTTAAAAACAGGAGGAAAATAGCAAAATTTACTTGTTGGGAACAACAAGGATGAAGAAGAATTAATTAGACACTGATAAAAAGCCCAGCTTTCTGCAAGCAGCAAGAAATCCTGGAGAAATGGTGGCTGGCCAGTAAGGAGAGCAGCTGAGAAGAAAGAACTGAGTTAGGTAAGAAGCCCAGACACGTTCCAAAAGGAAGCAGAGAGCTAGTGTAAGTAATTGTCAGTGAATCACCAGCCAGAGCAACTATGGAAAAAGAGTTTATTATCTGATAGTTACAAGAGTTGGGGAGGGACAGGATCACCAGAGACATCTGCACAGTGTTTGCATCAGCCTAGTTGTGCCAACATTAACATTAGCCAACAGGAACTGAGCTCAGTGCAGTAAATAAACTTGCCAGTATTAACCTGTTAAAACTCTCTGAGTACGCAACCAAGCCAAGCCCTTCTTGAGCTGGAGCAGCATATGGCACCACCAACCAGATTAATGCTTTTAATCCATATATTGTGGCAACTTGTAATGAGATACAGAGTTTTCTGCTGCTTCTAATTCTACCCTCATCAGAAATGGCATTTGGCCTCTGCTGTCTCATGGAAGGCTTTTCTGAGGTTATTCCAGTTACTGTTGTGACTTCATTTTCTTGTAGACTTGTGATTGCCAGCGCTGGCTGGACAAACAGGCACAAAGAGTGGTGGTCAATGTAGCTAAATCCAGCTGATGACCAGTCATAAGTGGTGTCCCCCGAGGCTCAGTGCTGGGACCACTTCTGTTTAACATCTGTATTGATGACCTGGATGGAGACGTGGAGTGTGTCATCAGTAAGCTTGCAGATGACACTAAGTTGGGTGGCAGTGTTGATCACAAGGTTGGAGAGGCTTTACACAGGGACTTGGATAGATTGGATCAATGGGCCAGCATCAATGGAATGAGCTTCAACGAGGCCAAATGCCAGGTCCTGCACCCAGGTCACAACAGCCCCAAGCAATGATGGAGGCCTGGGGAAGTGTGGCTGGAAAGGTGTCTGGCAGAAAGGGATCTGGGGGGTTGTAATTAACAAGTAAACAGTGTTCCCAGGTGGCAAAGAAAGCCAACGGCATCCTGGCTTGGATTAGAAATGCTGTGTCCAGCAGCAGTAGGGAGGTAATTATCCCCTTGGACTTGGCTCTGGTGAGGCCACACCTTGAGTGTTGCGTTCAGGTTTGGACACCTCAATGCAAGACGGATGTTGAGGTGCTGCAGTGAGTGCAGCAAGGAAGCTGGGAAAGTGCCTGGAGAATAAATCTTATGAGGAGCCACTGAGGGAGCTGAGTATGGTTAGTTTGACAAAGAGGAGGCTGAGGGTAGACCTTATCATGCTCTATAACCACCTGAAAGGACATTGTGGAGAGGTTGGTGCTGGTCTCTTCTCAAAGGTAATTAGTGATAGAACAAGAGGGAACGGCCTCAAGATGCCACTCTGTAGGTTTAGACTGGACATTAGAAAACATTTTTTCGTAGCAAGAGTGGTCAGCACTGGAATGGGCTATCCAGGGAGGTGGTGGAGTCACCAACCCTGGATGTGTTTAAAAGTTCTTTGGTGGTACTTGGGGATATGATTTAGGGTGAACCTTGTAGAGGGATATGGGCTGGGCTTGGTGATCCTGAGGGGCTTTTCCAAGCTGAATGTTTCTGTGATCCAGTGACTGGCAAGTGGGCCAGTAGTGTCAGCAGACTGTCTGAGGCTGAGCAATTCCCAGAAGTGAAGCACAAAGGCTTCAGGTCAGGACACCAGCAGGTGAAACTCCAGAGACTTTTTCCAGTGATGGGACCGTGTAGGCTCCCATTTCTCAGAGAAGACTCTTGTATCAACATGTCTTGTGTTGCATATACTTAAAGGTGCACTCTTTGGCCTGGTCTACCAGGCCTCCCTTTCTTGTTTTGGTGAACAGTGAAAGTGTGGTCACAGGGAGCAAAGAATGGAATTATGACTTTTCCTGTACCTATGACTTTTCACTTTCTAATTGTTGCTCCATAGGAAAGATAAGAGAAGTTTTCTAACAGCAGACCACAGAGGTCTGCTGTACGGTGAGGTCAAAGAGGGAAATGAGGCTTTTCTGGAGCAGGGAAATTATTCTCCCATGCCTGATATTCCTGCTAAAGTGTAGTTCAGTGGCTTCACGCAGAGGTGCAGCCTGTGTGCGGCCAGATAAAACTCACAGGGGAACCTTTGGGTCTAAGCACCAACTTGGACAGAGTTGTCTGAGAGGTTCAGTAGAGAAGGAAGTCAACAAGGGGGACAAGTAAATATTGAGTCCAACTTCACTGTCTTTCCCAGAGAAACAGCTTTCTCCTCTGTGGCCAGGACTGGCACAGGCAATTTCCTCCTCGAGTCTTGGTTTTTTTGGCAAAAGCTGTTTATTTTATTGTGTAATTTTTCTCCCAAAGGGTCCAGTCCCTGACTTGTTTCAAAAGTATTTGGCAGTCTCTTTCTAGTCACCCTTTTGGTTGCCTCAGTGTTTAGGGACTGCTCGTGGGGTGGTGCCCTGCTGCTGGGTGACATTTGCAGACACATTAGTGACAGGAGCAGAGAGCCACAATAACTTCCTGAGGAGAGGCTTCCCGCTAATCTGTGTGCGCCTCCGTTTGTAGATGTGTTGTTTCTTGTTTTCCTTTGGCTTTCATGTGATGTCCCAGCTGTAAATATTACATCACCATCACCCTGATATAAATTCCAGTTATTCATACTCCAGACAGCCCTGCTGCTCCCATCTCAGAGCTGGGGCTGAGTAGCTTCTAATGGTCTGGATGTTGGTCCATCATCTCCTAAAGTCAGGGGTTATCTCTGTAAATACTTTTACAAAATTGTAAGAACACATCAAGCAGAAGCAGCTGAGCTGTATTTGCAGGTGACAGTTTCAGAGTTAATTTCATTTTTCAGCAAGCCTACAAGATACCATTTTCACTTTTCCTTGCAAAATCTCCCTGTGAAGGATATGTTTCATTCTCCACTTGACCTGGACCCTGTCAAAACAAGGGTAGTGTTATGGGAGGTTGAGATCATGTAAGGAAGGGTGAAGGCAGAGATATTTTACATTGTCTAATGTTCAACAGAATGCAGTGAACAAAAAGAGCATGAATGTGGGATGGAGTGCTCCTGGAGAACAGCTTCCAGCTTCCATAGCAGCTAACCTATCAAAGGACTTTGAATAGTACAAAGGACTTAGTTCTCAGCGGGAAGATATCACTTCCACAGCTTGATTCACTGGGTCCATATTTAAACAGTAAATCAAGAGTATTTTATATTTTTATATCAAGAGTATTTTATATTTAAATACAACTTATGTGTCTTTAATTTATACAAAATCAAAGGCAACCAGCAACAGATCAAGGGGAGACAGTCTCTGGTTGTGCCAGGGAAGGTGTAGGCTGGATATTAAGAGGAAGTTCTTGACAGAGAGAGTGATTGGCATTGGAATCAGCTGCCCAGGGAGGTGGTGGAGTTGCCATCCCTGGAGGTGTTCAAGAAAAGTCTGGATAGTGCACTTAGTGCCATGGTCTAGTTGATTGGCCAGGGCTGGGTGATAAGTTGGACTGGATCTTGGATGTCTCTTCCAACCTGGCTGATTCTATGATTCTGTGATTCTATGATTTTAATACATAGTGGGAAAAAAAAGTGAAAATAATTACTTTTTTTTTTTTTTTAAACAAACATTTAAAACACAACATTACACAATAAACTCTCAATCTTCTGCAACTGTCTGCCCCTCTGCCTCAAATTCTTTCCCATCAAATTCCATTCATCCTCACTAAACTCCTTAGCCACAAACCTGAGACCCTGAGACACAGTCATGAATCACAGAATTGTCAAGGCTGGAATGGACCTCCAGGATCACCTAGTTCCGACAATCCTGCCATGGACAGGGACACCTCACACTAGATTAGGTTGCTCAAACCCCATACAGCCTGGCTTTAGAAACCTCTAGAGATGAGGCTTCCACTACATCCCTGGGCAACCTGTTCCAGTGTCTCACCACTCTCATGGTGAAGAACTTCTTCCTAACATCCAATCTGAATCTACCCACTTCTAATTTTGCTCCATTCCCCCAGTCCTATCACCTGACACCCTAAAAAGCCCCTCAGCAGCTTTCTTGTAGCCCAGTTCAGATACTGGAAGGCCACAATAAGGTCTTCTCAGATCCTTCTCTTCTCCAGTCCAAACAATCACAACTCTCTCAGTCTGACTCCATTGGAGAGGTGTCTCAGCCCTCTGATCATCCTCATGGACCTTCTCTGGACACACTCCAGCTCATCCACATATTTCTTGTAATAACGGCCAAATCACATGGAAATCAGAAGTCACCTCCTTGATGAACTCTCTAGCTGAGAGATTCATGCAGTTAAGACAAGGTGTATTAGGAAAACCAGGAAAGGGTCAGTATGGGAAAGCCAGACCTCAATCACTGCAGGTTTATGTTGCTTGACCATGGCATGACAGCAGTATTTTCAATGTCTATCAAACTGTCGAGTCTTAAAGAAAACACTGAACTGGTGGTTGGAAGTGGTGGAGATGAAAATGGAGTAGGACTGGTACTTTATCACTGTTTGTGAAAGTACTGCAAGAAGTTTTGACTGAGCTATTCAGTACTACTGAATAGCACTGAACTGTTGAGTGACAGAAAAAGTTTGGACACAATCTAAGATACAGTATGACAGGCTACAAGAGTTGGGGCTCTTCAGCCTAGAGAAGAGAAGGCTGAAGGGGGAGCGCTGAGGAGTGACTATTGACGAGGTCTTGTAATGGCAGGATGAGGAATAATGAGTTTTAACTGCCAGAGAGGAGATTTAAACTGGATGTTAGGAGGAAGTTCTTCACAGTGAGGGTGCTGAGACATTGGAACAGGTTGTCCAGGAAGGCTGTGGCTGCTCCCTCCCTGGAGGTGTTGAAGGCCAGGTTGGATGAGTCCTTGAGTGACCTGTTCTAGTGGGAGGTGTCCCTGCCTATGGTGGGGGGGTTGGAACTGGGTGATCTTTGAGGTCCCTTCCAAACTAAACCATTCTGTAATTCTTTGATTCTATGATGTATACGGAGAATTATCTTTATCACTTAACCATCACTGACATCACAGCACACTGCAGCATCAACACCACCAACCAACCACATCTTCAGTTGTGTTGTTTTGTGCAAAGCTGTGTGGATGTGGTGTGTTTCATTAAGAAAAATTATTAGAATTTAAGAAGTATTAATATAAAAGATTAGATTAGAATACTTTTTTTTTTTTTTTAATGTGTATCCAGTTTAGTACAGGACTAGGAAGGTAAGGTGAGATGTTCAAGCTTGCCAAAGTGAGGTGGTGGTCATAAGCTGAGGTCTGAAAATTGGACATAAATCTTAACTGAATTTCACTGTGTTCTTCCAGGAGCCAAGGCAGGCTGGGAAGGAAGCTGCAACAGTCAAGAAAGGCAGTCTGCATCTGACAAGGAGCTGTTGAACAAGAGCTGTTCCATTGCCATGCTCATTTATAACTATAGTTTCATGCGGGTTGCTGTCTGTAGAGGTACAATGATTTTTCTGTAGAAATTGAACATCAGCCTGGAACCAAAAGCCCAGAGAACAGCAAACACGCTGCAGTAAGGGCACTGACTGTTCAGAAAACAAACTATGTTTTTGCTTTGGCTACAGATCAAATTGTGGGTAGAAGTTCAGGTCATTTCTCTTTCTGTCCAGACTAGTCTTACAATTTCTAGCTTGCTGTTGGCCTTGCCATTCCTGTCTGAGAGCTGCTAGTACAGCAATGTCCTCTGTAACGGATTTTAGACTCCCTGTCATTACTGCCTCTGCAGTTTGTCACTTGCAGTCCATTGCTCCCATTTTTCCCCTGTCCTATTCTGAGAGACTTTTCAGAACAGAGATGAAGTGCTGGATTTGACGGGCCAAATCCATTTTCCTACAGACAGTTTGTCATGGTAGGATTCACAGAGTCATGATTGCCAGCCATTTCTGCTGAGCCTTACAGAAACCCTGGGCATCATTTCTTTGAGTGCTCAGCCTTCGGACTCTTCCATGCACTTTGTTTACCTGACTAATAATACAACAAAAGTCTTTACACCCTGGATTGCCCTTATGGCAACAGCATTTTTAATTGAAAACAGAGTTCACTACTGCATCAGCAGGGAAAGAAAAAAGAAAAAAAAAACCAACAGCAAACAAAAAATTGTTTTCAAAATGTGATATGTGATGTGGGATATTCACCCATGAATTTAGGCCAAAAAACATTCTTTTACTTTTCAAGTTAAACTCTTATTACTTCACTCACCCTTTATGTATGATTCCAGAAATGGAAATATCATTAAGGTAAGGCTCGAAACAAAGTTGTTACCAAAAAGGCAAGAAGCAAATATAGACTTTTTTTTTTTTTAATGTTCTTAATCAGAGTCATACAATTTCAGAGCAGAAAACTTCCATTAGAATGACAACATTAAGTACAGGACTGTGTGTTCCCATGGCTCAGCAGCCTTAGTACATCTATCATTAGTGGGACACAGAGAGGATAGATAGTTTGGTGTTGGTCTTGTTTTCAGCAGTTTAACACATGAAGGATGCAACTGCCATTATTTTTCCATCAATGCTGCAGTTATCCCTGCCAGGGTATGTTGTGTGGTCTGAGATGCAAGGGGAAGGGATTCACATGACTGTCCATGATTGACATTAAGACTGCCTTTCCATAGTCTGTTAAAGTCTAGGACACATCACAGAAGGCTGAAAACCATTAATATAACACATTCTGAAACTGCAATGGGCAGCTCAGACTCCTTCCAAAGAATCTATGTTAAAATCATGTCATATTTTCCTGCCTTTTTAAGGAAACACAGGGAGGTGGTGGAAGCCTCATCCCTGGATGTTTTTAAGGCCAGGCTGAACTAGCTCTGGGCTCTGGTCTAGTGGAGGGTGTCCCTGCCCATGGCAGGGGGCTTGGAACTAGGTGATTGTTGGGTCCCTTTCAACTCTGACAACTCTGTGATTCTGTGCTATCAGTGGGAGAAAAAGCAGAAGATATTGAGTGTTTTGGAATTTTTCTGTTCAGTGGGAGGTTTACCACAGCTAAAGCCAAGGTATTAATCTCTTACTGGATCTCCAAAGCATGAGTATGAGGACCTGTGCAAAGTGCTAATTAGTGCTTATGCCTGTCTACAGGTGCTATGGTTGCAATCTGCTTACCTGCTGATCTAAGTATTCCTCAGGGCTTGGTCCTCATCTACTTTGATGTTAATGGACTCATTCTATTACTGTTTCTCCAACTGAAATTGTTGCTTCTCCCCACTCAGCAGGGCTGCTCTGTTGTGCAATGCATTGTCCCTTTCTACTGGTACTGTGTGACCAGAAATAATGTAGAGATGAAATAGCACAAAGTTTTAAAACATTAATAATTGATCTATTAAATGTAGAATCACTATTTCTGCTAGTAAATGGTTTCTGGTCTCTATAATAAAGTCTTTTAAGTGAAGAACATGCTGGGTATACAATTAAAACTAAAAAGGGTGTAGACTGTATCCGACAAATCAAGCTCAAGCACAGCCACGTTGTACTCTCACATGCATGTCAAGGTCAGGTTTTGGGGAACACAGCCCAGCCCAGGCTTTCAAGCTAGATACTGAATTGGCTGGGAATGTTATTTGGAGCTCAGCTCTTCTGGAGTTTATCCTCAAGGGATTAAGAATGGCAGTGTAACCTGTGCAGCCCAAACTGTTCCACCTGAACCCTCGCATTGGGAAGGAGGTGCTGAGAGAGGGTTAGTGATCATCAGTGTGTTGCTGGTGGGGATGAACAATAACTTTTCCCGCTGGCATGGAAAAATGAGAGGCAATGCAGAGCTCTGTCAGCCTGTGTGTAATACCAAATATCCACTAACATTCCAATTCCAATGGAAAAAAATAAATAGAGGAAAGAACTTATTGACAGCTGTAGATGTGGTTTCAGGACTGAGCAGTGTCACAGCAGCTCAGCAGACCTCACACCCTGAGGCTGCTAAAAGACCATTTTTTTCCCAGTTACCTTAACTGTGTGAGCTAAAATAACTGTTTCCTCTCCCTGTCAGCCGTGACCCACGGCTCCTAAAAGGAGTGGAGAGTGGAACCTCTCACCCTGCTCCACTATTGGCTATGTCTGCTGTTGCCAAGCTGAGACTCCTTTGCCTTATCTAATGAGACACTTCAGAGAGAGGAGAACACACAGTAATTGCCAGCACAAAGCAGCTTTGCAAAGGGAAGATAACTGCTTCCTAACCCTGGTGAGCATAGAATCATATTAGCCAGTCTCGAGATATCCTGCAAAATGTCTTGTTGATTTGGAAGAGCTATTGCTTGCTTCTGCATCGTCTGACCTACTAGACTAGACCTTTGTAAATGTTGTGCTCCACCACTACCCTGGTAGTACACTGGAGGTCAGAGCCGTGTTACGGTGCTCAAAGCGAGCTCCTGTTTCCTGTTAGTTAATAGCAGAGAATAATGAAGGACAACAATGCTGTAAACAGCACTGCCTCCATGGAAACGTAGCCACTTTACTCTTGGACCCTTCAAAACAAGAATAATTAATTTAACCTTTTTCTTCTTTTTTTTTTTTTTTAATTTTTATTATAAAAGCTTACACAGGCAAATGTGGGCGAGTTCTGGCAATTAATAATCAGCTGAGTCAGAGATCTTCAAGGGAGATTGTAATGAAGTGCCAGGAAGGATCTTCCTCTTTCACATTGAAGTTCTTGTATCCGGAATGCAATCCCCATTGCTCAGCACTTTTCCTTTGTCTTTTGGGGATATACCAAACAGATCCATGCAATTGCTTCAGGAGAGATGCTTTTTTTTATTGCCTTTGACAGTTAAAAATTATGTTCCTGAATTTTCACTTGCTTGAGCACCTGAGTGTAAATCATGCAAGCCTTATCTGGTGATACTTCCCTCCAAGGAGGGTGCTACCAGGCTGGTTATATGGTTCCTGCAACCGTACCAGCTCAATAGATTTGTCCTGTGTCAGAGTGGCAAATGAACACAAAGATCAGCCGGTTCATGTTGGGAATAGAAGTTGAATACAAACTGATGGGTCACAGCCTGGTTCCCCAAATTGCATCCTCCTCCTCAGTTTGTAGGAGTGCTCCTTGGCTGCAAATCAGGTGGAGACATGTCAGGGGAAATTTCACTGCAAAGGCTCCACTTCTGTGGTATTGCATCAGAAAAATCAGGTTAATGATCCTTCCAAATAAAGGGCTTGTTCCAGAAGACCTATATTTAGGGTCCATGATTCAGAGTTCCAAATGGACTAATATGACAATGTCTGAAAGTGCTAGCAAAGCTAACAGTAACACTGCAGGCATCTACAGGGCAATATGAAGCACACTCTTTCTTGTTTTCGGGGGAGCAGATTTCTATCCCTGGCAAGTTGAGGATTCTGAAAAGACACAGATTAAATCTGGGCTCAGGATTTGAATTTGGCTCTGCCCTGCACTGACCTGAATAAGGTAAAAGACACTATGAGCAAGGTCATCTCTTGGCTCAATAAGCTTAGGCAGCTCCTTACAGCCTTTATCATTCAGGCCTCCTTATCTTGCTCCATCTGCTCCATTCCAGTGATATTTTTAGCATGCATTCACTGTACAGTTTTTCCAGTCTGGCTGCCTGACCCTTTGGTCTCCTAACAATGCAGCTGCAATGGAAGTGGTGCACCAGCAAGGGCTGCCAGTGATGTGGGATTTTTTCCAGATCCCAGAATAACCCCCAAATTTGACCAATTCCTATCCCCTTGGAGCTGTTGTTTTTAACGACTCAAGCTGGGAGGTTTTTTCTGTAAGGTTCTGTTAACCTATAAATGGCTGCAACCCAGCTTTGAAGTTAACACTTCATTAAGATTAATTGGGGAAGTTCACACCTCTGCTGGGAGTTAGTCTAGCAGGCTGGGAGAGAGAAGTGGGCTGATTTACACACTGGTGCCTGGCTTTGTAGCTGTAAAAGCAAGGGCAGAGACTGACTCAAAGAACAGTGGAGAGCTGAAAAATGACCCTGCTCCACAGGCTGGGCTTCGTCTGCTCCTGAACTTAATACAGTGAATGGATGCTGATGGCAACTGTCTTGAACTTGCACTACAATTTCAGGCGTCAGGCTCAGGGCATAAAATGTTGGAGACATATGGTTAAACCTTATGTTACTGGTGCCAGATAAACAAAGGTAAATTTTTCCATTTGCCTACTGCTGCCTGGTGTGAGCTGGAGATTATTCACTGCAAGGAGGAGAAGGGAAACAGGGCTGGGCTCCTGCTGACACATAGGCTGATTCCGGTGCGCTGTGTCTATGGGAGAGGTCTCCAAGAGGATGCGGGGGGAGGAGGAAGAAAGCTGTGTAATTGTCTCTTTCCCTTGTGTCAGGCCACATGGTGGGAAGGAAGAACCCTGCAACATGTCAAGTCCATCAGGACCAGGAAAGTTGATGCCCTTTCAGACTCCAGACTTGGCACTGTTAGGACTTAATTTAAAGGACTTGGATTGTTGGACTCAATGATCTTAGAAGTCTTTCCTAACTGAAATGACTATGATTAGAGTCCTAGAATCTGTCAGGATTGGAAGGGACCACAAGGATCATCTAGTTCCAACCCTTCTGTCATGGGCAGAGACACCTCACACTAGATCAGGCTGTCCAGACCCTCATCCAGCCTAGCCTTAAACACCTCCAAGAATGAGGCTTCCACCACCTCCCTGCGCAACCTGTTCCAGGGCCTCACCACTCTCATGGTGAAGAACTTCTTCCTAACATCCAGTCTGAATCTACCCATTTCTAGCTTTGCTCCATTCCCCCTAGTCCTATCACTACCTAGAAAGCCTAGAAAGTCCCTCCTCAGCTTTCTTCTAGGCCCCCTTAAGATACTGAAAATTACAATAAGGTCAACTCAGAGCTTTCTCCTCTCCAGACTGAACAGCTCCAACTCCTTCAGTCTCTCCTCACAGGAGAGGTGCTCCAGCCCTCTGATCATCCTCATGGCCCTTCTCTGGACACCTTCCAAGCACATCGATATCCCTCTTCTAATAAGGGCTCCAGAAATGGATGCAGTACTCCAGGTGGAGTCTCACCAGTGCAGAGTAGAGGGGAAGGATCACTTTCCTCACCATGCTGCCCACACTTCTCTTGATGCAGCCCAGGCTATGGTTGCTCTCTGGGCTGCAGGAGCACACTAACAGCTCACATTGAGCTTCTTGACCACCAGCACCCCCAAGACTTTCTCCTCAGGGCTTCTCTCCAGCCAGTCACTACCCAGCCTATATTGGTGCTTGGGATTGCCTCAACCCATACCAATTATTCCTCGTACCTTTGAATCTGTGGTGCCTGCAGCAAGCAGCAAGCAAACTTGGACACAAATCAAGAGTGGTTTAAAAACTTTGCTGTGGAGCTAGTTTTTTAAAAGTCTTACCTGTCAGTGTGGTTTTTATGGGGATTAAAAGGGAGGGAAAAAAAATTCTTACGTCAGCATCTTTCTAGAAAAGGAGCACAAACCCTATCAATGGTTGCTACATCACACTTGTGAAGGAAAAGGAGCTGAAATCTCTATCTGCTCTTCTGTCCTCCCTGGCCCTGCTGTTGCCAGCTGCCCCTTGCCAGAATCCTGCTGTGCAGTTTGGTGTAATGTCTCAGTGCAGATTCCTGACAGTCTCGGTTAATGTGCCAGACCTTCTTGTGATGGTTCTCTTGGGTCAGTAAATCATCAGTAGTTATTTGAGGTCAAACGGTCATTTCTTGAGGATTTTTTAGGTGGCAGAGGCAAGATGATCTCAGGTAAAAGAAGTCTCAAACAAATGTACACTTCACCTTTCCCCATCCTTAGAATATTCGAGATCGGATTGCATGGTCCCCTAAGCAACCTGACCAAGCTGAAGACGTCCCTGCTTGCTGCAAGGGGGCTGGACTAGATGACCTTTAAAGACCCCTTTCAACTCAAACCATTCTATGATTATCTCATAAGCAGTGAGTTGTATTTCTCCAGGACACCTGATAAGTAACAGCATTTATCCTAAGCAAGACAGATCTCTGAGCACCTCTGAGCAGTGGTATCTTAAAAGCACCTGGTTTTCTGACAGAGCCCCTCAGCAGAACAGCACAGTGTTAGTAAAGCTTACACTAGTACTGGGGAAAAGCTCTGTGATTAACATCTGAAATAGAATAGAATAGAACAGAATAGAATAGAATGGAATAAGTCAGGTTGGAAGACACCTCCAAGATCATCCAGTCCAACCTATCACCCAGCCCTATTCAATGGCACTCAGTGCTCCATACAGTCTTTTGTTGAACACCTCCAGGGATGGTGACTCCACCACCTCCCTGGGCTGTCCATTCCAATGGGAAATCACTCCTGTGAAGAACTACTTTCTAATATCCAGCCTATACCTCCCTTGGCACAATTTGAGACTGTGTCCCATTGTTCTGTTGCTGGGTGCCTGGGAGAAGAGACCAACCCCCACTTGGCTACAACCTCCCTTCAGGTAGTTCTGAGCATCTCTGAGCAGTGGTGTCTTGAAAGCATCTGTTTTTCTGTCAGAGATCCTCAGTAGAACAGCAGTGTTAGTGAAGCTTACACCAGTGCTAGGGAAAAGCTCTGTGATGAACTTTCTCCAAGCATGGAGAAGCTATACCAAAGCTACGACAGTGCCACATCTGGCATAGCAAATAAGTAAAATCTTTGGAGCATGTCAAAGTTCACATTCAGAGCAGTTCTTGCCCACAATCAATTTGCATTCTGAAGAGCGGATGAGTTGCAGAGAGCTGTACCACAACGCATACAAACCACAGCTGAAGTGGTTTGAGTGAGCTCTCCAGTCTCACTGTGACTACCTTTCACGGTAATGACACTGAGGTGCTTCCCACAGTATCTACTCAGCATTTTGAAAGGGTTATGACTAGCTGTGAGATGACAGAGTAAACACCGGTGTGTAGTGTTTGCACAACTCCTTTCATACTTAATGTCTCTGTGCAAGATAATCTTGTGGCCTGAAGCTAGGAGGAACATCCCTTATAGCACAGTCAGCTTATTTGGTACATCTTTATCTTACTTTTTACTGTGTTTATTGCTAGCAGAAAACAAGAGTAAATGAACTCCAGCAGAAAAAAAGAGTAGAAGAACCCCAGGGTCTTATCATCTTGGCTAGAGGGGTAATCCTGGCTCCATTCCTGTAAACAGCTAAATTCCTCCTGGTTCCTTTTGCACTAGGGTTTCGACTCTTTGAGTATATTTTTTTCACCTCTATTTGCAGTCCTTGAAGTAATGACAGGCTGCTGTCTACCACCTGCATTCCAGCAGGCACAAGGACTGCAGCTGAAGGCTCAGCTGTAAGCACAAGGAGAAGTATCATCCTTCTAAACTTTCAGATCTTTAAGCACATCTGCAGCAGAGAATGTGGGGAGGATCCATGACCCTGGGGGTGAAGATCCATCAAGCATCAAAGGGAGCATCTGGGGGAAAAGGGTAAGTCTGGCTGCAAACTTGTCCTCTGATTTGGCTGCTAAAGCAGCCACAGTTCCCTGCACAAAAGCTAATATTCAATGTTAGAAACAGTGAGGAGCATTACATGAGTTTGATTATCTTAATGCTGTTCTTATGCTACCAGTACCTGGAATCTTCAGAAAAAGAAAATAAAATGTAAAATGATAGCCAGGGAGCCATTGCATCCTTTAAATAAATAGAGGTCCTCTATTATAATGGCTTCATATCTAATAAGGCTGCTTCCAGTGCTATGAGATGATTTTTGCCTGTGGCTCAGGTGGAAATGCAACAGGCTGGAGAGCTGGGCACAGAGGAACTAAATGAGGTTCAGTGAGGACAAGTGCAGAGTCCTGCACCTGGGGAGGAATAATAAACTGCACCACTACAGGCTGGGGAGGTGATCTGCTGGAGAGCAGCCCTGTGGAGAGGGACCTGAGAGTGCTGGTGGATAACATCCATGGGACAGCAATGTGCCCTTGTGGCCAAGAAGGCCAATGGGATCCTGAGCTCTGTTAAGAAGAGTGTGTCCAGCAGATCAAGGGAGGTTCTCCTCCCCCTCTGCTTTGCCCTGGTGAGACCTCATCTTGAGTACTGCATTCAGTTTTGGGCTCCCCAGATTAAGAGGGACAGGGATCTGCTGGAGAGGGTCCAGTGTAAGGCTACAAGGATGATTAGGGGACTGGAGGGCATGCCTTATCAGGAGGG
>VWZI01015745.1:0-20471 GCA_013396835.1 Psilopogon haemacephalus | reverse complement strand
GGCTGACTGGTCTGTAGTTCCCAGAGTCGTCCTTTTTTCCCTTCTAGAAGGGAATCTAGAAGACTGTTCTTGCAGTGATATAGTTTTCATAGAAGCATAGCCAATTAGGACATTTATGAGGAAACAGGAGTATGTCAGTGAAATAAATGCATGTATTAGTTGTCAAAGCCTGGAAGAAGGAAATAATGAATAGATGATGAATAATACGCAAGTAGTATTTCATTTACAGTAAGAAGGCAAAAATATGTGTTGCACTGAACAGTCAGCAGAAAAGTTGTTTCTAAAAGTCCGTGTGCTTTCAGGCAGACATTTAGTAGGAACTAAATCAGTGCTTCAGAAACGTTTGGAGCATACAAAATAAAGGAAAATTACAGCTTCAGTGTTTTGGTTTGGCTTTGTTGTTTTGTGGTTTTTCTTTTTTTTTTTTTTCCTGTGCTAGGGTAAACAGTTTTCCCAACAGCAAGATTCCTAATTATGATTAGCTATTTTCAATTGTGGAGTAAAAACTGTCTTAAATGGACTGTTGAGTTCTCCTCACAGGAAAGACTGGCCCTTTGTAAGACACAATTTTCAAAGTAGGAAAGAGAATATACATTAAAAGTGCTTCAGGGTAGGTCTTCTTTTGACAATTGACATCATTAAGTATGCTGCTGATAACACTGCACGAACACACCGCAACCTATTGCAGACTCTGCAAATTAAAGTTTGTCATATTTTTATTAAAATTATTCACATGTTTTGACACCTGACTCTGGTAATTACAAAAAGAAAAATGTTCCTACTCTGACAGAGTAGATATGAAAACAGGGAAAGCTTCAAACAAGTTATCTTTGCAAACAAGCCTCTCCTTGAGGCTTCACATCAACTACTGAAAAACTTCAACTGCTAAATATGTATGTGCTTTCTGTTTCCTTAATTGTCTTAGCAGTTTCACATGTCCCTAGTCTATCTTCCAACCTCATCTGCCTCTGACACTTGAGGCACCAGAGGAAAACGTAACAAAGGAGTCTTCTGTGGTTAATGAGGACTGGGTTAAGGAACTGTTGAGTCATCTGGACATCTGTATGGGCCCTGATGGCATGCACACGTGGGTGCTGAGAGAGCTGGCACAAGTCATTGCCAGACCACTCTTCGTCATCTTCAGTAAGTCATGGTGGACAGGAGAGGTGCCTGCGTATGGCAGGAGTGCAAACATCACTCCAATCTTCAAAAAGGGTAGGAAGAAGGACCCAGGTAGCTATACACTGGTCAGTCTCACCTCCATTCCTGGACAGGTAATGGAGAAACTTATCCTCAGTGCTGCCCTTAGACATTTCAAGGACATTGGGAGCAGTCAACATGGTTTTACGAAGGGGAAGTTCATGTTTGACCAACCTGATAGCCTTTTATAAGGACATAACCAGGTGGATAGATGATGGTAGAGCAGTGGGTGTGGTTTGTCTTAATTTCAGTAAAATATTTGACACTGTCTTCCATAGCATCCTTCTGGCTAAACTGAGGCAGTGTGGTCTGCATGATCAGGTAGGGAGGTGGATTGGGAACTGGTTGAAGGAAAGAAGCCAGAGAATTGTAATCAATGAGACAAAGTCCAGTTGGAGGCCTGCAACTACTGGGGTCCCACAAGGGTCAATACTGAGACCAGTTCTGTTCAATATATTCATCAACCACCTGGATGAGGGTACAGAGTGCACTGTCACCAAGTTTGCTGATGGCATGAAACTGGGTGGAGTGGCTGCCAAACCAGACGGCTATGTTGCCATTCAGTGGAACATGAATAGGCTGGAGAGTTGGGCAGGGAGACATTTAATGATATTCAACAAGCACAAGTGTACAGCCTTGCACCTGGGGAAGAACAACCCCAGGTATCAGCTGGGGATTGACCTGTTGGAAGACAGTGAAGGAGAAAAGGATTTGGGGGTCCTAGTTGATGGGAGATTAACCATGAGCCAGCAGTGTGCTCTTGTGGCCAGGAGAGGAGGGTCAATGCCATTCTGAGATGTATTAGAAGTGCTGTGATTAGTAGGTTGAGAGAGGTTCTCCTGCCCCTCTACTCTGCCCTGGTGAGGCCACATCTGGAGTACTGTATTCACTTCTGGGCCCCCCAGTTCAAAAGAGACATAGAACTGCTTGAAAGAGCCCAGGCAAAAGCCACAAAGGTGATTAAAGGAGTGGAGCATCTCTTTCAAGGAGAAATTGAGGGAGCTGGGGCTCTTTGTCATGGAAGATCCATGTCCTGGCTTGCCCAGGCATGATCCCATGGTCCTTTTCCTCTGCTGGGGGTGGTGGGGTGGGGGGAAGCAAAGCACAGGGAGAAGACAAAAGTGGAGACAGCCACTTTGAGGGTCCAAGACTTGCCCAGACTTGTTCCTTCCATAAGGGAAAGGATTCACCTAATATGGTCAGGTTTGGCAAAGTGCTTGGTGAATTTGTGTGGCATGGCAGCCATTAAATTTGAGCAGTACAATAAATAGGCTTCTGCCTCATGCTTTTTCGATTTTGCTTTTTACCTTTGATTTGCCTGCTCTGCCCTGCCACATGGTCTGCCTGAAACAATCTTCAAGGTATTGACAGAATTCCCTTTGAGCTTTGGGTACTGTCTGATTCTATTGTGAGGAAATATTTCAAAGCCTCTCTGTAATAAATTTTGTAACTAGATTCTGTTGTGCCTTAGTAGCAGAAAGGAGTGTCTTGAGTCCCCTGGTGGGCAAGAAATATATTTGAAACTAAAAGCCTCTTTCCAGTTTTAATGGTTGCATTTGCTACTTATTTCTTAAAGTGTTCTGGTTTTGCCTGTTCCCTATGTGTATAAGTAACAGCGATGGAGAGACGGGATGCTGCTTGATGCAAGCAAGGTGTAAGATTATTGTGTGCAAAGCTCCAGCTTATATATTCTAAAAATCAAGACTTTTACATTGTGTCTAATAATAATTGGTTAGTGCAACTGTGTACAGCAAGCGACTGGCTAGTAATACCTTATCGGGATGCAACTCCTTATTTGGACAAAGCTTACATTCCTTTTACTGGACGCTGCTTAGCACCTAGACAGTAGTTATCTCTAACACNGCATTTGCTACTTATTTCTTAAAGTGTTCTGGTTTTGCCTGTTCCCTATGTGTATAAGTAACAGCGATGGAGAGACGGGATGCTGCTTGATGCAAGCAAGGTGTAAGATTATTGTGTGCAAAGCTCCAGCTTATATATTCTAAAAATCAAGACTTTTACATTGTGTCTAATAATAATTGGTTAGTGCAACTGTGTACAGCAAGCGACTGGCTAGTAATACCTTATCGGGATGCAACTCCTTATTTGGACAAAGCTTACATTCCTTTTACTGGACGCTGCTTAGCACCTAGACAGTAGTTATCTCTAACACAAAACATCTGCCAAGTTTCTGCTCTTTGTGTCTTTTCAGACCTTCATATTATCTATCTCNCAAAGCTCCAGCTTATATATTCTAAAAATCAAGACTTTTACATTGTGTCTAATAATAATTGGTTAGTGCAACTGTGTACAGCAAGCGACTGGCTAGTAATACCTTATCGGGATGCAACTCCTTATTTGGACAAAGCTTACATTCCTTTTACTGGACGCTGCTTAGCACCTAGACAGTAGTTATCTCTAACACAAAACATCTGCCAAGTTTCTGCTCTTTGTGTCTTTTCAGACCTTCATATTATCTATCTCTGCCCTAGCAGCAGTTTTCCACTAGTTCAGTTGCATTCTGTACCCATGGCTTTCATCCCACTAAAGTAAAAATATCCCCATATACCAGCCTCTCAGTACCTGAGCAAAGTCTAACAAAGCATTTCCTACATATAAGTATCCAAACCCTACATTTCAAACATTGTAAATAAGTTTTCTGGTGAGATTCAATGATAATAAACAGTTTTCATTGTTATTAACAATCTTCACCTGGGTATCAAAATTAATATCAATTATTAATTTTGCATTATTTGTAACACTCTTTTGCTTGGGGGAGACTGAGAGGTGACCTCATTGATGTTTATAAATATGTAAAGGGTGAGTGCCAGAAGGATGGAGCCAGGCTCTTCTCAGTGGTGCCTAATGACAGGACAAGGGACAGTGGTTGGAAGTTGAGGCATAAGAAGTTTTATGTAAACATGAAGAGGAATTGTTTCCCTGTGAGGGTGACAGAACACTGGAACACACTGTTCAGTGGGCTTGTGGAGTCTTCCTCTCTGAAGACATTCAAAACCCGCCTAGATGTGTTCCTGTGTGATCTGGTATAGGTGATCCTGCTCTGGCAGAGGCAGGTTGGCCTGGATGATCTTTTGAGGTCCTTCTAGCCCCTGATATTGTGTTATTCTGTGGTCTTATAACAAGAAAGACAAAATAGCAAAGAAAAAATACTTACTCCTTATCTTAGTAACCCCATAGAAGCTCCCTATTACTGTGGTTGTCATGCATCTAGTCATATTTCCTACAGCTATTTGCTGAAAAATCTGCCTTTTAGGTTATCAACAATGATCCTTTCATCCTCTTACAAATACTCTTAAGATACAGTAAAGCAGAAGGATGAGAAAAAAAAATTAAACTAAACAACCAACTAACTAACTAAATAAATTTCCCCCCTTTTTTTTTTGTATGAAAAACTTGCCCATCACAAACATTATTTATGGTTACATATATATACTTGTTAAGCATCAATAATAATAATAATAATAATATTAGAAATTATACCATTGATAAAACTTCCAGCTTCCAATTCTAACTTCTAGAGCCAACTGTCTAACTTATTTGCATCTCTGCAATAAAACCATTAAATTTAAGAGGATAATTCAGAACACAGTCAGCATAAAAAAAAAATAAATAAAAAAAGGCAAAAAAAAGTAAGTATAAAAAAATGAAGCATCGGTGACCCAGAAAACAACCTAGCTGGCCTCTCTCATATTGATACATACTCTGTATCAGGAAATAACTCTGTATCATAGCTTCTTAAAATCAAAATTGTTAAGCAGTGCCTTATGTATTGGACATTTTTGTGTTTCTAGATCTAGATATGCAAGAGACTGGAAATAGCAATTTTTTTTTTTTCTTCTTCAGCATAATACAAAGATAGCTCATTTGCTCAGAGAGAATTACCTATGTTTCCTAATTACATGAAATCAGAATGCTTTAGCTGCCAGTCTGGTCTAATTTAAAATCTATCACAGCAAGTGATCACTGTTAGTAGCTGCCAATATTATACAGCTTTGAAGTGAAGGTCAAAATATGTGGCTTTAAAGCCAAGACAGGATGATAGCCATGTTGACCACAGAAAGAGACCTTTGCTTTAACCCCAATGGTCTTCACGACAAAGGACCACAGGATATACTTCACTCATCTTACAAAAATAAGACCAACAGAAATTCTAGGGAGTAATGCTAGGGAGCCTTCCCATTGGTATAATCTTGAATTATACTGATTATGGAAGCTATCTATATTTCCTAATGTAGTTACATAGAATGCCTCATGCCATATTGCTTTGGTAAATATCATATCAAAATAGTGCACATACTGGGAGAAAGATATTTCTGTCATGAAATCCATTACAGACAAGGAAAAAGAGTTACTGAAGTGCATTGCATGAAAATGCAGACAATTAGCCCCTTGACCCTAAAAGACCAGTGCTGAGGCATGGATATCCTCCAATGCAACTAGCTAGATCTGATTTTCTTTGGCAGTACCATATCAGAGACAGCCATCTTCACACCACCTGTACACCAAAAGTTCCTAACATGAAGTTACGGTTTTGTAGTCCATAATACAAAGCAAGTATAGAAAGTTTTTCCCGTAGTCAGAAAAAAATAGAAGTCATGGAACAATTACACTAATTCTATCTTCAGCAGCATGTCTCAGTTATGAAGCAAGAGCAATACCAAATGGCAGGAAAGGGAACTTATTCATACACAAGATCCCTCATGTCTTCCTCACAACCTCCAGGTGCAGTATGTTGGCAACTCTGTTCCCTACATTTTGCAAGTACAAGTTTTTTCCAAGGTCATTCCCATGCTCCCTCTGCAGAAGTCTAGACAGTTCTTTTAATTATGGCTCAGACTTTTGATAACATGATATTAATTTAGGGACTGAGGCCCTGAAAGGATTTTCACAATATCACTGTTCTGCTCATATCAATAATGAGACCAGACGGTGCTTGTTCTGCAGGAATCAGCAATTGTCATTAATACTGGTATGCAGGTAGGTGTAGGGAGGCTGTACTTTCAGCTTCAGTGTTCTTGTTGTCCACATCTGGTGCTGTGTTTTTTCAAAAGATGCTCACCTTCAGCAGCACAGAATCTGGCAGCAGGAAGTAAAAACACCGTGTCTAATAATAACATTAAAATAGGTGCACGCAATAACATGAAGCCATTTTCTAAGAAACCACAATTCACACTAAACATATAGGTTAGTTCACAGAAAAGGCATTTAGTATTTTTTATAAAGACTGATCATGGTAAGTCTGGTGAGGATGGACAAAGCTATATTTTTTTTCATAAGTAACAAAGCACTTTAATGCCTTGCTGAGTTTCAACTATAACAATGTTATGGATGTGCTGTTGCACATCCTTAATCTGTAGTGCATTTTGAGAGTCTCAAATCAAAGGTCTTATATAAATAGAAACTATTATTATCTATATAGCAGACAGATCCCAGCTCCACAGTAATCTGCTGTTCTCATCAGGGGGCTCAGGCATGTGAGCTGCTAAGTACCTTCCATTTCCATTACATCTCCTTGGAACTGAGAGCACTCAGCATCTAAGAGGATCAAGTGCAGAACTCAGTCTGAGCTTCAAACTCACATCCTTCACATATGCAAAACTCCCATCAGGGCTTTTAAGCTTTGGGCCATGAAAAGAGTGGGAGAAGGAGGAAGTGGCAGAAACATTAGGGGGAAAAGGAAAACACTATATAATTGTAAAGATGTAAATTATTTAATCCATCAAAAGCGTTATTGCTATTTGAAGAGTAGATTACTGAAATTACTAACATCCCATCAGATAACTAAATAACAAACCACAAAAAGCAAGACACATAGTACTGGCCATAAACCAGATATTTATTATAAAATGACCATTAAAAAAACAAATCCCAAAGACATTAAAAATATTCATATGCATAAACTGGAACACTTGCTTTGTTTTACCCAGTACACAAACACACAAAGCAGTAAATTTCTCACCAAAGATTTTGTCCTTTTTTCCCTACTCCCCCCACTGGGAACAGCACAATTTCAAATCCTCAGTATTTCCACCTCTAATTGCTAGAAGGGCTCATTATCAGCTGTCTAAAGTGCAATACATCAACCTTGCAACGCTGATATACAAAAGACTTTCACACATCTGATGGGCTGCTGTGCTAAATACATCTTAATTTGTGCTGCATCTGCTGTTTTCTAATTTGTTTGTCATGCTGTGAATGCTACAGACTTTGCTACAGCAGCTCCCTGATTTTTTATTTTTAAAAACACAGCAGCTACTCAGGAAAGAAATGGCTGAGTGCCACCATTGTTCCTCTGATTCATGAAATCACATCACTTCTCTTATACTAAACATTAAATACTTGTTTATAGATGCTAAATATATTGCATGCACATGCTGCCGTATTTCTCAGTATAGAAAGTACATGTGTGTGTATAATGTACATGTAATGTACATTTGCTAGATCATAGATCTCTTCAAACCAGTTTCTCTGCATCTAAAAGAATGGTTAAAACCACTTCACATTCTGAGTGCCCTCAATTTTTAGTGGCTTCCCTTTTTTTTTGTCAAAACTACAGAAAAGCAGTGCTGCCAAAACCCTAATTCTTAATGACTCTCACACATGGCTGAAAGCCGGTGCTTTTTTTTACATACTGAAGGGCATTTGTGAACCCACCTACAGTCCTCAGTGAAATGAGTTTGGCATTCCCTGCTCAGTCCCTGCTGAGCTGAAAAGCAAATGGTAGAACATGTGTAATTCAGCATGATTCACAATAAATCAAAGTCTTTGTAAATAAGAGGTCTAGCTTGAGCTGGCAGGGAAATTAAATTTCTACTATTCCCTTAAAGTGGAAAGTTTTCCCAGGTACAGTGAGCACTAACACTTGGGAAAGTGCAATAAATATGTAGTGAAGAAGCCTGTGCTGCCATTAACCTTCGCAATTACAAAAGTCCCACATATACTTCTCCAACAGTAAGAGTGAAATATGAAACAGCATTTTGTGCACTTCCTCAGGGAACTTCATGGGTTGCAAGGTTAGAAAGTTGCCCACCTGGCATCATATACATCTTCCAAATGATCTTGATCTCTCAGAGCCTTTTTTCTTAGAAAGGCCAACTGACTGACTGCCAATCACACCACCACCAAACTCAGCTTTCAGAAACAATTGGAAACACAGCTGTGCAAATATAATCTTTCCATCATAAAATCCCCACGTGATATATACAAAATAAGATACCATAACCCAACCCATAATGGTTGATACAAAAAAATATTCCTTATTCCCTTACATCTAGCTTTCAGTCTTCCCATCTAAACAACAAAATGCATCTTTTGCACAGCAGGTATAGACATAGAAAGATATAGAAAGATGATAACTGTCTTTGTGTTGGCACACCTCAGGCTTTAGAAGACCAATTGGAATGTTGTCTTACTTCTGTTTTTGCAGCCTGACCCTTGATGATTCAGACCTTGGTCTGTTATTTACATAATCATAGAATCATTTAGGCTGGAAAAGATCTTTAAGATCATAAAAGATAATCATTAACCTGCCAAGTTCACCAATAAACCAAGTTTCTAGGCACCATGTTTACACATCTTTTAAATACCTTCAGTGACATGACTCAACCACATCCCTGGGCAATGTATACCAATGCTTCAGTCTCCAGTCCCCAGACTAATGCCAATGAGTGTCTGGTGTGAAGCCCTCTTAAGAATATGCATGTTAGCATGGATGCAGGCTTCAGGACTAGGAAAGCCATAGACAAATCACTATTACTGTAAAAGGGTGTGTTTTATCAATAAAGCATGTTGCTCAACTAGTGTGAAAGAAGAAAAACCTTGTAGAGGAGAAATATTTGTAAAGGTTAATCAGTTCAGCTAATGGTAAATGCTCACAGTTGCCAGTCCTTAAACAGTTTCTTCTCATTGTAGCTGGAAATCCACTGTGGGATGCAGCAACGCTAAGCTGGAAAGAAGGGAAGGGAAGGCAGTGAAGTTTCTCATTACTCTCCATGCCATAGTCTGTAACATCAATATATTTACCACAGAGAGATAATCATTTTTTTCCACTAGCACGCCTTACTTCCTTCATTACACACAAAAAAAAGCAAAACATCTATGCTTCACGGTCCTGGCAGATGAAAAGGAAATCAGGGTATTGATCTTTTTGTTCAGTTCTTTAAAAGCCACACCTGTGACTAATCAGGGTACTTATTGCAGTGCTGTTTATTTCATGGCCATAAAGAAAGATAATTTTTGTTTCCAAACAATTGCTTCCTGTAGAAAAAAGCACAACAAATACATTTCTGTGTGTCTAACAACCTAATACACGGTCGCTCTTAAATAAAAGAGATGGAATATTACTTTAATTTCTGTTTCTAGTTCAGTTTAAAATCAGCCTGTGAAGGCAGATTGATGATCTCTGACACTAGTGAGTTGTGTACTTGTTTGTTAATGCTGAAAGCATTTAGATTTTTCAAACCCGTTGGCTGCTCCGTTGTCAATGCTCACCTTAGTCCCACTTCTATATCTTGAGCCTGAAAACCAAAAATCTTTCCTTATGACACTCACCTTGGTGAGCCTTTAGAGTAATGCCAAAGCTATCACATGAGATTTAGAGAACTGTTTAGTTTTATCCCTACTGTATTTCTGGTATTTTCAGCCACTGAAAGACATCATCATCAGCCAGAGGTCAGAGACCTCAAGTCTTAACAGAATCAATCAATATTGATTAAAGGTCAAAGCCAGTACTGTAAAAGCGGCATGAACTCCCACTGACAAAGCACCATCTTTCCAGTGGCAAAAAGAGAGACAGAGGAAGAAATAGCAGTTTGTCTCATCTTTTTTCTGCCTTTTCAGCTCCAGCTGCCAACACTGTCCTTGTCCTCTCTGCCCCTGTCAGCTCTTCCGGGCTCACTGCAACCAGCAGAGCCCACTCTCTGCTGGATAATCCTTCAAGAGGAAATCTCTGGATATTTTCTTCCTGTGAGCACTTAAAAAATCTCAGCGTGGGCTGCAGTTGTCAAAAGTCTGCCTGGACCAGGCTCTGAGGACCTATAACAAGGACATATCCAGCAAAAATACATATTCATACAAGGTAATGCAGTCAAGGCTATAACGTAAGTGTTCCTACTTGCATAAATGCTTCATATGAAACTGACAGCTGTGTGATTGGTTTCCTTGTTTACAGATAGATGGTCTGATATTTTGCTTCTCTTGGTTTTTTAGTATATAGGAAAGTCTGTTACTACTACACATATCATTAATATGTCAAAATTCAAGGCAAATCATTAAAGCCAAAAGGTGTAACATCATCTGACAAAGCATCTGAAGTACAAATTTCATTTCTCTAATGGTAATTACATTTTTATTTGCTGTGTTTAATGACTTTGCTCCATATTTATAGTAGAAAAGTGTGGTAAAATGCTGTGTTGAGGTGGAACAAGAACAGGAAACAAAGTTACTGGAAGTGTATTTTTAAGGAAGAAACGCTTTTATTAAAACGATTGTTTCAGAAGTATGTTAATATACCATTTGTTTATTTTGCATAAGTAATTGCTATTTTAAAGTGCCACAGTGCTTTACAGCACAAAATAACACGAAGAAAAAAATTCATCTGCATATTAGCTCAGTAGCAGCCTAGATGCTGAATAATCTCTGTCAGCTGTCCTCTTTCTAAACTATGAAAATTTCTTTCCTCTTTTACTGTCATCTTGGCATAACCATTAAGGTGGTGCTATTATAACTCCAAAGAGAATTTACTGGCCACATTTGAGCAGCTGCTGTAAGTTTTGAAGTCCTATTAATTCACCTTTTAAACAGGACAAAAAACTGAGACCCTATTACTCTAAGAGGTTTGAGGCTGTATTTCTTCTTCATCTCATCCTTGTATTATCCACCACTACTACCATATTGCTACCTCTTATACTTTTTCCTCTTCCCTTTCTCTTCTGCCTCCTCCCTCCTTTTTCTTTTTTTTTTTTCTTTTTTTCTTAAAGAAAGTTTTATTTTCTTTCCAGATGGTAAATTTTTACATCAGTTTAATAATCTCTTGAATGTATACTGGAATCTTGCTCAACTCACTTGTAAATTAAAGTACTTATTAAAAAACTTTGAAGAACTTTAACAATTTTAAATCACTCTCCATACATCAATTTAAAATTACTGGAGTGGTTTTATAAGCACTTGAATTTGGAAGTGATCAGAGACCTGAAAATGTGCAATATAGAGTAATTTATTATTATTAGTGTACTTCATATTTTTTATAATTTCTTCAGTTTGGAAGTGTTCAGGTTCTGACTTGTAAGCTTGCACATTGGAATGTGAGTGCTTCTCATTCTTGGATAGATTTAGCCTGTTAAATCAAACTGCTTCAATAATTGTAAATTGCTGTACATAGACCATGCTCAGAAACCTAAATCAACTTCTTAAAATAGTTTTATACCCGATTTGTAAAAAAGGCTATTAATTGACACAACAGTAATAGACCCT
This sequence comes from Psilopogon haemacephalus, assembly GCA_013396835.1. Taxonomy (NCBI): domain Eukaryota; kingdom Metazoa; phylum Chordata; class Aves; order Piciformes; family Megalaimidae; genus Psilopogon; species Psilopogon haemacephalus. Next base: position 8,780 of record VWZI01015745.1, on the reverse strand, counting down.
TTTGGAAAAGTTTGTGTGAAGTTTTTCCAGAATTAAAAAGAAAAAGAAAAAAAACAAACCCAAAAACTTAAAAAATACTTGAAGTCATTCTATAAGAATATTCTCTATGAGTCTATATCAGAAGTCTCCAACAATATTAAAAATTAGCCTTCCCTGTGTACACATATACTGCTCCTTGCACCTCAGTTTTATGCGTAAGAGTATGCAAAATCATATATAAAACTAAATGGGAATCATATGGAAATAATGTTATGTATATTACATATTGTTCAAACTAGTGATTAAACATAATTCCACTGGAATATTTATTGAAAAAGTAGTTTCGTACTGCTTTAGAACAGCATTTCACAGCCTCTTCTACCAATAAAAGAAGGATCGTGTCTGAAGAACAGTGTGAAAACAAAAAACAAAAGCTCCACAAGGATTCAGGAAAGATCACTCTGTAGACATCATTGCATATGTATAACATAAGCAAATAAAATATATTTTATATAACGAAGTGCTTTCAACTATTTCAGGAGAGACATTTCAGTTCCTTTTTTAGCAATGGAAAAAATCTAACAATAAGTATAGCAGTACAACAGAAAAACTGGGATGCTAATACACCTGGAAACAATGAAAAGTTAATGTTATTCGTGAAAGCTGATTTGCTGCTACTTCAAAACTTCTACAACCCACAGAGTGCACCTATCAGAGGAAAGCAAAAGAAGGGCACATTGAAGCAAGTAATGCCAAGTGTTTTTTCATAAAACAAAACATCTCTAAGAGTTCAGCAAAAGGGCAACAGTAGCAAGACTACTGTGCTCTATAATAGATGAAAGAATTATACTTTAAAGTCACATGTAAGAGTGCACATAATTCTATTTATTTTTTGTGACTTGTGTTCCTCTGTGTAGTAAAACTGTAAGTATGAATTGTTGGGTTGATTGATCCCATGACAGCAGGATTTTAGGCAGGCAGATGAGATTAGTTCCTAGTCCTAAAATAGTATCATGATTAATAATTTTTAATCAGCACTAAGTGCTGTATCTATGGCAATCCTTAGTGATTCAATACTTTAAAAATTTAACTTACAATGTTTGAGTATCAGGGCTGCAAAATCAAAATATATTTTAATGTATCTTTTATTAGCTATTGAATAATGAGAAAACACAAAGAAATAAGCTAATCAGTCAGTCAAGTTGTCTTTCTGAGAGAAGTCTGTTCAGCTTAGACAGACGAATTTGTCAATTTGTTTCCTAGCTTTAAAAAAAAAAAGCTGTTTGACAGTGTAACCTAACCCAGAGGTTTGGATCTGATGGTGGACTAATCCATGCAGTAAAGACCAAGAAAATTGTATTACACACAATACCAGGAAAAAAGATATCTGTCAGGGAAGTTTCTTCCTCTACTGTTTTTCACACGCTAATTGCAATGTGCACCAAATTACAGGAATTTCTCTCCCTTAGGAAAATCCACATGAAATTGGATATATATTTGTTCACATAACATTTTTCTCTCAGTTCTGAGAAGACCTCAGTCTTTTTTATTTAACATACTAAAGAATAACACAAGTTAGCACAATGTGCTACATTGCACTAAAGCTCTCTGTATTTCCACTTACCAGCTCAAGATGCCAGCATTCACAGTCATCAAAACAGTAGGCCATACTGCTGTTTTACAGGGTCAAGTTCTTAATAGTACTAGTTTCTTTAAAACGTCAAACCACTTTTCAACTTTGTTTCATCTACAATTCAAGTCTGGACTAAATGTCCCCATTTATTCTGTCCCCACAGATGCAACTTTAAAGAGCACTTCAGAAAAGCTTTGACAGAATTTATATTTTTCTAAATGTATTTTTCAGACCTCCCTTTTGATTTGTTTGCCCATCTTTGGTAGCAATACAGATGAGACCTCTTCACCAAAAGATGTTAGGAACTCCTTTAGAGAACCCATACTATTTGTTAATTCAGTAGTTATATCAGTGGGAAAGTCTCTGTTACCACATCAGCAGTCGTCATCTTTTACAACTGTATGACTTCAATTGCCTATCCTTTGCAATATGTAGGAGCCCCTATTCCAACACTCTACTGTAGCTCCTGTAGTAACTTGTAGAAAATGTACTTATTTTCTATCAGAAGATGAATTCCATTTACAGCAGTTTGCGTACCAGTCTCTGATTATTTCCTTTACTCAGTAAATCAGAGATGTACTCCTTTACTCTGTGACACTTCTATGTAATCCTATGTAATTTCAAATTCTGTCCTTGATGCCTTTAGTATATACGCATGTGTATACTCCATTTGGACAGCAGCATGCCAAACAGTAAGGTAGATGTGATGTAGCCCCAGTTTTCTAGCTAAAAGCAAAGATATTATCTTAGTCTCCTCAAGTCTACATTTTATCAGTTCATGTTCTGCTGTTCAACAAGGAGCTATGACTGTTCTATTCTCTTTAACATGTTTTATTATTGCAATTTATTACTGCAATCCACTAAAAATTCTTCCCCTCATCAGCAAATGCAGCCAAGCTCCCTTGTGGTTACACACGGTGCTGTCAGAGGTTTTCTCAGCTGTTTCACTCCACAAGATCACTTGTCCCTAGTAGTACATATATAATTCACATATGAACTGGAATAGTTCCCTGAAAGCCATTCATCCCAAGAGGAAACTTCTCTTTAATTGTTTGTTATGCCCTCTCAGCAGGGAGACTGACTTACACCATACATGTGCATGACATCCTACCTTGTTATGAAAGCTGCCAGAGCTATTTGATCTCCTTCTGTTAAGGCTATCAACTACAGAAAGTCCCCCGAGAACAAAGCAGCAGATTAAAAAGAAGTGCTGGTGCTTCAGGCAAGTTCTTTTAGCCAGACCTGTACCAGCAGCAATGAGTTGCAGAGGAAAAAAAAGACCAAACATGCTTTGAAGGTAATTACAGTGGGCTGCCTCTACTTTATTTAAAGTACATGTTTTAGGATCGATTTCCTTCACTCAACTTGGGAAACTGCACACAGCACTAGCCTAAACCACTGCGCATTAACTGCAATCCAGAAAAAGAGCTTCTCTCTCACCCTCTGACATCTTCTCTGCAAGGGTCATACCTTGTAATAAATACCATGAAGCCAATATCTTGCAGCATCACATCTCCCTTCCATTCCCCAGCCCTCAACACTTGCCTCTGTTCCCTCACCAGTTAACTTGCAAGCTACCTCAGACTGCATTGGGGCTTTTTTCCAGCAGTACATAGGATTGGAAGTACCAATGTGGGCATCAGCAAGACGGTGGATGGAGCTCAAAATTGCAAGCAAGTATAGCACCTCTGACAGCAATGCAAAAGGCTGAATAAAACTGGCTGCTTTGCTTGACAGATGTTTACATGAACTCTTTCTTCAATTTCAATACTTGTGAAATTGTTTCCTGAAGTTCACTTTGATATTCAGGTTCAGATAAAGCATTACAAAGTATCCCCGTGTGGTGGTTTAAGGCTTACTGGAAAATACCAATAAGAGAAATCAGTACTTTCCTCAAAGTTCAGTGCAGAATCTGAATTAATGGGGCATTGGTTGTAAAAGAATAATGCCAATAAAGTCTATATCATTCTTTGGTTTGCTAATTAGTATTTTAAAAAACAGTGTATAAACAATTTCATTTTTCTTGGCTCTTGGGCACTGGCTCTGTTCATTAGCTTCTCTCTCATTCCTCCACTAACCTTGCCTGACCAGATAACACATGAGATCTTGTTGGGTTTCTATCCGGGGAGAGAGAAGGGGGTGCTGGTCCCTTCTCAGCTTTCTTTATCCAGGGAGGAACATTTGGTTTCTAAATTGTATATAATTGCAAATAGATGTAAACATATTTTGTATATATGCTTATAACTTTAGGTCTGCTGCAAAATACAGCTTTTATCTTACTTCCAATCTGTCTGAGCTTGTCTGGTAAATTTTGATTTCAGGGGTGATTTTCTAAGCCCACCACACCCCGTAAAGGAGTGCCTTTGATACAGTTTTTCCTACATCTTTCTGCAGAAAATGTCTGCTCATGGCTTAGATAGGCACTTGCTTTATTAGGAGGAAAAACCTGGATGAATGGCCAGACCCTAATCGTTGTGATGAATGGAATTAAACCAAGTTGATGGTCAGTTAGAAGTGGTGTTCCCCAGGGCTCAGTACTGGGGCCAGTTCTGTTAAGTATCTTTATCAATGATCTGGATGAAGGAATGAAGTGCACCCTCAGTAAATTTGCAGGAAACATCAAAGTGGGTGGGCATGTTGATGCAGTGGAGGGCAGGGAGGCTCTACAAAGGGTTCTGGACAGGCTGGATCAATAAGCTGGGGCCAACAGCATGAGATTCAACCAAGTAAAGTGTCAAGCGCTGCAACTGGGCCACAACAAATCCATGCAGTGCTACAAGCTTGGAGAAGAGTGTCTGGAGAATTGCCCAGCAGAGAAAAAATTGGGTGCATTGACTTGACAGCCAGCTGAACATGAGCCAGCAGTGTGCTCAGGTGGTCAAGAAGACCAATGGGATCTTGGATTGTATCAGGTTCAGGAATGTGATTGTACCCTGCTATTGTGAGGCCACACATCAAGTACTGTGTTTACTTTTCGCCTCCTCACTACAAGAAGGACATTGAGGTTCTGGAGTTTGCCCAGAGAAGAATGACTAAGCTGATAAAAGGCCTTGAATACAAGTCTTATGAGGAATGGTGAGGGAACTGGGGTTGTTCAGTCTTCACAAGAGGAGGCTTAAGAGACACTTCATTGCCCTCTACAACTACATCAAGGGAGGCTGGAGCAAGGTGAGGGTCAGTCTCTTCTCATGTGCAGCAAGTGACAGGATAAGAGGAATCATAGAATCAGAATCAGTCAGGGTTGGAAGGGACCACAAGGATCACCTAGTTCTAATGACCCTGCCATGGGCAGGGACACCCTACTCTAGATCAGGCTGGCCAGAGCCTCATCCAGCATGTCCTTAAACACCTCCAGGGATGGGGCTTTGACCACCTTCCTGGGCAACCCATTCCAGGGTCTCAACACCCTCATGGTGAAGGATTCCTAACATCCAGTCTGAATCTACCCATTTCTAGCTTTGTTCCACTTCCCCCAGTCCTATTTTTACCTGACATCCTAAAAAGTCCCTCACCAGTTTTCCTGTAGGCCTCCTTAAGATACTGAAAGGTCACAATAAGGTCAACCTCAGAGCCTTCTCCTCTCTAGTCTCTCCCTCAGTCTGTCCTCATAGAAGAGGTGCTTCAGCCCTCTGATCATCCTTGTGGCCCTTCTCTGGACATGCTTCAGCACATCTATATCCATCTTGTAACAGGGTGTCTAGAAGTGGAAGCAGTCTCATCAGTGTGGAGTAGAGGTGGAGGACCACTTCCCTTGACCTACTGCCCATGATTCTCTTGAGGCAGCCCAAGATCTGGTTGGCTTTGTGTGCTGCAAGAGAACACTGACGGCTCATATTGAGTTTCTTGTCCACCAGCACGCCCAAGTCCCTTTCTTCAGGGCTGCTGTCAAGCAGTCACTGCCCAGCCTATATTGGTGCTTAGAACTGCCTTGATCCAGAAGCATGACCTTGCACTTGGTGTTGTTGAACCTCACGAGGTTGGCTTGTGTCCACCTCTCCAGCCTGTCAAGGCACCTCTGGATGAATTCCTTCCCTCTAGCATGCCAGCTGCACCAGACAGCTTGGTATTGTCAGTGAACTTGCTGAGGGTGCATTGAGTGCTCTGTCCATGTCACTGACAAAGATGTTGAACAAGACTTGTCCCAGGACTGATCCTTGAGGCACATCTTTTCATAGAAGGTCACCAGGTTTGTCAGGCATGATTTGCCCTTGGACACAAGTTGTGCCAGGAAAGGTTCAGGTTTAGTATTTGGAAAAAAAATCCTCTCAGATAGAGTTAGCATGCCTTGGGACAAGTTGCCCAGGGAAGAGGTAGAGTCACCATACCTGAAGGCATGTGGATGTGGTGCTTAGTACATGTTTTAGTCATAGTGGCTTAGCAGTAGTGGTGAGATTGATAGCTCTAGAAAAGCAGGTGGATGTGATGATCTCAGATGTCTCTTCCAATCTCAGCAGTTCTATTATTCTATGCTTCTATGATTATATGAAGGCAGAATTGATGAGTTTCATGAGGTTGTGAATCCTAAGCCTTAAATTCACACCCATATTTCTCAAACAGCTTTATAAAAATAGAAAACAGCAACAACCAAAAAATGAAAGATGTGGAAAAAAAAGCACAAACTGTCATGGAAGGCCAAAATAAGCCTAAACATGTCCTGACTTATCCATCCACAAGACATCCTGCCTTCACCTCTGCCAAGTTTGCAGTCCAAGAGGAACCAAGATCAGGTCAGAGACTGTCCACCTCTCTCCCAGCACCCTTGTTAGAGCCTGAGAAGAATCAGAAGCCTCAGCAGCTATCAAGACATCTACAGAACTCCCAAGTGTTTGGATACCATCTGGAAGCTGTAGTTAGCCCCAGTGCAGGGAATCCAGTGATATTATATATTGTAAGTAAATACTCAGAAGCCTCTTAGCACAACTCTGTGAACTCTTAAGTGAATCTGAATGCCTTCTGCCTTAAGCAGAAAGGAGCTTCTCGAGTCCCTCTAGTGGACAAGAGGTATAATCGACCACAAGAACCTCTCTTCCAGTTCTAATGGTTTAATGTTTGTTATATTATTGCTAGTTATTTCCTAAGTGTTCTAGATTATGTTCTCATTTGTCTAATGTTTTCATGACCATTGCAAAGAAACTATTATTAAACTTGTGGCTATTAACTATATTAATTTTGACAAAACCTTCCTCACACCTTACCACAACTACAACAACACACCACCTTTTCCCTGAAACTGTGCTGTTTCACATTTGTGACAAAATATAAAACCAGACAATGTTTGCATTGATTAAGGTTTTGTAACAATTTGTAATCAGAGGGTTAGATTCAGCCCTAAGGTAAGGATGCTGCTTTATGCCTCTTTATTACTGCTAATGATAAAGATCATCTGTAAGAAGAGGATTATAGCATTTTTGTTTCCAAATTTTTAACAACCAAAATCATACTACTTACATGAGGGGTCCTGAAAACAAAACTGTATCTTTAGAATAAGATAAAAAACATTGCTCTGAATATGCTTGAGCAGAATTATTGAGCAAGCAAAAAGTTCATCTTCAGTGTCCAAACCAGATTTTGTGTGTTGGAGGAAACACAATAGAATTTTAAGAGTGTAGTTTTATGCTTCCTCATGCAAAGGTTGGAACTATTTATCTCCATCTCTCATTTCAGTGCTGATTGGAACAACTCTTTGCAGCCAGTAGTACAGCACAACCCTTCTCAGAAGAGAGCTGGCAACGGAGCCAGGTTTTAAGTGGCTGTTACCCATTCATGCTGTTAGCACCTGCTGCCACTGTAGCTTATCCAATACCAGCACCAGCTCATTGGCTTTCCACTGCTCTGACTGGAAGCCCCAGCAAATATGGCATGGATGATATGCCTTGGCAGCAACTAAAGAAGACCTCAGAGAAGGATCTGGACAAACATGTTTCACATCAGGGTAGCCAGTTTAGAAGGCCAGAAACACCACCTACTGAGAGACAAAGGAAAGTGTACATGTGTCAGGTAACTCATTCTTGCATTCTTTTCAGTTTTGTAAAAGGACTGGATGCATTTTTTATATTCTTACATCCATTTTTGTTCTTTGCTGGTCAGTGACATCTCACAGAGTTCTGTGCAGATTTGACAAAAATAATTACTCTGGTCACTTAGCAAAGCAAAGGATCCATTATCGAGAAACCTATTGCCTAGCAATAGTTCCCTTACCCCTTCTCTCTCTTGATGAGCAAACTTCCCCTGTCTTCCCTGCTCCCCTCTTGTTTTTATTGGCTTTCTCTCTGCTGGCAGAAACAACAACTCACCTGAGCAGGGTTCAGCTTTACAGGCAGCCTTACTGGGTGTAAAATTTCCCATTATAGGAAGACTGTCTGTGCTGTTAGGTCCAAGTATATATAAGAATATGTGTAGTACAGTTTAAGGAAATACTGGCTTCCAAGAAAAAATACAGTTTTTGCTCTTGAAAAAATAGTCTCACATTACCAGTTTTAAGTGTGGAATTTCTAGGTAAATTGTTAGCTGGCCTGGTGAAGGGTGGAGAGAAGAGGAGGAAACAAACTCAGTCATATTAGACAAGAAATTGTAGCAGCACTAGCCACAGCCATAGAACACCTTATTTTCCTCAAATGTTTTTCATTAGCATATATTTTATTGTTACTGAAATGTCATGGAGTTGTAGACTATTTTCTATTTTTGTTTCACATGAAATTATTTAGGCAGTAATTTATGGAAAAGAAGCATGCCATTCCCTTCTCCAAGTGGAATCCTTCCTGCTCCTTCCATTCTCACAAGCAGCACCATTTAGTTTTTAGCTGATGGTTGTCATTATCATAGATTTTTTTTTTTTTTTTTCCTCAAAGCAGTATTTTGGACAATGGCACAATATATCTTGCTAAACAACTCTGTGTGACATTCTGGGGACATTTTGGAGCTATACCCAAAGATTAAATTAACATGACAAAACTTATCTGCTATACCACCCATCTCTCCACACTGCTTTACACTAGGGAAGTCTCAGACTTGACAGCTGTTCTTACCCTCAGTAGTAGCACAGTGATTAAATACTAGCCCTTCCAGAGCTGTATGTATAAAAGTGACAATTATCTGAGGCAATATACGTACTTTATATTCTTTCTATGTGTGAAGGTTTAAGCCCACCTGGGACCCCCTGTCTTTTCCC
>VWZI01015742.1:82209-115922 GCA_013396835.1 Psilopogon haemacephalus | reverse complement strand
TGCTGATGACACCAAGCTGTGTGGTACAGCAGACACGGTGGAGGGCAGGGATGGCATCCAGAGGAACCTGGACAGGCTGGAGAGGTGGGCACAAGACAACCTCAGGAGGTTCAACAAGGCCAAGTGCAAGGTCCTGCAGCTGGATCGAGGCAATCCCAAACACAAATCCAGGCTGGGCAGTGACTGGCTGGAGAGCAGCCCTGAGAACAGGGACTTGGGGGTGCTGGTGGAGGAGAAGCTCAACATGAGCCAGCAGTGTGCACTTGCAGCCCAGAAAGCCAACCAGATCCTGGGCTCCATCAGGAGAAGTGTGGCCAGCGGGTCAAGGGAGATGATTCTCCCTCTCTAGTCTGCCCTGCTGAGACCCCACCCTGGAGTACTGCGTCCAATTCTGGAGCCCCTGTTACAAGAGGGATGTGGACATGCTGAAGCATGTCCAGAGAAGGGGCATGAGGACGATCAGAGGCGTGGAGCACCTCTGCTATGAGGACAGACTGAAAGAGTTGGGGCTGTTCAGTTTGGAGAAGAGGAGGCTCCGAGGTGACCTTCTTGTGGCCTTCCAGCATCTGAAGGGGGCCTACAAGAAAGTTGGTGAGGGACTTTTTAGGCTATTGGGTAGTGACAGGACTAGGGGGAATGGAGCAAAGCTGAAGGTGAGGAGATTCAGATTGGATGTGAGGAGAAATTTCTTCACCATGAGAGTGGTGAGGCCCTGGAATGGATTGCCCAGGGTGGTGGTTGGGGCCACTTCCCTGGAGGTGTTTAAGGCCAGGCTGGATGAGGCTGTGGGCAGCCTGATCTAGGGTAGGGTGTCCCTGGGCATGGCAGGGGGTTTGGAACTAGATGATCCTTGAGGTCCCTTTGAACCCTGACTAATTCTATGATTCTAAGTCCAGAGGAGGCCACAAAGATGATCAGAGGGCTGGAGAACTTCTCCTACCAGGACAGGCTGGGAGAGTTCAGGCTGTTCCTGCAGGCAGACTAGGGAGGGACTATTTAGAAGGGTTTGGAGTGAAAGGACAAGAGCAATGATCAGAAGATGGAGCAGGGGAGAGTTAGGTTGGACATCGGGAGGAAGTTCTGCACAAGCAGAGTGGTGAGACACTGGAACAGGTCACAGAGGACTGTGTTTGAGGTCCCATCCCTAGAGACATCAAAATCAGCCTTGCTGTGTCCCTTTGCAGCCTGCTCTAGGTGGAGGTATCCCTACTGAGTGCAGGGTGGGTGGCCAAGATGCCCTTTGCTTGTGCCTTCAAACCTGATGCAATCTGTAACTCTGACAGTCAGTTAAGTTGCATTATTTTAGAGGCTGACAGTATCCGAGTCTGCTGAGTCCTGTGTTTCTTTCCACATTACAAGTGTCCTTCACTGGTTTATCTTTACAGTTCCAAGAGAGACATGGCACAGCTCCCGGTCTTAGCTGCACTGGGAAGCCACATCACACAAGGTCAAGTACTCCAGCAATGGGAAGTGCCATAAAAAGCCAACACAGCATGTGCTGGTTTGAACTAATTGGAGGATTTGAATGAGGAATTGGACTATAGGCTGAAAAATGAAAACACATGATGTCACTTCACTCACAGCTTTACTGAGAAAGAAAAAAAATAGTTTTAAGAGTTGTAACCCAAACATAGATAAGTCAGACGGTTTCAGACCTCTCTGGGCTGTGGCTGCCTCTTGCATGGCTCCTTTCTCCCTGCCTTTTGTAGCTGATTCTCAATAATTCAACTAACTTCTTTCCTACTGCTAACCCCCCTGGCTAATCTACCTTCACCTATCTGCTGCATTAACAGATGGTGAGAAAAGACTGGGGAAGGGGGGAAAAGTGGTAGGGGTGGTCAGAAACCCCTCTTAGGGATTTTGATCTCTGGGAGGGCTGTGGTGTTTCTGTATTACCTTTTCACTCTATATATCTGCTATACATTGTAAATATCTGCTTGTATATTGTGCATAGCTGTAAATACAAAGCTTCATTTATTAACTTCCATCCGACTGAGTCCTAGCCTGGGTTATTTCAAATGGTGGGGGGGAAGGTAACTGCTAAACCACCACACAGCAGAACTAAACAAGATAATCTGAGACCACATCTTTCAGTGTGAATCACTGAAGTGTGGCCAGTACATGCTTTTGGAACTACATCGTAACATGCTGGCCTGCCTTGAATTTTTAAGTGCATGCTTTATAAACACAACATCTTTAATGATATTTGAGAAGTCCTGGCAGCCAGCTCAAGTCCCTGATGTCTGGAAGAAGGGAAACCATACACCCATTGTTAGAAAGGGTAGACCCCAGAAGCTACTGACCTGTCAGCCTCACCTCTATGTCTAAGAAGATTGTAGAACAGTTCCTCCTAGAAGCTCTGCTAAGGCCCACAGTCACATTATTCAAGACAGCCAGCACAGCTTCACCAAGGGCAAGTCCTGCCTCACCAATCTAGTGTGTCTTTCAACGATGGAGTGACTACATCAGTGGACAAATGAAGGGCAATGGATGTCATCTATCTGGACTTCCGCAAGGCCTTTGACAATTCCCCACTACATCCTTCTCTCTAAACTAGAGGGATATGGATTTCATGGGTGGACTGCTTAGTGGATGAGGAACTGGCTGGATGGTCACATGCAGTAGGTATAATCAATGGCTTGATGTCCAGGTGGAGATGGAGATAAGTGGAGTCGCTCAGGGATCAGTCCTGGGACCAGTCTTGTTTAACATCTTTGTTGGTGCTGTGGACAGTGGGATTGAGTGCACCCCCACCAAGTTTGCTGACATCAAGCTGTGTGGTGTGGCTCACAGCTGGAGGAAAGACATCCATGCAGAGGGACAGGCTGCAGCGATGGCCCATGCCAACCTCATGAAGTTTAACAAGACCAAGCACAAGGTCCTACATCTGTATTGAGGCAAATCCAAGCACCAATATAGGATGGGCAGTGACTGGCTGGAGAGCAGCCCTGAGGAGAGGGACTTGGGGGATGACAGTGGATGAGAAGCTCAATATGAGCCTATAGTATGCATCTGCAGCCCAGAGAGCCAACCAGAACCCGGGCTGCAGCAAGAGAAGTGTGGGCAGCAGGGCAAGGGAAGCAATCCTCCCCCTCTACTCCACTCTGGTGAGACCTCACCTGGAGTACTGCATCCAGTTCTGGAGCCCCTGCTACAAGAGGGATATGGAGGTGCTGAAAGGTGTCCAGAGAGGGGCCACAAGGAGGATCAGAGGGCTGGAGCTGCTCTACTATGATGAGAGACTGAGGGAATTGGGGCTGTTCAGTCTGGAGAAGAGAAGGCTCCAAGGTCACCTTCTTATGACCTTTCAGTATATTAAGGGGGCTGTCCCAGGTTGGGAATTATAGGCTTAAAACTCCTCTAGGAACTAGAGGAGAACATTAGTCAATCCCATAATTCTGCTATCTCTTCATAAGCTGAGGGCAAGGCCAGCTCGCTCTCCTTCCCTCCCCCTCCAGCCATGTCTGGGCAGGAGCTGTTATCAGATCAATATGTAAGCAGGTAGGTCTGTTTTGGGGCCTATGAATGGCAGAAGCACGGCTGGGGGGAGGACTGGAGCACTGGGGTATGTAGGTCTAGTTTTGGGATAGGAACAAAATTCAAGGGGGTTGCTATGACTTCTGTATCTGCTCTGTAACTTTTCTCATGCATCTCTCTATCCAAAATATAACTGTTACTTTCTCTAATTCATTTGAGAGTTTTCATTCTGACAGCAGTAAAACCATGAGAGGGGCCTACAAGAAAGATGGGGAGGGATTTTTTAGTCTATCAGGTAGTGATAGGACTGGGGAGAATGGAACAAAGCTAGAAATGGGTAGATTCAGACTGGATGTTAGGAAGAGGTTCTTCAGCATGAGGGTGGTGAGAGACTGGAACAAGCTGCCCAGGGAGACGGTGGAAGCATCATCTCTGGAGGTGTTTAAGACCAGGTTAGATGAGGCTGTGGGCAGCCTGATTGAGGGTAGGGTGTCCCTGGGGATGGCAGGGGGGTTGGAACTAGATGATCCTTGTGGTCCCTTTCAGCCCTGACTGATTCTATGTGTGACAAGTGGTGTCCCTCAGGGGTCCACTGCCACCAGTGCTGTTCAATATCTTTGTCAATGATACAGAGAGATTGAGGCACCCTCAGCAAGTCTGCAGATGACACCAAGCTGAATGGTGCAGTCAGCAGGCCAGAAGGACAGGACATCATACAGAAGGATCTGGACAAGCTGAAGTGTGCCCATTAAGTTATTCAATCCCATTATAAATACAAGCCTGGGGATGAAGTGATAGAAATCAGCCTTGCAGAGAAGGATTTGGGGGTGCTGGTGGGTGAGAAGCTGAGCAGAAGCTAGCAATGGGCACTATCAGCCCATAAGGCCGAGGGCAGCCTGGGCTGCATCCAAAGCAGCATGGCCAGAGATGGAGAGAGGGGACCCTGCCCCTCTGCTCTGCTGAGACCTCACCTGCATCCAGCTTGGGGCTCCCAACACAACAAAGACATGGACCTGCTAGAGTGGGTCCAAAGGAGGACCACAAGTATGTTCAGAAGGCTGGAGAGCCTCTCCTAGGAAGTAAGGCTGGGAGAGCTGAGTCTGTTCAGGCTGGAGAAGAGAAGCCTCCGGGGAAACCTTAGAGCTACGTTTCAATATCTGAAGGGGACGTACAGGAAAGCTGGGGAAGGACTGTTCTGTACAAGTTAGTGAATGAGTAGAAAACACAATATTTAACACAACCCCCCCACAACTCTCATTGACATTTTAATCAGCTTTAATTATTCTCCAGTTACATTTTTACCTCTCACTTGTTATTATCATCATTTTTCAGAACTGTATATTTTGTCCTTACACTAAAAAGCAATCATTACCCCTTCTTTCAGTAAGGAGACTCAACTGATTTTGTACAATTGCATCTTACACATAAAAAAGCAATTTTGTTTCAGTGGCCTATTGCAATTAACACTTACCTGGTTCTAGTTTTATTACTTTTATTGCTGCTAGCTCACTCGTGTTGACATTTCGAGCCTACAAAAAAACAGCAAAAAAAAAAAAAATTAAGCAAGCAGAACACAGTAAGCAGCTCTGCATTCTCAGCTCTACACTCTCTGACAACACAAAGAGCAACTGAGATACAAACACAGAGTCAAAGAGCAACTGAGATGCACAGTGGTCTAAAACTGTAACCACTTGTGGGTTTGTGGCTTTTTTGAAGCAAAAACAATCTCAGCAAGAGCCACTAAAATCAAACCATCTTGTATATTTAAGTTCCATATAAGGCTAGGATTCTTTTTTTTCCAAACACACCATAAATTAATTTTTAAATTGTATTTACAGCATACATTTTCACAACATAAGTATAATAAATTGAGTTCTGTTATATCCAAATCACTTATTAAGGATAACAGTCCAGTTCTGGTGCCCCAGGCATAACAGGGACACGCAACTCTTGGAGCAGATCCAGGAGGCCACAAAGATGATCAGAAGGGTGGAGAACCTCCCCTTATGGAGACATGCTGCTCAACTTGACAAAGAGAAGACTCTTGGGAGACCTTAAACCAGCCTTCCAGTACCTGAAGGGGAAATATAAGAAAGCCAGAGAAGGTCCTTTAACAAGGGCTTGTGAGGATAGGATGAGAGGGAATGGATTGAAGCCTGAGTAGGACAAATTTAGACTGGAGATTAGGAAGAAATTCTTTCCAGGGAGGGTGTACAGACACTGGAACAGAGAGGTTCTGGCTGCCCCCTCCCTGGAGGTGTTCAAGGCCAGGTTGGATAAGGCCTTGAGCAACCTGGGCTAATGGGAGGTGGCCCTGCTCATGGCAGGAGAGTTTGAACTAGATGACCTTGTAGGTCCCTTCCAACCCAAACCATTCCATGAATCTATGAATACATGTCTGCTCTTAATGCCAGTGAGCTGAATACCAAGAACTCTGTAGTCAGCATGCTCTCCTCTGCTACACATATGTAGGAAGCACCCTTCCAACAAAACATCTTGTTCTGGATGTATTCTCTAAAAGCAAAGCAAGCTTTCTCAAAAAAAAAAAAAAAAAACCAAACAAAACAGGCAGCTAATCTGTACTGAGATCTCAAGCTGTAATTATGCTTAGGAACCTTTAGGCTGCCACATAACTGTCTGAAATTACACAAATCCTAGACTAGGCTGCACTTGCATATTAGAAACCCATAAACAAACCGCCTACCGAGGTCCTGCCTGCAAAGCAGTTACAACAGGCAGGGATTGAGCAGCAGAGAAGCAGAGCTCTAGGAGCAAGCTGTACCCTGCAGTGCATGTGACAGCTTCCCAGACTCCCACCAGCACCACAAAAGGCTTCCTGCTCATGTCACTTAGACCTTGCTCTCCACCAGCATTGGCAACCGCTCACCTTGCTGCAAAGGGGTGAAAAAACCAAGCCAAGAACAAAGGAGTCTGCAAGCATTCCCCTCCTACCCACAACAGCTCTGTGGCTAACTTAGCAGCAATTCCCCAGCAGCATAACTGCATTTTGCACAGGGCTCTACCATGCTGAAGCCTACATTCTACCAGGCAACCAAGAAAGCTGAACTCTTTTGAAGCCATTTAAGCAGCAACAATCTATGGTAATGAGTTCTCGTTCAGAACTGCTGCATTTGACAACTAACTAAAACTGCAAAGTCATCTGCCCTGTGCTTTCATGATGCTTGCACACCTGCCTCTGAACCCAGGTTTGGAAAGAAGGCAACAAAGCTGCTCCCCAGCTTTTGAAGGATGTTCAGCTAGAGCCTCTGCTCTCCCCAGGTGAGTCTTGGTACCTGGAGCTGCACTGTACTAGACCACTGCTTCACTGGATACTGTGACCATTCCATCCCCTATAGAGAGACCAGACCAGCTTTGGCTTTTCCTTTCATCCGCTTCCACATCCAAAAAAGCTAGAATTACAAAAGTGAAAGATGTAGGTCACTTCCCACCTTGTAAGCCACTAATGGTCTCATTTTTAAGTCACTTTAGCAGCTCAAGTGCTCACAGTTTTTAGTCACTGGCTGTGAGACTCACTAAATACTGTAAAAGTATAATTCTTCACACAGCAGCTTGAGAGCTGGTTGTGGAACCACAAGAATTAAAAAAAAAAAAAAACAAAACACCCAAACCCTAAGACTACAAAAACCAGCTGGCAAGCTGGCAACACATCCTGAAAATGAATGCAGTGCATATTCCTGTGTCTGGAGGTCTACCCAGGTCATTCATGCATCTGGAGATCTATCCAGGTCATTTCTAGCACAACTGATCTTTACTGTTCCCTGGTGTGGCAATGCTATTCTGCAATGCTGGCAGTATTGGCATTTGCAGACAATTTGCAGGCAGAGGATTATGGATAGATCTTGAAATCAGTGGAGATTCTATGAAAGTCAAAGTGTCATCCAAACTTGACAGACTGCAGGAAAAAAAAAAAAGTTAACTTTCTTCTGGCAGCCTTCCCTGCAAGTCATTATTTGACCATCTCAGAGATGGCAGTAGGGTCTCTCCACTCATCACTATATATAGTGGCATACGTTATGCTAAAGACATTAAGAACAGCAGAAATAGGAGTTCCTTTTATCTTTACTAGGGAATGGAGGCATCATGAGAAAGGTGGCACCACTGAAGCATGAGCTAGGATTTTTTTCCCCATATTTCTTTCCCCAATGCATTCCTTTCATAGCAAAAAAAACCAAACACAGATGCAAGATGTTCATGAAATCAAATGTCAGCACTTTTTAATCTCCAAAATCAACAAGAAAAATTACTGAAGCCTTAACAAAGACCAGAGATGATCTGAGAGTCTTGCTAATGCTTACAGATTTGGTTTGGGGATACTTGTAGGCAAGCAATGAGACAACTGCAGCAATACAAGTGAGGAGATAAGTTATGTATCATGCATGCACCTGGGATGGGTAAGTTGAGTCCAGCAGATGTTTGGCAATATTTTAAATTTTTATTTAACAACACCACATCCAGCTGACAGACTCCATAGGTCACTATGGTCTGCAGAGTGTCAGGGCAACTAAAGATAAAAAAGAGGGTGGGTAGAAAACAGTGACAACTTCAAAACAAATCTGATTAAAACATAGAAGAATACTCACTGCAAAGTCTTACGTGATGGTGATGTCAAAAAAAGTATCACAAAAATCTGTAGATGCATCTGGTGCAGGACATGCAAAATCCCAGCCACAGGAGTAGAGTCTAAGAGCAGGCAGCCTTGCCAAACCTTCACTCTCCACACCTTATGGCTGATTTGGCTCCCTCACAATGCTATAGCATGTCTTGTTTCAAGAAATGGGTGTTGAACTGAGCAGCAAAACACAAATACCATGTCTTCTCACCTTCAGCTTAAGCACTGCTTGCTTTCCTCAACACCAGCAGTATTGGGACTCTGGCCAGCTGGACATTCTCTGGAGCAGTATGTCTTGGCTCATGAGAGCCAGAAAGAAGAAACAGACCTTGATTTCACAAAGGTGACTGATGTCTTCAGGTACAGCAGGCTTTAGGGCATAAATTGTTCCTTAAGAAAACATGACTTAGAATCATAGAATGGTTTAGATTGGAAGACACATCAAAGATCATCCAGTTCCAACCCCCTGCCATAGGCAGGGACATCTCCCACTAGATCAGGTCACTCAAGGCCTCATCCAGCCTGGGCTTGAACACCTCCAGGGAGGAAGCAGCCACAACCTCCCTGGGCAACCTATGCCAGTGTCTCACCACCCTTACCCAAAAGAACTTCCTCCTAACATCCAGTTTCAATCTCCCCTTTGCCAGTTTAAACCCATTACAAGACCTTGTGAACAGTCCCTCCCCAGCCCTCCTGTAGGCCCCCTTCAGATATTGGAATGCTACTATAAGGTCTCCTGGAAGCTTCCTCTTCTCCAGGTTGAAAAGGCCCAACTCTCATAGCCTGTCCTCATAGCAGAGGTGCTCCAGCCCTCTGATCATTTTCGTGGCCCTCCTCTGGACTCTCTCCAACAGTTCCACATCTTTCTTGTGTTGGGGGCTCCAGAACTGCACACAGTACTCCACGTGGGATCTGACGAGAGCAGAGTAAAGAAGGAGAATCCCCTCCCTTGCCCTGCTGGCCACACTGCTCTTGATGCAGCCCAGCACACAGTTGCTGTCTGGGCTGCGCTCGCACTGCAGGCTCATGTTGAGCTTTTCATCCACCCAGACCCCCAGGTCCTTTTCCTCAGGGCTGCTCTCAGCCATTCACCACCCAGCCTGGAGTTGTGCTTGGCATTGCACCGACCCAGGTGCAGGACCTTACACTTGGCCTTGTTGAATTTCAGGAGGTTGGCCTGGGCCCACCTCTGCAGCCTGTCCAGGTCTCTCTGGATGGATCCCTGCCCTCTAGCAAGTCGACTGTGCCACACAGCTTGGTGTCATCTGCAAACTTGCTGAGGGTGCACTCGATTCCTCTGTCCATGGCACTGACAAAGATGTTCAACAGCACTGGTCCCAGCACTGACCCCTGAGGGACACCACTTGTCACTGGTCTCCAGGTGGACATTGTGCCCTTGATCACCACTCTCTGTGTGCCACNCATGGTCTTGCCAGGCACAGAGGTGAGGCTGACTGCTCTGTGGTTCCCAGGGTCATCCTTTTTTCCCTTCTTGAAGATGAGTGTTATGTTTGCCCTTTTCCAGTCGGGAGGAACTTCACCAGTCTGCCATCACCTTTCAAATACAATGGGCAGTGCTTTAGCAACTTCATCTGCCAGTTCCCTCAGGACCCGTGGGTGGATCTCATCAGGCCCCATGGACTTGTGCACGTTCAGGTTCCTTAGGTGCTCACGAACATGATCTTCAATTACAGTGGGCAGAAGTTTCTTTCCTCAGTCCTTACTTTTGGACATTGTGTTTGGAGCACTTGCTGCTGAAGACTGAGGCAAAGAAGTCATTGAGCACCTCAGCCTTATCCATGTCCCCTGTCGCCAGCTCTCCATTTCCCTTCTGGAAGGGTCCCACATTCTCCCTAGTCCTCCTTTTCTTAATTTCCAAAGAAATTCTTCTTGTTCCCCTTTAATGTTCCTAGCCAGATTCATCTCTTGTGCTTTAGCTTTCCTAACCTGATCTCTGGTTGCACAAACAGTTTCTTTGTATTCATCCCAGGTTACCTGTCCTTGCTTTCACTCTCTCTAGGCTTTCTTTCTGGCACCTAAGTGTGTCCAGAAGATCTCCATTCATCCATGCAGGCCTCCTTGCATTCTTACCTGCCTTCTTCTTTCTTGGGATGCATTGCTCCTGGGCCTGGAGGATGTGATCCTTGAGCATTTACCAGCTTTCCTGGGCCCCCCTTCCTTCCAGAGTTTTTTCCCATGGCACCTTGCCAAGGAAGTCCCGGAAGAGATTGAAGTCGTGCACCCTCCTTGATGCCTTGAGGCCTGTGAGCACAAAGCTTCTCCTATTTGTTTGTAAAGGGCCTCATCTGCTTTGCCTTCCTGATCAGGAGCTCTGTAGCAGACTCCTACTATGATGTCCCCTTCCCATGCCTTCCCTTTGACCTTTACCCATATGTTCTCTGTTTTGGTGTTGGACATCCCCAGGTTGAGCTCCCTGAATTCCAGTTTATCATTGATGTAGAGGGCTTGAAGTCAACATCCTGAATAAGTCATCACTTTGCATCCTATTGCACTTGGGCTACTAGCACTGAAAGTGTCAACACAAGGAAGAATATGAATTTGTTAACCTGGATGTTGATAAACATTAAAATTATAATCCTGATTGTAATGACACAAAGGTTCCTTGCCAAGGATGAATGCTAGGCACCTCTGACAGTTTTGACTAGAAGACCTCATTGAAATCATCAGTTATGAAGCAATTCATTCCTGAAGCTGCTGTGAATGAGAGACTGAGAAAGGAGAAATCACAATCCTCACTGTACCAGCAGCTAAAAGAATGATACTCTTCCATATATCTACACTGCTGTATCTGGGGAGGAGTTTTATAAAATCCAACTGCTAAGTCAGGATGGAGAGGCACTATCTAATTAAAGAGGAAATAATTACTAGGTTCTCTGTGACAACAGTAGGACAACAGATCAAAATGTTACGTTAAAAAAACCTGCCACCCACAAGATGTAAAAGCTAAAAAATACAGGTTTTGTTCTTACTGCATTATACAAAAAATCACCAACCAAAAAGCCTGGCTATTGCAAAGCCCTTGTTACTGTGAAATAGAAAGGAAAAGAGCAGTAGGGTAAGGCAATACTCAAATAAGCTCTATTTGGGAAATATCAGTCCAGCAAAAGATGTGCATTGTGTGTGTGTGGAAAGAAAACCAGGAAAGGAGGAAGAAGGATGCTACTGAGCACTGCATCTTACATATGCCCCAATGGCAGATTCATTCTGATCTGTGCAGCAGAACTAGTAAAGACAAAATCCAAGGTCCAAAGAGGAAAAAGAAATCTCTTGCCAAGTTTATACATGTCCTTCAAAAGGACATTGGTAATATAAAGCACATCACAGAATTACAGAATGTAAGAGTTTGGAAAGGATCTCCAGAGGTTATTCAGTCTACCTCCCCTACCAAAGCAGGATTCCCTAGCGTAATCCACACAGGAATGCATCCAGGCAGGTTTTGAAGGTCTCGAGAGAAGGAGACTCCACAACCTCTCTGGGCAGTGCTCCAGGGCTTTAGCACTCTCACTGTAAAAAAATAATAGATGAAAAACCCAAAGTCTAAGACAGCAAGAATGCTTCTGGTTTTGACTACTTACACTAAATGCTGAAGAAAATGTAGACAAGCAATTGCTAACTAAGTTGCTAGTTCATGGGATAACAGGTTCCAGGGCACAGACAAGCTTCCTGACCTAGATCAGCTTTGATCTTCAGGAAAATGCATTGCCCTTGCTTCCAGCCCTACAGGCCTCCCTTTCTGCTTCTCTTAAATCCATATGACTTCCCCAAGACCCAGTTCAGTTCTCCCAGACAGCAGAAACCCACTTCCCTCTTTTTTACCGTTAGTTTTCTGCTAGATTAGATAACCACACTGGCATCATATTCAGCACCACAACTAATGGGAAGCAAGCACCAAGACAGGCAGCAGAAGGGTAGGGAATCACCTTTCTCAGGAATTAGTTCAGCCCACCCTTCAGCGAACAGAAATTGAACTACTAAGAAATATGCTAAAAATAATTAGGTTCCCTATTCTGGTAGGAAACATGATACCAAAATCCAATAGCTGCAATTTTAGAAGGCATGGTTTTGACAAAGGTGGTGTTAAACAAAAAGATCTAAAACTAAGGCAAACAATTTTTTTTTTTAGAGCAAGTCATAGATTACTGGTTAAGGAAACCACAATCACACAAACTAAGTTCAGTGGCACTTAACACAGTAAAAATAGCCACCCCTCTCTGCCTGCTTGATAAGCAGAATAAAATCTGAAATAGGGAGCCTTCAAAACATGGACAATAATTTAATCCCAGCAAAGTGAAAAGAAGCTTCAACAAACTTAACTTCAATCAAGACAAAAGGAAGACTAAAATGTCTATGAAAAAGCACACTGCTGAAAGACACAGTTTCAACATTCCAGATGGAGCACAACTGTAGAGGAATTGATATCTTAATGGACCACCCTGAGGAAGAGAAGGAAGAGCACAGATGTGGAGGGAAGACACTTGTGTATAGGACTCTGCAAAATGGGAACTCATGAAAGTTCAAGTTCACCTATTCTGAACAGATTCTCTTCACAGGAGTGGTACTGGAAACCAGGCATTCTGAAAAAGAGCTGACAACAGAACATAGGAAGTCACTAGGCATCCTCCAGAGATACTAACAGAATGTGAGAGATTCAGCATGAAGCAGTGGGGCTTGTAGATAAATGACTCCCCTCACCAACACCAGCTCCCACACCAAAGGGCTGGGGAGCACAAAATCTGTCTTTTAAAAAAGAGAGACCTCAAGCAAAACTCACTCTGCCAAGTTCTGTGTCTTCATTTGTTAACTGGCTGAAGGCATAAATGACAAAAAGAACTCAAAAAAGGCAGATGTGGTATAATGGAAAGCTTTGCAGGAACAGTCATCTTACTAATCACTACAACTACTTGAATTTCAGTGAAGATTAGAGTAAACAAAGGGCCTGTCAAGTTTTAATAAGATGCTGAAAGTCTTTGGAAGGGTCCACTCAGACTAGATGACAAAGTCTGCCCTTCATTAAACAAAGAATTTTCACACACACACACCCCCAAGATATGCTGTGATATAAATTAATTGTATGAACAAAAGAAATGTACTTCCAATAGCCTTGGAATATTATTCCAATCTTTGTGCAGTTACCACTAAACCCAAGCATATTAGGATCGGGACACACAATAAAATGACAACAGCATTATTAATATGGTCTGTCAGAATTATGTGTGCAGCACTTTTAACCCAAACTCCAGAAGAATGGCATAAATTCCAGAGAGCTTGGGACCAGGGATGATTAGAACAACAATTTCATATCAAAAGACAGAAAAGTCTTTTTAAATGAGAGATGGAGAGCAAATTAAATTAATCAACCACCTCATTTAACTCTAGGAGTATTCCCTGAAGCTGTTAAGGACAGGACAGCAACTATTTCTTAACTCCCCTTTTCTTTTACATTTTGCTTAACACCCTACACAAATTCTTTTCAACAGTGAAACATAAAATACAAAAACTCTTTGTGTATGAGCCTGATTCAGAGCATATGGAGCCTGCCTTCTGTATATAATTTTGGGTGAGAAAACTCAATAGAAACAGAGGATGGAAATTAAGAATTTTCCCAACACACAACTGCAATCAAAAAAAACAATTTTGCCTTCAGTCTCTAAACTAGACCTTAGATTAAGCAATAGTTTACTGAGATACAGAAAATAAAAACACGCAAATGAAAATGTGACACTCAAGAATGCCCAGCTTAAAAAAAAAAACAAAAACACAAAAAACACAAAAAACCAACAACACTGCCAGTTTTGTTACAGATACATCAACCATTCAACAAGGTAGTAACTCCTTAATTTCACCATTACCTACAGTAGACTTCAGAGAGGAAATCTCTGGACAAGGGAACAGATTAAGTCCTGTGTTTTACTTAAGCTTCTAATAAAAACTTTTTAATATTAATATTTAACTTACTGAATACGGCAACACAGCTTCATTGAAAAAAACAATTATGAACTCAAATATTATCTCTTTTAAGTGTTATGCCTAGCGTTCATGTCCTCAGGATACATTAAGAACTACGCAACCCAGGTAACATTTCATCTCCTACAAGAAACTTGCACTGGTGGTGGTTATCATTGACTGCATATCTGAAAGAGGTCTAATGGAATGAACAAGTTACACATTACCTCTGCTGTAATGCATTCATTATCATCTTCTCCAAGGCCTATTTCAAAGCTGAACTTGGGTCGAAAAGTAGATAATAAAACATTGTTTGGAGCAAAAAATCCCCACTTGCAGCACACCAACCCACCTGCAGGTACCACCTAAAAAGCAGGATTCACAGCAGCAAGAGCATTTCAGTCTGATTAGTTCTCTTTTCCTTCATGTCTCCATAGTTAATCCACACCACAAGCTCTTAATTTCAAATTCAAAAATCTTTAGAGCAGAATCCCTGCCTCTTTTAAAAATATATATAATTGATCTTAAAAAAAAAAAAAAAGTATTTAATCCATGTATCCTGTTGGATCTCAGTTCGAGGAGCAAGGAAGTACATGCCAGTCTGCTCTGCTTTCAACTCATCCATAGTCTGCCAGGAAAGCAGGTTACAGAAAGGTCAGCACTTAACAAGAATGCCAACGTAACAAGATTGCCATTTTATTAAGCCAGTAATCCCTACCTAGTGACAGCAGGAACACCTCACTATGTGGTTTTCCCTGCTAAAAGGGTAAACCACAATTTATAGAGAGTTTTAAGATGTGATGCACTCTGCTGAAGTTCTACTACTGAGGAGTACCAACCTTGTACAGCTCATTTCAAATTCACACAGTTATTTCATCAAGCACCAAATTCACCTACAGCTAACAGGGTGAAGTAAACCAAAAAAGCTTTATGAAACCCCTCGCAAATTTAAGATAACGCCCCAGTAAGCTTATGTGTGCATGACATTTAGAACTGTATTACTTCCTCTTTGTCACATTAGAAGTAACCAGCTAGCATTACTATTTTTGAGCTATTTTCATTCTCCACTTAGACCTTGCCTCAAAATGCACCAGGCCATAATCCATTCAGGAAAAAAGCACATCTCATCTTCCCTACACTGTCCACAACCTAACCAGAAAGCACTTACCTCTCTCATCTAGAAGGAATAAATTATTCTATACAAGCCTAATGTATCCTCCTGATATATCATCTTCTTTCTTAGCTGTCACAAGCAGACTTATAAACAAATCCACTCAGAGAATGTCTCTGCCTCAATCAAAAAAAAAAAAAAAAAGGTCACAAGCAGTGCCAAGCAACTAGTTACTCACACAGCACCAAACTGAAAGCTACTGCAAGTGCAATAATCAAGAAAACCGTGACAAATCCAGTGCAACTTAACAGGTATTACAAATTTAAGTATTCACTCTGTAGTTGGAGGTAATGTCTTTCAAATTAAACCGGAAATGCAGATGAGTTGGCTCACTGACATCCATCAAAATCACATACACAGCACTGAATAAATGTGATTGATAAGACAGCGCAGGGTCAGTATGCCAGTAAGAAAATTTCAACAGTGACAGAGCTGAGTACATCAAGGTAAGCTTTTGCAGAAAAAAACTGAAAGGATAATATAAGGCAAATAGACCTGGACAATTAAATCATCAGCATAACACACAAACACTCAAAGAAAGCTAGTGAGGTGGGGAAAAGAACACAAAGCCCCTTTCAATTAAACAATTAATAAAGCAGGAGTTAGCCCACTAAGAGTTCAATAACAAGAGGATTTAGGTCCTGAAATTTTCAAAACATTTTGGTGAGCTGGGATTAAACCAAACCCACCCCAACACAAATAAGACTTCATTCTGCACACATTCACTTGGCATCAAAAGCAGCATCCGCCCCAGTTCTGCATACCTCAAACTGGAATAGCTCTAAATGCATCCCTACAGTCCTTCCTAACAACACACCTTCTCTTAAAACACTCATGCTCACCCTAGGATGACAAAACCAGACCAGAAGACACTTGGAAAGCAGACGGTTGAAGAGATGCATCCACCAAACTTCAATCCTTCCTTCTGCTTTACCATCAAAGAGAAGCAACTAACAACCCGTGTCATCCCGCCTGAGCGACAGCCCACCAGCTAACAGTCCAAGGAGACACAGAAATAGCAACATACGCTGCAGAGCATACAAAAAAAAGTAAGGCACGCTATAAAGCCACAAAAGCCAACATTGTTTGGCTGCTGCTGCGTTAGCTTTGCTTATTCTACCCTTCTGAAGTTAGGATAAGATCACGAAAGACTGATACTAACGACACCGTCCCTGACTTCCTGGTTTGCTTTCCGTCGAGTCTGCCTCACGTTTCACAGCGGCAGAAGCCCAAGACACTGATACTTCCACTCAAGACAATGCCGGGAGCGGCAGCCTGCTCGCCTTCCGGCACACAACTTAAAGTGACACCTGTGTTGGCTATAAAAGAACAAGCGTGTGCTTCCTGCGCCCGCTCTAGAGGAGAGCGGACCCCCAGGCTCCGACCGTGAAACACACACCCGAGGCCGGCACCAACAACGGCTGAAATTGGCTCCCAGGCCGCAAGGAGCCGGGAGCGTGCCGCGGCCCGCACAACCGGCACGGCCAACGCAGGATCGGGCCCCTACAAGCGCCTAGGTGGGCCCCAGGGGTCGCCTCCTGGAACGGACCGGCCAGGTCAGCGAAAGGGACAGCGCAACAAGGCTGGGCCTCTGCGGAGGTGAGCTGGAGGAGGCCTGGCCGAGCACCCTCCCGTTCCCACGGAGCCTGTGGTCGATGCGATGAGGCAGACCCCACCTGAAGTGGGGGACGGGGAAACGACGATCTCACTGCCCCAAATAGCGGGAAGCCCCCTGAGGGCCGGGGAAGGAAGGCGAATGTCACTCGGCCACGGAAGACCCCCGTATTATTTTAGGGGAAGGGCCGACTCGGTTGCTTGGCAACGGAACCCATCACTGTGGGAGGGGCGGAGAGACAAGAAGCCCCCCGGCGACCCGCGGTGCTGCATCTACCTTGTAAACGTCGCCGTAGGTGCCGCTGCCGATGCGCTGGATGAGCTCGAAGTCCTCCTGAGGGTTGCGCCGAGACAGATCGCATCCCCGCCCCCCTCCGCCGCCACTCATGGTGCCGGTCGTAGCCGAACCCCGTTCGGCTACGACCCCCTGGACCGGAGGAGGAGAGGGTGAGCGAACTCGACACCGGAAGACTCACCACCGCCCCCCTGCCCACCCCGGCAACATGGCGCCGCGTCACCGCAGAGCGCAGGCGCAAGGGACGTCGAGCCCACACTGCCCCCCGCCTTCCTTGGGCCTGCGCGGAGCGGGGTGGGGCGAGTGGCGCGAACGTGCCCGCCCACCGCTCTGCCCCGCCCCCTCCCCTCCCCTCCCCGGCTCGGCTCGGCTCGGCTCGGCTCGNCCTCGGCTCCCTCCCTGCTCCCTCCCTGCTCCCTCCCTGCTCCCTCCCTGCTCCCTCCCTGCTCCCGGCTTCTTCTGCTCTCTTCGTCTCTGCCTCGCTTTCCCCGCTTCGTCCGGCTTTGTCACCCTTCCTCCCGTCCTGTTCTGCTTTCTCCGGCTTTATTCCCCTCTGTCCCACTCTCTCCCTTTCCGCTCCAAGTGGCGAGGGGGTGCCTGGTTGCCCCAGCTCTCCCTCCCACAACCGGCTCAGTGCCTCGCTCCACACCCGGACTCTTCATGGCTGCCTACATTCGTAGGTCTGTGGTTACCTGATTTTTTGATGATTTGAGTTTTTTCTTGCCATCGAATTCCCCACTTTGGTGATAAAGTTCCAAGTCCTGCTAAAATACTTCACTGCCGTCAAGGTCAAGGAACAAGTTGCCTGGATCCACCACACCCGAGTCAAGGATGCTCCAATGAGAGAATGGAGACTGGAATCCCAGAGTCCCTTGAAACTCAAACTGTATTAACAGTTGTGATAAGTTTATTGGTTATAGCCAATGGGGGACGGGAAGGAAATACGTACTTAAATGTTAGTCAAGAATTGGCCTCACAAGCTAACCTTGTTAACTGCTTGGTATGCATCCAACTTTCCCATGGCCAAATGAGGACCCCACTGTTTGGGATAGCTTCAGTGAATTGGACGTGGGGGCCACCAATCTGGGTGACCGCGTCCTGTAGTGGTTTCCAGAAGTGCCAACATGGGAAAGATGAGTCAGGGAAGCTAAGGCCAAAGTTTGATTTACAATTTGTGGACCCTCAACAAACTGTTTTTGTAGAAAGTAGTGAAAGTTCTGGAAATGAGGTAGGATGGCAAAATTTAACATTAGGTTGCAGCTGAAATTACTCTTAGAATCATAGAATGGTCTAGGTTGGAAAAGACCTCAAAGATCATCCAGTTCCAACCCCTGCCACAGGCAGGGACACCTCCCACTAGATCAGGACGCTCAAGACCTCATCGAGCCTGGCCTTGAACACATCCAGGGAGGGAGCAGACACAACCTCCCTGGGCAACCTGTTCCACTGCCTCACCACCCTCACTGTGAAGATTCACC
Source organism: Psilopogon haemacephalus (assembly GCA_013396835.1). Classification (NCBI taxonomy): domain Eukaryota; kingdom Metazoa; phylum Chordata; class Aves; order Piciformes; family Megalaimidae; genus Psilopogon; species Psilopogon haemacephalus. The sequence continues at coordinate 97,293 of VWZI01015742.1, read as the reverse complement.
TCTCCTGGGGAGGTCTCAGGAGATAGTGCATGGGTTCACGAAACAAATGGTACCTCTTCTAAGGTAAATAGGCTGGATGTTGTAGGGGCTGGTGTAGCCCTCCTAAATCAGATTGATTGCTTATTACCCTATGGGTACTGGTGGCTATGTGGAGATAATTATGCCAAAAATAGTTTACCCCAAAATTGGACAGGAGTCTGTACTGCAGGTTACTTGACTCCGCAAATCACTATCCACAATGAAATCCTGCCCAAAGGATACTGGAGAACTCTTTGGAGAAGGAATTGAGTAGCAAATCCCCTTGATAGATATAATACTGGATATCATAGTTTTGTCCGAGCATTAATTCCTGCATTGGGAGTAGCACAGCTTGGAAGAGCAATAGTAAATATGGCAGCCACCATGGAAATAATTACTAACTCCACTGCTGATGCATTGCAGAAATTAAAAGATGAAGTCCAGTCTCTGAGCAGTGTGACATTCCAAACCAGGGTACCTTTGGATATTATTACAGCTCAAAATGGGAGGGCTGTGCACCATGGTTAGTACCATGTGTTGCACATATATAGATCAGTCGGGACAAATTGAAACAGATATACAAAACCTATGGGAGCAGTGAAGAATACTGCATGAGGTAGCGGAGGACAATACATCATGGGGATTTCAAGGATTATGAGAGACATTAACATTTTGGTTGCCTAATTTTGGATGGTTGAAGCAGTTGTTTGCATGCATGTTAATGCTTATAGCTATGGGAACATTAATCTGTGTTTTAGTTCAATGCTTTCCTTGGTGTACTAGAGAAACAGAAGATAGCTATGTCAACTGGAAAAAGCATCAGTTAAGACAGCAAATAGAAACAGGAAAGCATTTCAAGAGAAGTTTGGATAAAGGTGGTAACATATAGCAAAGGAATTTGCTAATTAACAAGAAAAGGGGGGAAATGATAAAAGAAAAGTCAAGGGGTGCTGGTAAAGGGCCTTGCAGACCAGATGCATGGTTTTGAGGATGTCTGTAGCAAACCATAAAATACCAAACTTTGTAGAAATGTTTGTTTATAGTAGTCAGTTGATAAAATGCAAATCTAAAAAGCAACCACTGCAGAAGTATCTGCAGCTACTAGTTGGAGATCTGTGATATGTAATCTTGTAAAGACTCAGGCCTGCAGTGACTAGGGAAAGCAGGAAGGAGATAAAGGAGAAGCAGAGATAACTTGACCTCAGCAATTAAGAGTGGCCTGCTGACCAAAGATGAAAAAAACCCTGTAAGGAAAACTTCTGGCCTTTATCTCAGATAACCATTCAAGACCACTGTGGGGTGGAGGGGAGCTGGAACTGGGGCAGAGAATGAGAAAATACCTATGTTAATGAATTCCAAGAAATAATTGTAATAACCCTCTTATTATGAATATGTCTGCTCTTGTAACATAAACTGTGGCTTGTGCCAGCATGGGGTGTGCAGGATTCATGGATCAATCCTGCCTGCACCCAGCGCTGCAATAAATATACCTACTTCATAACTCTTTCATAACTCTGTGTGAGTTTTGGGGGTCATTTTGCAGGTCACTGGCACTTGTGGATCTATTTCTGTGCATCTTTGCCAAGGAAAATTTGGATTCTCATTCTTACTGATTTTTATTAGAAACAGATTGTCCTCTATCCTAGTGGCTTTCTACAATGGTGTAGCTACCTCAGCAGACAAGGGAAGACCACAGATGTCATCCACCAGGACTTCTGTAAGGCTTTTGGCACAATGTCCTATAACATCCTTCTGTCGAAACTGGAGAGATGTGGATTTCATGGGTGGACTGTTCAATGGGTAAGGAATTGGTTGGATGGTCAATAGCTCGATATCTGTATGGAGATGGATGACAAGTGGTGTCCCTCAAGGGTCTGTATCAAGGGTCTGTTCACTATCTTCATCAATGATACAGACAGAGAGTGACCAGCTGCCAGCTGGATTTAACTCTGTCTACCACTACTCTTTGGGCGTGGCCAGCCAGCCAGTTCTTAGCCAAGAATCCACCCATGGAAGCTATGTAAGCAGACAGATTCTCCAGGATAATGCTGTGCAAAACATTGTCCCAAAGTCCAGGTAAACAATGTCTACAGCCTTTCCCTCATCTACTGAGCAGGTGGCTGTGTTGTAGAAGGAGATCTGGTTCATAAAGCAGGACCTGCCTTCATGCGCCCATGCTGACTGGGCCTGACTGTTCTGTATGTGCTGCATGTACCCAGGATGATCTGCTCCATCAGCTTCCCCAGCACCAAAGTTAAACTGACAGGCCTGTAGCTTCCCAGATCCTACCTCCTTCCCTTCTTACAGATGGGTGATATGTTGGCTTACTTCCACTCTTCTGAGACTTCCCCAGTCAACCACAGCTGCTGAAAAATGAGGGAAAGTGGTTTAGTGTGCACCTCTGCCAGCTCACTCAGAGTCCTTGGGTGGATTCCATCTGATCACACAGACAGAACAGAATTGATAGAAGGGACCTTAAAGCTCATCCACTTCCCACCAGCCCAGGTTGCTCAAGGCCTCATCCAACCTGATGTTGGACACCTCCATGGATGGGGCAGCCACAGCCTCCCTGGACAACCTATGCCAGTGTCTCACTACCCTCACTCTACAGAATTTCTTCCTAATCTCCAGTCTAAATTTGTTCTTTTCCAACTCAAAGCCATTTTCCCTCACCCTGTCACTCCAAGCCCTTGTCAAAAGTCTCTTCCCAGCTCTCCTGTAGCTCCCTTTACGTCCTATAAGGCTGCTCTAAGGTCTCTCCAAGCGACTACAATGTCAAAGTATCTCGGCAGGCAAAAGGAGGAAAAGCTGCAGTTCTTTCTTAAATGATGTGAGTTGGTAGCTCTACTTCACTCCTCAGCCACACTGAATAAATCACCATCAAGCTCCAATCAGTGCCTGTATTTGTTGAATAATTCAAAAGGGACAGAGACCAAAGGTGGTTTTTAAAGGGGAAATAGTTTCCTGAACAGGTTGTTTAGGCAGGCTGACACTGACATCTAATGGCAGAATTGTGAAGGAGTCATTTTGTGCAGCACTGGATTGAAATGAGTAGCCATGGTGCCTGTCAGTCTGCCTGTAGGTCCGGAGACCTTTTCTAATTTCTCATTCAAATCCTCCAGTTAGTTCAAACCAGCACATTTTTTTTTTCCAACTATTTTTACCACTTTGCCAGAATTTTGCACCCATTCAGGGGTGAAACTCCAAACCACTGGAGCTGTCCACCATCCTAGGCACATACCCACACTCTCCCACACACCCTGCCACTCATAATTAGCCAGAGTTGGGGTAGATCTCTAGGTGGTATTTTTGGGAGAGATCTTTTATGGAGTCCCAATAGAGTACAAAGGGAAACATTGCAGGTTATAAGCTAAAGTCAAGGAATAGCCCCAGATTCCTCCAGGCTATGAAGGAGATGCACGGAGATTGTAAGGATGGAATAGAGAATTCAGTGCTGACACTTTATAAGGTGTAACTGAAGCAGGACATACTTGTGAATGTGAATAGGGCTGGGGCTGTAGGGATAAGGCTGTAGAGTTGTAGTGCTCTAAGGTCTCCACAGAGTGTTCTCCTCTCCAGGCTGAACTCCAATTCCACCTATCCTCTCATAGGAGAGGTGCTCCAGCCTCTAATCATCAACAGACTGAGGCCAAACCCAGGGCTGCCCCTGCAGGGGTGTGACAAACAGGCCTGTGTCCTTCACACGTAATAGAAACGTGGAGCCAGCCAAAGTACCAAATCAGTTGATGAAATGATCCCAACTTTGTCTTGTCTGGGCAGCCCTGTTACTGCCCTGAGCCAATGACCTGAGCTGGAGGTGGCAAGAGGTTGTGGGGACAGTGTGAGGGGCAGGAAGGTTTCATAGGTGCTTGCTCTGTTCCTCTTCACTGGACATTTGCTGTAGCCAGAGTTGAACATGACCCAGTGCCATTGTTCATAAACCCTTTCTCCTGTGGTTCATCCATATTTTACAGCAGGAATAATGAAAACTGAAACATTCTGGCAGTTCCTGTTTCAATCAAGTGGAAGAGCCTTGGTATTTTTGTGACTGAGCACCTTGCCATATGTTGTATGTCCTCCAGGGATTGCAAGAGGAGCAAACCTTCCATCTCTTTCTGCAGAGATTTGCAGTGTTGGTCAACAATCCAGGCCGAATCTTCACTCTGGTCCTCTGCTAGCACAGCACATTTCTGCAGCCGCTGAGAAGCATCCTTCTTCTGGAAATCATAGAATCATAGAATCATTTAGGTTGGAAGAGACCTCCAAGTACATCCAGTCCAACCTACCACCCAGCCCTATCCAATCAACTAGAACATGGCACTAGGTGCCTCATCCAGTCTTTTCTTGAACAGCTCCAGGGACAGTGATTCCACCACCACCCTGGACAGCCCATGCAAATCACTATTTGATAATAACCTCACCAGAGTAAGCATAAAATTTCAGTAGTCCAGATTTAATGGTGCTCCAAAAGATAAGTATTGTGCTGGATTTGGACCTGGTGAAACTCCACTCTTCACAATCACAGAATGTCAAGGGCCAGAAGGGACCTTGACAGCTCATCCAGTCCAGCCCCCTTCCAGAGCAGAATCACCTATACCGGATTACACAGGAACGCATCCAGGCAGCTCTTGAACACCCTCAGAGAGGGAGACTCCACAACCCTCCTGTGCAGCCTGCTCCAGTGTTCTGTCACCCTCACAGGGAAAAAAATCTTCCTCGTGTTTCCATGAAACTTCCTCTGCCTCAGCTTCCACCCATTGTCCCTTTTCCTGCCATTGGGCATCCTGAGTTCAGCAAGCGAGTGATGCACGAACGCGATTCAACTTTCATGATTAAGCCCTGAAGGTACAACAGAGGAGTACATGACAGTAGGTTTTTGAGATTTTTAATGCAGATTCAGCTTGTGATGTTTGGCTGGCTTTATTTATAAATATGTTTTTCAGATCTCCTTCATTAAAAAAAAAAATGCCCTTTATGGCATTCATATGCCGAGAAGAAAATTATCTCACTGGATCATATCAATACCTCTTGGTATATTTAGTGGTGATCGTAAGGAGCATCCTACACTTGTGTGCTTTATGTTGCAAAACACAAATCATGTTCCTGTGACTGGATAATGCTTTTCTTTTCTGTGCATGAGCTGATACTTAAGTGTGTCCAGAAGGGTACATCTGATTCCTTCTGATTTCTATAATTTGAAAGTTTTCTCACTATTAAATGAATTGTCTACTTTTCCAAAAGCCCAGGAGATTTTTCTTTCAACAGCCATTAAGTTGCTGGTAGAACAGAATAGCTTTATTTATTAACTCCATCTGGCTCAATATTTATACATCTTTTTAAAGGTCCTAAACAGTGAAGACAAGAAGCTAACAAAAAGTGTCTCTTTAAACTTGCCAGTTTCTCACTGAAAGCTGAATAGTAAAGATAAGAAAAGAGTCATCTTGCCAAGGATATAGCATAAAGAAGAGCAGCTGAAAAGGCAAAATTCTACTTTTAATAAAATCCCCATAATATACCAAAGGTGAAATAAGGAAAATTTTATTTCAAGCCTATCTGTTGAAAACTTTACTGCCTCACGCTGATGAACAATAACATTTTACAATCTTTGCTATAGGAAGTTTTAATAGCTTTGCAAGGAAGCTCTAATAGGTTTGTAAAGCACACTGCATTTATAACTGGAAGTGATCACATATCACAAATACTGTTTAAAGGAGTTCCTCTTTGTGTTGGTTTGAGCTAATTGGAGAATTTGAGTGAGAAATTAAACATACTGTGTCACTTCACCCAGTTTCACTGAGAGAGAAGAAAGAAGGTTGTTTTGAGAATGTTCCCAAAACATCCAGATAAGCCAGTCTGCTTGCGCAGTCAGTCGGCTCTGGGTCCGTGCAGGCTTCAGCAGCTTCTTTCCTTTGTCTCTCTGCCTTTGAACTAATTCAGAGTAAAATCACTAAAACCATTCATTCCTTCCTGCCACTAATCTTTCTGACCGATCTTCAGCTTATCTGCAGCATCATCAAGTGGTGAGATAAAGCTGGGGGAAAGGGGGAAGGTGGTAGGGGGGTTTGGTTTCCCTCTCTTGGGGATTTTGGTCTCCAGGAGGGGTGTGGTGTCTGTATTCCTTTTTTTTTTACTGTATATTTCTGTAGATATCTGTTATATCTTGTAAATATTTGCTTGTATATTTGCATCGCTGTAAATATAAAGCTTCCTTTATTAACTTCCAGTGTGTTTTTCTGAGTTTTAGCCGGGGTTTTAAAAGGTGGGGGGACAGGTCACTGCAAACCCACTACACTCTTGCTGATACAAACTTACCGACCTCCCCAGCGCCTTTGTGGCCTAACTGCCTTTGTAACTTCTATTTTACTGCAGCTTCTACTTTACCGCGCTATACAGTTCACAATCTTCTGGTTTTCAAAAGGAATTGCACAAGGAGAAGGTCCCTTCAAGACCACGTAAGATTCATACCATCAGACCCTAAATCCACATTGAGCCCCTGAACTCTTAAAATCCCAATAGTAGGGTATTTTCTGTAATAACAAATAATTCTGGGGATTCTTGATGAGGCTAACCCCTTAGCCAGTGTTTCCACCTCTACTTTGCTAAAGCCAGGGAATGGAATCCATTCCCTGTAAATGTACATACCCAGTCTCCTCACAGCCTCTTCCAAATTTTTGTTCCTCACACCAAATAATCTGCCTGTAACTACCACCACACTTTTCTAAACAACCAGCATAAGAGTGGAAACCATCTCCCACAATATGCAAGGGGAAAAACCAGGGCTTCTCCTCTTCCTCAGCACATGAAAGACAAAGACATGCTGGACAAGGTCCAGAGGAGGGCCACAAAAATCATTGGAGGACAGGAACACTTCTGCTATGAAGAAAGGCTGAGAGAGTTCAAGTTATTCAGCCCAGAGAAGGCTCCAGTGAGACCTTATTGTGGCCCTTCAAATCTTAAATGGGGCTTTTAGGAAAGACGAAAATACCAGATCACGCAGGAACACATCCAAGTGTGTCTTGAATATCCCCAGAGAGGGAGACCCCCACAACACCCCTGGGCAGCCTGTGCCAGTGTTCTGTCACCCTCACAGGGTTTGTGAGAAATAGTATTTATTCATTCGTTTATTCAGGGGTTGAAAATTCATATTTATTCATTTTAGTGAAAACAGGGCATGTCCATTGTCACTATTCATCTGCAGATGCATCTGAGCGCTTCTGCTTGAAAACAATCAGAATATTTGATACTTTCAGTCTGCAGCTCTGTGTAATTTAACAATTTCTATTCACAGCTTGCCAGTACCACTGCAACACCTATATTAGCTAGTCAGCCAAAATTCCTGCTAATTGTTCCAATTGAGCATGAAATTTGTTGGCAGTTTTGCTCCACACATATCATATATTTCTATCCAAACAATTTCCGCAGTCATGTGATTATGCAGTGCATGTGCCAAATAAATTTTGTGAAGTGGAAATACAGGTTTCTACCAAAAGACCTGAACAAATTCTGTTTTTCAGAACTAATAGTGAATCCAGAGACCCTATAGCTCATCAGCTAACAGGGGAAGGCTTTACTCTCTTGTTAGTATGAAACATTACAACATCAACCTGCACATATACAGATATCCTGTACACGTTTAGGGCATTCTTAATGTCTATTTAGAATCATAGAGTGGTCTGGGCCAGAAAGGACCTCAAGGATCATCCAGCTCCAAACTCCTGATTCTCTCACAGGCAGTGAGCAATGAGCCTCAGGTAGGAAACCAAAGGACCAAAAGCTGGCACCAAAGGAAAAATGTGACATCTTCATTGATTTTAACTGGACTGTGGCAGTTCATAACCACTTGCAGACCTGCCAGTCCCTGTGACTGTTGATCAGCACAGAATGAGGGAGGTCACATAAATCCTCTGCTTCCTTTTCTGTAAATTGAGTTTACAGATACCAACATGTCTGTCACGGGAAACAGTGTGAGGACAGGCATCATTGGGCAGTCACAGAATCACAAAATGGTAGAAGTTGGAAGGGACCTGGAAAGATTATCCAGTCCAAACTCCTTGCCAGAGCAGGATCACCCAGGGCAGGTCACACAAGGACACATCCAGGTGGATTTTGAATATCTCCAGAGAAGGAGACTCCACAACCTCTCTGGGCAGCCTGCTCCAGGCCTCCAGCACCTTCACAATGACATAGTTTCCCCTCCTGTTCCCATGGCACCTCCTCTGCTCCAGCTTGCCCCCATTGCCCCTTGTCCTGTCCTTGGCCATCCCTGAGCAGAGCCTGGCTCTGTCCTCCTGACACTGCTCTGCACATCTTCAGCAGCAGCAATGAGGGCAGCCCTCAGTCTCCTCTGCTCCAAGCCCCAGCTTCCTCAGCCTGTCCTCACAGGAAGATGTTCCCCTGCCTGCAGTATCTTTGTGGTTCTCTGCTGGACTCTTTCAAGCAGTTCCCTGAGGTCATTTTGGAACTGAGGGACCCACAGCTGGACACAGTTTTCCAGATGTGGCCTCACCACAGCAGAGTAAAGAGGGAGGAGACCCTATCTGGACCTACTAACCACAGCCCTTCTAATCCAGCCAGGATGCCCTTAGTCTTCTTAGCCACAAGGGCACATTGTTGTCTCATGGTCATCCTGCTGTCCACCAGACTCCACAGGTTCCTTTCCCCTATACTGCTCCCAACAGATCAGCCCCCAGCCTATACTGGTCCATGGGGTTGTTCTTTCTCAGGTGCAAGATTCTATCCTTGTCCTTGTTGGATTTCATTAAATTTCTCCCCACCCAGCTCTCCAGCCTATCCGGGTTTGGCTGAATGGCAGCACAGGCTGATAGGGTGTCACCACTGCCCCCAGTTTGGTGTCATCAGCAAACTTGCTGGCAGTGCCATCTGTGCCCTCATCCAGGTCATTGATAAATATATTAGTCCCAATGACAATCTCTGAGGGGCTCCACTAGATACAGACCTCCAACTAAACTCTGCAGGCACACTTAGAGCACTAAATCTGAACTAATAATGAACTTTACAGAAACCTGAAAGGAATCAAATAATTAGAGTATGCATCAGGAAATCAGAGCTGCATTGTGTAGTGAGTGATGAAAAGGAGATGCAGTATTTGCAGGGCTGACTGAGGGGAAGAGGGGAAGCTGGTGTCAGCTGCATTTCAAACAAGTGGATGTGGTTTAGTCAAGGGTGTCAGTGCCCTCCTGCATCTGCCTCATATCTCCACCTGGATTCCATAGGTTCAGGTCATAGAATCATAGAATGGTCTGGGTTGGAAGAGACCTCCGAAGCTCGTCTAGTCCAACGCCCTCTGCAGTAAATGGGGACACGCTCAACTAGATCAGGTATAAATGAACAGACCTCACCATGGGTTCAACAACTAGATTTGGAGCTCTGAGAGCTTAGTTTCTGTCTACTTTCAACAGAAGAAAGTGCTTTTGAACTAAAAGAGCAAGTTGTCCCATTGGCAGTACTAGTAGAAAAAAAGTGGAGGAAAAGAAGATCTGGACAGTGGCAGGGAGAGCATCACCAAGGACGGAGTTAAGCGAGTGCAGAGAGAACCTAAGACCTGAAGGAAACATCATTTCTTTGACATTCTGTTACAGATACCATCCAAAAGACTGAAGGCATTCATCTGGCGTTGTGTTGGTTTGAGCTAATTGGAGAATTTGAGTGAAAAATTAGACTATTGGTTGAGAGAGAGTTAAAGAACACAGTGTCACTTCACCAAGTTTCACTGAGACAGAGAAAAAAAAAATGTTTTAAGAAATGTTCTCAAAACACCGAGATAGGCAGTGTGCTTGCAGAGGGCCAGTCTGGCTTGGGTCTTGGCTGGCTCCAGCAGCTTTTTCCTTTGTCTCTCTGCCTTTGAACTAATTCAGAGTAAAATCACAAAAACTATTAATTCCTCCCTGCCACTAATCTTTCTGACCGATCTTCAGCTTATCTGCAGCATCAAGAGGTGGTGAGATAAAGCTGGGAAAGGGGGGAAAGGTGGTAGGGGGGTTTGGTTACCCTCTTCTGGGGATTTTGGTCTCCGGGAGGGGTGTGGTGTGTTTATTACCTTTTTTACTGTATATTTCTGTAAATATCTGTTACATCTTGTAAATATTTGCTTGTATAATTGCATTGCTGTAAATATAAAGCTTCATTTATTAACTTCCAGTGTGTTTTTCTGAGTTTTAGCCGGGGTTTTAAAAGGTGGGGTGGGGGGGCAGGTCACTGCAAACCCACTACAAGCATGAAGCAGAGATGGTCCAAATCCCTGCCTGCTGCCTGGCCAGGATTTGCAGGGAGAGAGGCAGACACAGAGAGCTGATGCTTCTGAAGTGCAGCTTCTTGCTGAACAACAATGAATGACACAGTGTGACAGAACTAGGCTTTGATAAGCTGCTCTTGGCTTCTAGCCATGACCACGGAGAAGTGCAGTTCTGCACCAGGGCTTGACCCACATTCCTCCTTGCAGGATAGCTAGGACAAATCCTCCCTGGATACATTCATGGTAACCATTATTCTCCAAGGACAAAGAAGACCTTTGTTATCTATGAGTGTACTGATGGAAGTCACGTTCACTCACTGCCTCACTTTCAAGGAAGAGGAAAAAAGGATATGACAAATGATCTGAAACTTTGCAGCCATTGGGCGAAACATTGAGGCAGTTGCCACTGACTATTTTAAGTCTGACAAGAAGTGATCAAGAGCCTTACGTGGCTTCTGTAGCTCACTGTCTTCACATCTGAGCACGGGCTCGGGAAGTTAATGTTGACACTGTTCATTTTCCACATGGGGCCTTTACAGACCTTTGAGACCAGCAGGCATCATTCTACAGCTGCATGCAAGTGAAAAAAACTGAAACACTTACCTGAGTCACACAAAGGGGTGCCAAGGAGGATGACAGCATATCTCAAATCCTGAAGACAAGAATCTTGCTAGCTACCAATTACCACATGCCTAAACAAATCAGTGGTTGGGGGTATATAAATGCCTTTGAGTATTGCCACCAGAGGAGTACCAATATGTTAATGCTGGGTGATCACTTCTATTTTTGGAAGATAAGTGTAAACAAAGGAGAATTATCTTCCCTCTAGAATGTTTTTGGTTTTTAATAGAAAAGGAAAAAGAAAACATCCTTCATTTAGGAGTTCTTGGTATGGTTATTTAAATACTGTTTCAGTTTCAGCAGATTTATCATCCTCAGCAGCTATGTAATCTCTTTTGGACTTAACCACTGCAGTCTGCATCAGCAGAAGGTGAGGACTGTGGACATTTCAGCAGGCTCTTGAAGTATTAGAATCATAGAACACTAGAGGTTAGAAGGAACCTATGAAGATCAAGTCAATGCCCCTGCCAATGCAGGATCACCTAGGGCAGGTCACACAGGAATGAATCCAGATGGGTCTTGAAAGTCTCCAGAGGACATGCCACAACCTCTCTGGACAGCCTGCTCCCAGGCTCCAACACCTTCACAGTAAAGAAGTTTTTGCTCATTTTGGGGTGGAACTTCCCAACTTCCAGTTTGTATCCATCACTTCTTGTCCTTTCATAGGACACCACTGAAAAGAGCCTGGGCCATTTTTCTTAACACCCACCCTTCAGGTATTTATAAACATTCAGTCTTCTCTTTTCCCAGCTTAACAGTCCCATGTTTCTCGGACTTTCCTCATAAGACAGATATTCCACTCCCTTCAGCATCCTCTTAGCCCTTCATTAGATGCTCTCCAGTACATCTCTGTATGTCTCAAAGTGGAGAGCCCAGAACTGGACACAATATTCCATATGTGGTCTCACCAGGACAGAGGAGTGGGGGAAGAGAACCTCCACTGACCTGCTGGCCACACTCTTTTTGATGCAGCCCTAGATACCATAGGCCTTCTTGGCCACGAGAGCACTTTGAGCACTGTCCCATGGGACAGCTCAAGGAACATTTACACTTGTCTTTCCCAAGGCCACAGATGCCGTTTGCAAGGCAAACAGGTCTACCTACAGGAACCAGTGTGAGGAAATTGATTACCTGTTCCAATGCAAATTAACTGTAGTTTCAGACCAAGAAATTCAGTGTTAGATGCTCCTCAGCATAGCTTCCACTTGCTGCTTCTGATAACACTGAGAAAGTGATGCACTTCTTTTGCAAGGATATATTTAGTAACCAAAGCTACACTGCATACCCTATGTTGGTGCAGTTTAGGTTGATGACTTTAAACTTGAGGAGGGCAGATTTGGACTGGAGATTAGGAAGATATTCTTTACAGAGAGAGTAATGAGACACTGGAATGGGTTGCCCAGGGAGGTTGTGGATGCTTCCTCCCTGAAGGTGTTCAAGGCCAGGCTGGATAAGGCCTTGAGCAACTTGGTGTAGTGGAAAGTTTCCTTGCCTATGGCAGGGGATTTGGAACTAGATGATCTTTAAAGTCTCTTCCAACCCAAACCATACTGTGAAGCTATGCAATTGCAGAAGGTGTAGGAAGACCATTTTTGAGGGAAAGACTCAAGACTAGGGCATAGGAAGAGAATGAAAATGTGAAGAAGGAAGATAATCATAGAGAACTAGGTGGTCTTTGAGGTGCCTTCCAACCCAAACCAATCTATGAATCTATGAATGTTAATTATAACAGCAAGGTATTACCTTCATCCAAGAGGAAAAGTGAAGCCATCTGACCACTCTCACTCCTTCCCGGTCCTCTCTCCACAGCAGCTAGCCCTGATCTGCAGCCGTGTGGGTGTTTTGGGGGGCCCAGCTAGGGGTAAGGAGATGATGCTTCGGGAGCAACTGGAAACATTTGCCTTTGTAGCTGGGTCTGCGGTTGCCCGCAGCCTGCTGGACTGCCGGTGGTGTGATGAGTACATCGTGTGGCCGCAAAAGAGAAGTGCAGTTGGGCATTGATCTTTTTTGTCTAAGAGAGCTAAATCCTGCCATTCTAACCAGCTGAGCAACCAGGTGGTAAAGAACTGAAATCGTCCATCCTGCCAGCACTAGGGTTCAATGCTCTCTGCGCTTCAATGTTAACACTGAAGGTTTCCCTCAGTTCTTCATTAACCCTTGCCTCGCATGCTTCGTTTGCCAGCAGCCTCGGGCTTAAGCCAGACTTTCAGGTGCTCCTCCAAAATAAGGAAGAAAAATCAGCACCTGGCTTTTCTGGTAACTATTTAGTGCTAATCCAGAAGTAGCCATGATGGCCTAGAAGAGTGAGGGAAAGTTCAGAATCATAGAATTGCCTTGGCTGGAAAAGACATCTAAGAACATCAAGTTCAACTGTTCTCTAACTCTATTAAACATGCCCCTCAGCACCACATCTCTGACCCTTTTTAAACACCTCCAGAAATGGGGATTCAACCATCTCCCTGGGGAGTCTGTTCCAGAATTTGAGAACCCTTCCAGTCAAGAATTTTCTTCTAATATCCAACATAAACCTTCCCTGGTGCAACTTGAGACCATTTCCTCTCCTCCTGTCACTTGTATTTAGGGACAAGAGAGGCTTTCAATGATTCTTCTTGTGACTTTATAGAGAAGCTAAAGCAACATGGCTGAATTTGAATCTGGTTCTTTAGAAACTACTAGAGCACCAGTCCAGCTGAATGACTGGATTCCCCAGCAGTCTACCATCAGTTTGGGACCGTAAGTAGTTAATCTGCTCATGTGACACCCTGCCTCAAGTACTGTGCCCAGTTCTGTTGTCCCCAGCGTGAGAAGGGCACGGAACCATTGGAGTCCAGCAGAGGCCACAAAGATGATCCAAGGGCTGGAGCAGCTCTGCTAAGAGGAGAGGCTGAGGGAGCTGAGGCTGTTCAGCCTGGAAAAGAAAAGACTCTGGGGACACCTTAGAGTTGCCTTCCAGTAGCTGAAGGGATCCTACTGGAAGACTGCAGAAGGACTTTTTCTGAAGGTGTCTAGAGACAGGACAAGGAGGAATGTATTGAAGCTGAGGGAGATCAGGGTTAGACTGGATCTTAGGAAGAAGGTCTTCAGTATGAGGGTGCTGAGACTCTGGAATAGGTTGCCCAGCAAGGTGTGGATGCCTCCTCTCTGGGGGTGTTCAAGGCCAGGCAGCCGAATCTAGTTGAGAGGTGTCCCTGCCCATGGCAAGGGGCTTTTGAGTAAAGGATCTTTGAGGTCCCCTCCAACCTAAGCCATTCTATGAATTACTGGTACAAATGTTGGAACAGATTAAAATCTTCACATCTCAGCTGGAGGATAAGGTCTGGGGACATGTTAAAACACAGGCCTGAAACTCATAGCAACATCAGAAAAACTGAGAGGGACTCCAGGCAACAGAGGCTACAAAATTTATCTAGAGAAGAGTAATTAAGAGCACTAATATTGGTAGGAAAGGGTAGATTAAGAAGTGTTGTAGTCAGGGTCTGCCTACTGGGGGAAGGAGGAGGAGTGGAATGAAGGCAGAGGGTGGAGAGCCGATCAGAGTGGGTGTTTGAAAATATGCCCTTATACGGCAAACACCCCGCCCAGCAGAGGGCAGAGCAACCCAGGGGGAGGGATCGGCACACCCACAAGGGAAGTGGGCGGTGCAAGAGCCAGCCACGTAAGGGACGTGGGCATGGCCGGAGTCCGGCAACGGGGCGCTGGGTCCCAGAAGTAACCAGCCAGTTGAGTTCCGATTCCAGATCAGATGCCAGCTCGGAGGAGTGGTCCGCAGCTGACTCAGACTCAGAGGAGGAAGAGATGGGAGAATACAGAGTCAAAAGCAAAAATATCCCTACCAAAAATAAAGAGGAACCTCCTGAAAAAGCTCAACCAATACAATGGATAGTTCTGGGAAAACCATCACGTGCATTCTCCCCAGGACTTGAGTGCCTTAGTAACCTCATCATGAAAGGCAGAAAACTTGCCTTAAGACACCTAGGCATTGAACCTGCCAGAATATATCTACCCTTCCGCAAGCAACTCCCAGCACAATCAGTAGCAATGTCAGAATATTTGGCTATAGCACTCATCGGATTTGGCGGAGAAGTCCAGTATGCTGCAAAGCCTCCCTGGACTCAAATGCTAGCAGTTGTCGATATCGACCTGCCACAGAAGATCTTGGACAGGCCTCAAGAGGGACCAACAGTCTTCACAGA
>VWZI01015742.1:38874-81723 GCA_013396835.1 Psilopogon haemacephalus | reverse complement strand
CTTAGCTATCCTCTATCTACCTCTGACTCAATGTGCCTCATGCATGTTATCATGGTACCATGAACTTTTTATTTTATTTAAGTCTATTTAAGTAATTTAAGACAATTTTTTACTCAGTGTTATTATCAGTTAGCCTAATTGCCATTTGCTTAGAGTGCCTTTTAAGATTTTTATATTTTAGTTTTAAGTATGATTTAAGTAAGATTTAAGTAAGCAATAGTTACACCACAGTTATAAGGTTAAGTTTTTGATACGTATTTTTTAAGATAGTTATAGAGCATAGAGTAAGGATAAGATATTTTAGGAATAAGGATAAGGTACTTTAGTTAATTTAGTTATGCATTTAGTATATTTTTCTAGCTAAGATTACCATGTATGCGCTCTTTTTAGATTGTTACACTTTAGTCAATTTAGTTATGCATAGGGAGGGGGGAAATGTTGTAGTCAGGGTCGGGTGTTCTGAAGATATCACGATGTATGGAAATCTTACAGCAAATAGCCTTGAGTTAAGACATAAGCAGACGGAAGTGACATTTTGTAGGCCATAAAAAGCATTGCCACGTTTCAATAAACGCCATTCCTTATCCATCACATTGATGTCTGTAGCTGATGGTCCAAACAGCCTGGGTTTGGTTGTCGTGCTGCCCTTGAACCAGGTCGTCACGCCTCCCAAGTGAGGCAACAAGGAGCCAGATCAGGAAGTTACAAGCAGTCGGAAGCATGAGTCAAACACTGTAAATACTGTATCAAGGTGTGCAAATAAGAACACAGCCTGCACTACCTTCACAAGTTTTACCTAAGCATAGCCAAGCCCCCACTGGAATTTTGAACCAAATTTAGTGTTGAACTTCAAGAGAGAGAGAATCTAGAGAATGAAGTGAAGGGTCCTATGATCAGCAGGATGAGGGAGATGATTGTCCTACTCTGCTATCCAGAGACCCCCACCTGGAGTACTGTATCCAGTTCTGGTACCCACAGCATAACAGGGACATGGAACTGTTGAAGCAGGTCCAGATTAGGCCATAGCAATGATCAGAGGGCTGAATACTTCCCCTATGAGGAGAGGCTAGGAGAGCTGGGGCTGTTCAGCATGGAGAGGAAGAGGCTCTGGGGAGACCTTAGAGCAGCCTTACAATACTGGGAGGGGGCTACAGGAGAGCTGGGGAGGGACTTTTTACAAGGACTTGTAGTGACAGGATGAGAGGGAATGGATTGAAGCTTGAGGAGGGCAGATTTAGACTAGAGATTAGGAAGAAATTCTTTAGAGTGAGGGTGGTGAGACACTGGCACAGGTTGCCCAAAGAGGTGTGGCTGACCCCTCCCTGGAGGTGTCCAAAGCCAGGTTGGATGAGGCCTTGAACAACCTGGGCTGGTGGGAGGTGTCCCTGCCCATGGCAGAGGTTTGGAACTAGATGATCCTTAAGGTCCCTTCCAGCCCAAACCATTCTATGAAGCTATGCAGAGTGAGCACAGAGCAAGCTGAGTGCTGAGCAGTTTGCAGGAAGGTGGATGCTGCCCCGAAGCACAGGTGAGAGAGTTTGGCAACCAGCCTGTCCTTAAGGAGCCAGGAGTAAAATAACTGTCAGGTTACTTTTGTAAATCAGTGCTTGAGCAAATTTAACACAGGGTAGAAGCAATGTCAATCACTTTGACATCTGGCTGAAAGAAGCAAAGAAGGCTTGTGGTAGCTCCTTCCCACTTTGATGGCAGCTTAATACTGGAAGACAGGGAGGTATACTAACAGGTTACATGTAATAGTAACTCTCTGGCTGTCTGAGGCATAGCATCACAAGTGGAATAATTTTCCAAATGCAGACAAGTAGTCCCCCACATGCTGCCATGCTGGTGGCAAGGCGATTACAACTAGTTCTTCTCATTTCTACAGTACTCTATTAATGCTGTTAGCATTGCTCTGGGAACAAATAGGTCAGATCCACGCCCCGAATTTACTGACATCCCAAACATTTGCATTGTAAGAGACTGAAATTTGATGCAGAAGACAGTGCAGATGTTCTGCAAGAGCATATGGCATACACCCAGCTTCAGGTTTCACCTCGGAGTGTTAACCGTCTGGTTTGTAGTGTGAGGCTGTTTAAGGCAGAAAGAAGTTATAGACTGATGTGCTGAAAACTCTGTTATGGGCATATGAAAACTCAGCACTTGTACAGCTGGTGTTCCTCTCAGATCCAGCTCCCTACGTAAACAGGGATATTCCCACCAAGAAGTTAGAAGTTTCTGAAGAAAATGCAGTCTGCCTGTCCCAGCTTCTCATAGACTCAAAATGCACCACTTTCAAATCCGATTATCATAAACAAGCCCTGCTTCATGTCATTGGTATGAGGATTACTGTTGAATTACTACTACCATAGACCAGTACCTAAACGGTGACTACCAGTAGGACAGAGACTCCCTTTTCACAAGGAGTCACATGGAATAGTCAAGGGGCAGTGGGTGCAAGTTACTGCTGGGGAGATTCCAGTTGTCTCCATAAGAACAACTTGCCTGTGAAAGCAGTTAGATATTAGAATCATCTCCCAAGGGAAGTAGTGGATTCCCTTACACGGGGCAGTTTTAAGAGTCAGCTTGACAGGGTGCTGGGCCAGCTCATTTCAACTCTACTGTTACCTAGAAAGGGTGGACCTTGGGGTCCCTTCCAACCCAGCATTCTGTGATTCTGTGAATCCTTGCATCCACAGATGTGGTGAAATAATTAATTTTTGATGGAGAACCTTCTTTAAAAGGTCAGCTGAAAAACAGAAGTCTGGAAGAATCCTGAGGTCTCAAATAAGCAAGAAAATATCAAACTGTTGGAGCAAGTCCAGAGGAGGCCATAAAGATGCTCAGAGGGCTGGACCAGCTCTGCTGTGAAGACCGGCTACAAGAGCTGGGGCTCTTCAGCCTGGAGAAGGCTTCCAGGAAACTTTGGAGTGGCCTGAAGGAGGCCTAAAAGAAGGCTGGGTAGGAACTATTGACAAGGTCTTGTAATGACAGGATGAGAGGTTGTTGCGATTATTAATTTTTATTACTGTCAATAATTGCAGGGGTTCCGGGAAAACTTCCCCAGGTTTGTTTGGATGTTCGGTTGGCAAGAATAACCACACAAAATCACTTAAAACACTGAATTAAACAGTTTAAACAGTCAGAACTTAGGAAACAGCCTAATAACAAAAGCAATCTTAGCCACGGGTAAAACACTCATGAGCGCACGCTAGATAAAGAGCTGGTCCTGAGGAAAGAGAAAGAGCTTGTCCTGAAGGAAAAATGGAAAAGAGGTTTACCTTTGCTGCTTTGCAAAACGCTGCTGCTGCCGCTCACTACAAAAAAGAGAGACGCGTGTTCCTGCCGGCGGTAGAGAGAGCTCCAACAGCCCATTGCACCCACTGAAATACCTCATTAGGAAGCGTGGAACTGACCAATAGGCACTTAGCGTCCATTGCCTGGCCAATCGATTCAAAAGTCCCGCGCCCAGGGGTGGGTCTTAACACCCTGAGAGACAGCACAGGTCACCTGACTCGTGCGCATGACCTGTCCATGTGGCCTGAGACTTCCTGGTTCTGAAACCATGTGGTCTGCTCCCTGCAACCCACCTCAGGACATTACCACAGGGCGGGGAGGGAGCCCCAGGAAATGAACCAACTCTGGGCAGAAATTATGCCCATGCCAGGACAGAGGTAATGGGAGATTTAAACTGGATGTTAGGAAGAAGTTTTTTACAGTGAGAGTGGTGAGACACTGGCACAGGTTGCCCAAGGAGGCTGTGGCTGCTCCCTCCCTGGAGGTGTTGGAGGCTGTGATAAACTGTGAATTGTTAAAACATGAATTGTTTGTTCATCAAACCTTGTTAAGACAGTATGGCAGGGTTAGCTGTGAGCCCCAGTTGTGTGCCTGTGGCATGTAGAGGGGTGGAGGAGACTTGGGGGAAAGGGGGGGCTCGCGGAGACAAGGAGCACATGACACGACCATGGGCGGGAACCCCAGGCGAAGAACGCATGTGCCAAAGTGAGACCGTCCCCTTCCAAGCATTGAGGAATATGTATTAGCATAGCAAGTAAAAGGTACCTGTTGTTGTTCCAGGGCGCAGCCTGTTGGTAGAGCAAGAAGCTCCCTGGCTGTCCAGCGCTGTTTGCTTGTTGCCGCTTGCTAATCAAACCTTAAATTCTGATTGTCTCAGACTCACATAAATTTGTGGAGCAAATTTATAACAGAGGCCAGGTTGGATGAGGCCTTGAGTGACCTGTTCTAGTGGGACGTGTCCCTGCCTATGGCAGGCAGTTGGAACTGGATGATCTTTGAGGTGTCCATGACACAGGGTTTGGAACTAGATGATCTTTGAGGTCCCTTCCAACCTAAACCATTCTATGATTCTGTGCTTATCTCTTCCAGCTTTGAGTGACTTTGGATGGGAGCTTGGCTGGATTTGCCCCCATGTTGCAAATTGAATAAGCCGGTTTCTCTTCAGTGGAGTTCCTAACAAAGAGGGCCAGGTGTCAGTGGAAAAACATTGGTGGTGTTCCCCTGATCATTTAGAACAATCTCTCCTTTACATCAATGGTTTATTCCCCTATCTTGTTTACTGACACCCTGTCAGCATGAGCCCAAGCAAAGGGGACAGATTTTCACACTGCTCTGTCTATTCTTGTAGACATCCTGGCACTCGTTTGATGGGAGGCTGAGCAGGACATGAACCTTTCCTGCCGGGGCTGAGAACACAGCCAAGTGCTATTCAGCTCCAAGAACAATGTCTGGCAGCTTGCGAGTTATTCAAACCAGCTAAAAACAGCCCAGCATGGGGATGAATCATGGCCCATCCGTGTTTGCTTCACCCTTTTGACTTGCCTGAAATCCACACAGCCTCCACTGGCAGGCAACTGCCTCCCTGGAGAATAAGCAATAAACAACATTTTTAAAGTACTTCTCTTCCACAAGGGCTTTTCCTGTGTGAATTCCAGCATTAAGCTGACTGTCCAAGCATTCATCCAAGGCAGAGGGATGTGCAGCCCTCCTGTAACCCCCAAATATAGCCACTTTACACAGGAACAGAGATGATGTGGGCTTTTTCTTGGCCATGAGTTTTTCTGAGAGCGCTGTGCCATCTTATACCCTGGTGTCACAGTTTTGCTTTTTGAGGCAGCCCTGAACAAGATACTCCCAGTTTGCTCCTCTGTAAAGAAAAAAAAAGCGAGATTCTCTGGGAAGGTAAATGGGGCCAGTTCCACTGAGGTCACTAGAACAAAATCAGGTTCATAGCAGCTGAGAATCTTGACCAGAATACACGGGGTGAAAAGAGCAGGAGCACACTTCAGAGCTGAGGACTTCAGCACTAGCCAAGGACTTGGGTGGGATACCTGAGTTGTGCTCCTCGCCCTGCTGCTGTTGGAAAGTGTTTACCAATTTTAATTAGCTTGGGCAGCTGGTGCCATCTCAGCAATTGAACCATATCCTTATTGCCTGTGACTAAAAAAGAACCTTTTCATCCTTAACGCTGAAGTTTCCACATTGATCTTTCCATAACTAACAAAGTGTCCTTCAAAACCAACAAAAATACAATATGGTTTAGGAGCTAGCAAACTAGGTGATGATCTAACTTGCGACCATATACGGAAAAGGAATTCAAAAGTTCAAAGAGAGTTCAAGCTTGAAAGCCCACCAGAGACGCTGGAGACCACACCTCCTAGTTGGAAGACCCCTGACCAAAATAAACCCCTCACCGTCTGAGCATGAGCAGTGAATTTAAAAGAAGTTGGACCTTTAATGTGAAGAAAGAAACTGGTCAACGGGTGGTTAGTAGGGGTTGGCATGAGGTGCAGCATCTACATTTCACTATATGAATGCCCACCAGAAATTTCAGCTGGTGGGAATGCCTCTGGCACCCAAACTTGAACAGCTTTGTAATGAAGAAATGTCTGCTTGTTAGTGGAAAACCCAGCAGTAAGAAGTTGGATTCCTGATTTCAGTGACACTGTCAAGCCTGCTGAGCAAGTCTGGGAAGGTTTTTTGCTACCTCGTGGCCTAAAACTGGCAGCAAGGTCGTTCATTAAATGCTTTATCAGATAACTGACCTGTAGGAAATCTCAACATTATCTAAGTTAGGCTTCAGACGCAGATGGTGCAGGTGAAAATAAAGAATCAACTCTTACAGTCAGCATTAGCATTTTCAACTGCAAGTTGACAAAAACAAGCAGGAAGGTTTGTATTTTCCACAGGACGTGGCCCAGAAGGGTCTGGCCTGATAGAAACGTCAGAGCAGGCTGATTCAAAGCATGGTATGAAGATCTGCATAGTGAGGATCCATTGTACCGAGGCGGCAGTTGGTCTCTTCGTCCTAGTAACAAGTGATAAGAGGAAAGGAAATGGCCTCAGGTTGCTCCAGGGGAGGTTTAGGTTGGAAATTAGAAGGAACTTCTTCACTGAATTCTCAAAGACTGGCACAGGCTGCCCAGGAGGTGCTTGAATCCCCATCCCCAGAGGTGTTTCAAAGAGGCAGAGCTGTGGCACTGAGGGACATGGCTTAGCACCAGCCTTGGTAGAGTTAGAGGATGGTTGCTTTCAATGATCTTATAGGGCTTTTCCAACCAAAATGATTGCATGATTCTACAACTCTGTGATATACTCAGAAAACTGCCCAAAGGGCACAGCACGACTAGTATCCGCTATCCAGCCCATGGACGTGCTCTCAGCCTGGCCCCAAACTAGACTTCACTCTGCTACATTGGAAAGTTGCTTCAGAATGTCCTCCTGAAGAGGCTGTGGAGCCTCTCTCTGGAGGGATTCCAAACCTGCCTGAAGACTTCCTGTGTGGTTTACTCTGGGTGATCCTGTTCTAGCAGGGCGTTTGAACTACATGATGTTCAGAGGTCTCTTCCAACCCCTGCCATCCTGTCACTCTGAAAAGAAAACAGCCTCGAATTACAGCAAGCTCAAAGATAGCGGAGATGACGCTACTCCGGCAACGCGCAGAGCTGGGCTCCTTAACTTCCCGGTGGCAGGCAGCTAATTTAATCTCCATACTGCTTGTCGAAAGACCATGAGCAGAACGGCCAACGCTAAGGGCCGGGCGCGGGGCCATGAGAAGGGCGGCCACGGCTGAGGGCAGCGCCGGGAGCGAAGCCAAAAGCGACGCGGCCGAGGCTGGGGGCCGGGCCAGGCGTGGGGCCGGCTCGGGGCAGCCAAGCACCACCGAGCCCCAGGCAGGTCTGGGCGGCACCACCGGCCCCAGCACCACTCTCCGCTCCCATTGGCTGCCAGGCAGCAAGGGCGCTCCTGTGACGTAGCATCCGCCGCTGCCATTGGCTGCGACGCAGGGCCGGGGGCAGTGGCGGCCGCTGCTGCTCGGTAAGTGCGGGCAGGGTTGGGCTGCGACGGGACGGTGGCCCCGGGAGCCGCGGAGAGGACGGAAGAGTAGCTCCGGAGCTTGCCATGGGCCCTCGAGGTGCAGGAGGGAACGGGGTGGAGGAAAGGGGGATGTTTTCCCTTTGGAACTCCGTCCCCGTTATTCGTGGCGTGTGGCATCAGTGTCTCCGGCAACTCGGGACATCGTCCCCAAGTTGTGCCTCCTTGGCTTTAGTGCTTTTATTTCGGAGTATTCTTTGTTTATCTGTTATTTTGGTTTTGGCTGAGGAAAGGCTTTTCAGGCAGAAAAGTGTGCAAGAAAAGGGGAAAAAAAGAACCGACAAACAAAAACCAGCCTTCTAAAACTCTGATCCCGCAGGCCTGAAAGGCAAGAGCCATGTGTTTGTTACTTAAAATAACACCTCACCCCTCCCCACTAAAACCAGAGCTCTGGGAGATAGAAACTCCCGTTAGTGTCCACTGCTGTTGTTGAAGTTGCCAGTCGAGTGGTACCCACACCATGGGACCTCACT
Source organism: Psilopogon haemacephalus (assembly GCA_013396835.1). Lineage (NCBI taxonomy): Eukaryota > Metazoa > Chordata > Aves > Piciformes > Megalaimidae > Psilopogon > Psilopogon haemacephalus. The sequence continues at coordinate 73,861 of VWZI01015742.1, read as the reverse complement.
CACTGGAACAGGACTGCTGTTGTCTGCTGGGTTTTTAATGCAACTCTTGGCAGGCAGCATCCTTTGGATGACGTCTAAAAGTTCAGGGATCGCTTTTCTTGAGAGGTCCCAAAGGACCTTTCCCAGTTGGGATGAATGAAAGTCACTGTCCTCAGCTGTCATCTGAAAAAAAAAAAACAAAAAACCAGTCTCACAGGTCTGTGCACCGCCTTGTCGCTGGTGGGACAGTGGAGGGCTCAGATGTAGCTGGGATTTCTGCCCCTTTTCCTGGGGTTTGGAGGCCCGTGGAAAATCTCCACCATTCCTGACACTGTGGATGTACGTCCCTCTCGAGAGCTGTGCAAGTCCTGCCCGAAGATTTGGGCTTGCTTCTTCCCGTCATGAGGGTTTAATCTTGATGCATTGCCACCGCTGGCAATCTGACCTTTGGATTTTTGTGGCTTTGTTGGAAAATGGTAAGAAACCTTTTTCGCTTCCTTGATCCTCTTGTAGCATAGTGGCACTAACATTTTCACTCTGTTTTTAAAGATCTGTGTATAGGATGTGTGTTACTGCTCCATCTCTATCCAACTGCTTTCGGGTATCTGGCTCCCTCTGCAATTAATTGAAATTAGCTGTCTGAATTAGAGGCTTTGGGGAACACAGTGGAATCTGGGCTATCCCCTTCGAATATCCTTATAAATGCTGATATATGCAGATTGGCTCTTACTTGTATGTTCGCAGGGTTTCTCTCTAGCTTCCAGGTAGCTTCTGGAGAAGGCATGACCCTGTGAAACAGCACTTGCTCTTTTGTTAAAGATGGGTGGCATCACAGCAACGTGTGGCACTGCCTGCTGTGTCCCTAAGCTCACCAAATAGTCTTGGGAGTTCATAGAATCATAGGATGGTTTAGGCTGGAAGGGACCTCAAAGATCATCCAGTTCCAACCCTAGATCAAATCGCTCAAGACCTCATCTAGCCTGGCCTTCAACACCTCCAGGGAGGGAGCATCCACAACCTCCCTGGGCTTCCAGTGTCTCCCCACCCTCACTGTAAGGAACTTCTTCCTAACATCCAGTTTAAATCTCTCCTCTTCTAGTTTAAACCCTTTACCTCTCCTCCTGTAATTACAGGACCTTGTCAATAGTCCCTGCCCAGCCTTCCTGGAGCCACCTTGAGATATTGAAAGGCTGCTACAGTTCAGTGAGTAGGTTGAACACTGGCTGAATGACACAGCACAGGAGGTTGTGGTCAGTAGTGCAGGGCCTAGTTGGAGGCCTGTGGCTAGTGGTTTTCCCCAGGATGAAGGGACAGAGTGGACCCTCAGCCAGTCTGCTGATGATACAGAGCTGGGAGCAGTGGCTGACAGCCCTCAGGCTGTGCTGTCATTCAGCCAGAGCTGCACAGGCTGCAGAGCTGGGCAGAAGGAACCTCATGGAGTTAACAGGGGCACTTGGGGGTGCACAACCCTCAGCAGCAGAACAGGCTGACCTGATGGAGAGCAGCACGTGGGAAAAGGACCCAGGAGTGCTGGTGGACAAGTTTACCATGAGCCAGCAGTGTGTCCTCCTGGGCAAGAAGGCTGATTGTCTCCTGGGGTGCAATGAGTGTGGTCAGCAGGTCATTCTGCCCTGGTGAGGCTACACCTGACATGTTGTGCCCAGCTCTGGACTCTTGACAGGGAGCTACTGCAGAGAGTCCAGTGGAAGGGTCTTGAAGATGCTGAAGGGAGAGGAAACATCTCTGATGAGGAGAGGTTGAGAGACCTGGAGCTGTTTAGCCTTCAGAGGAGCAGGCTGAGAGGGGATCTGATCAAGACTTATAAATTGAAGGGTGCCGGTCAAAAGGACCGGGCCAAATTCTTTCCAGTGTGCCATGTAACAGAACAAAGAACAGTGGGCACAAACCGGACCACAGGAAGTTTCACTTGGACGTTAGGAGAAACTTCTTTGCTGTGAGGGTGGTGGAGCCCTGGAAGGTTGCGAAGTCTCCTTCGTTTGGTGTTCGGTAGCGAGGGAAGTCACGGAGTGGGTGAGGCCGGGTGGACACGCAGGGTGTGTGTGGAGGGCTGGCAGAGCCCAGGCTGTGCTGGCCCGGCCCAGGCTGTGCTGGCCCTCTCGGCCGGGGCCGTGGAGGCGGGAGGAGGTCGCCGCGCGCCCGCCGCGGCCGGGCCNCTGGGCTCGCCTGCCCTGGGCTCGCCTGCCCTGGGCTCGCCTGCCCTGGGCTCGCCTGCCCTGGGCTCGCCTGCCCTGGGCTCGCCTGCCCTGGGCTCGCCTGCCCTGGGCTCGCCTGCCCTGGCGCCGCGAGCAGCGCCCGCGCAGAGCTTTGTTGGCCGCCAGGGCCCTGCGGCTGGGAACGGCCCCGGCGCTGGAGGGCCGCGGCGGGAACGGACATTGCAACGAAAGGGCTGGCGGAGGGCCTCACTATCGACTCGCTTCCTGCTTCCAAGTATTGTTCCGGAGCGTTTTCCTTCTTTCTTCGTTTTTTAAAAAAAAAACTTCTTTTGAATTTTGAGTTCATAAAATCGTAGAATTGTTCCATCTGGGAAAGCCCTTTCAGATCATCCACTCCAACCATTCTCTGCCTCTGCCAAGGCTGGGGCTAACCATGGCTCTCAGCACCACAGTTCTGTCTCCTTGAAACCCCTCCGGGAATGAGGGATGGCCGTTCAACCACCTCCTTGAGCAGTCTCTGCAAGGCTTTGAGAACTATTTCAGTCCAGAAGTTTCTTCTAATCTCCAACCAATACTCCCCTGGTGCAGCCTGGGGCTATTTCCTCTTCTCCTATCACTTGTTACTAGGTAGAAGAGACCAACCTCCACCTCACTACAGTCTCCTTTCAGGGAGTTGTAGAGCAATGAGGTATCCCCTCAGCTTCCTCTTCTCCAGACTAAACACCCCCAGGTCCCTCAGCTGCTTCTCACCAGCCCAGTTCTCCAGACACTTCCCCAGCTTCTTGTCCTTTCTCTGGACCTGCTTCAGCACTTTGATATCTTTCTTGGAGTGAGGACCCCAAAAGTGAACCCAGTATTCAAGTTGTAGTCTCACAAGTGCCCAGTACCAGAGCACAATCACTTCCCTGGATTCTTCTGGCCACACTGTTGCTGATCCAGACCAGAATGCTGGTGGCCACCTGGGCGCGCTGGCTTACGTTCAGCTGACATGCTCAGGTCTTTCTCTGCTGGGCAGTTTCTGTCCACCCTGCCCCAAGCCTGGAGTATTTTTGGGGTTGTTACAACCGAAGTGCGGGGCCCAGCGCTTGGCCTCCTTGAATCTCATGGAATTGTTGATGCCCGCTTGGCTGGTGTCTCCATTGCTAGGTTGGCACTAGCTGGGTGAGTACCAGCAAAACTACTCTGCTGCTGGTGTTTTCCTGCTGCTACTGGAGTTGGTGGAAGAGGCCTTTGATTCCTGAGGCTCTGAGGATGCTGTTCTGTGGGTGAGTAGTACAGAGCCTACAGGTGGGGATTTTGGCAGCACCAGTTTCCATCTTCATGGAAACTCATGCTTTTGAGTCCTGCTAGCTTGCAAGCCAAGGCACTCAGCTCTATTTGCAGAATATGCTCCTCTGTACTGTATTGAATCTCCTTGATTTGGGTCCTTGGTTGTCCTGCAGCTCCTTGCTCATATCCAGCTCCAAAGTGGAGTATCTCTGCTTGTTGAGCACCTGTGCCTCAGGCTTCTAGAGTAGTCCCTCACATTAGAGGGATTTGCAGCTTGGTTCTATAGCACATTTGAAAATGTGCCTTTGCTTGAGCAAATGCTTCCATTAATTAATTTAACAGAGATTTCATTTAACAAATGAATTAAAAATTCTGATTTTAAGAACTGAGTGCCATGTTCATAGAATCCTAGAATGGCTTAAGTTGGAAGGGACCTCAGAGATTGTCTATTCCACACCCCCTACCATGGGCAGGAACACTGCAACCAGACTTCGTTGCCCAAAGCCTCATCCAGTCTGGCCTTGAACACCCCCAGGGAGGAGGCATCCACAAGCTCTCTGGGCAACCTGTTCCAGAGTCTCAGCACCCTCATACTGAAGACCTTCTTCCTAAGATCAAATATAACCCTGCTCTGCCTCAGCTTCAAACCATTCCCCCTTGTCCTGTCTCTAGACACCTTCAGAAAAAGTCTCTCTACAGCCTTCCTGTTGGATCCTTGCAGCTGTTGGAAGGAAGCTCTAAAGTGTCCCCAGAGGCTTCTCCTCTCCAGGCTGAATGTCCCCATCTCTCTCAGCCTCTCCTCGCAGTAGAGCTTGCTCCAGCCTTTGGATCATCCTTGTGGTCTCTGGACTCACTTCAGCGGTTCTGTGTTTTTCTCACACTGGGGACACCAGAACTGGACACAGTATTTGAGGTGGGCTCTTAGAGCCTCCTACCTCACTCTTAATTTTTCATACATCTCACTTCTGGCGGGCTTCTGTTTCAAAGTTTTGAGTTTGTCTCTTAAAAACCCCTCAACTTCCCACCCCAGTGACCTTCAGGGCTCAGCCATGCATCTATTAAGGTGCTTTATGTCCTAATTAGTGGTGTCTCATTTGCACCCAGTAACCTCACAGGGTTCAAACTGTGAGATTGGCCTTTACTTCAAGAGACAAATGGACCACGACAGCAAAGTGTAAAGCACAGCTTTGTTCTCCCTGTGGCCAGAGCTTTAATTGTGTGTGTTCCCTGCATGCAGTGTCCTCAAACCAAGACGACACTGCTGAGACGCATAGTTTTGGATGATCTTTGAGGTCACTTCCAACCTACCCCATTCTGTGATTCTATTGCAGGCAGCCCAAGGCTCAGTGTCTTCCTGCAGAGGAAGTTGTGTCCTGATGGCTGTAGATGTGGGGAAATCACCTTCTGAAGCCTCCCTGAGTGGGGACTCCGAGGGCGATGGTAGATGGGACCGCACAGAAGTGGAGATGGACTACCCGGAGCTAGCAGACAGCCTCCACCAGTTTCTGAGGCCAGAGGAGGCCACGTCCTGCCAGCAGGGCACAGAGAGTGTGGCAATGAATGGATGCAGTCACTTGGGCGTGCATGTTACCCAGGGAAGCCCAAGCTACCGCCAAGAGGAGCCTTCAGTACCTGCACCCAGACTTCCCAGAGCAAGGGCAAGCCTCCCAGTGAGAGAGAATTCACTACACAGAGCCACTGATGGTGCCGATGTGCCTCATCGTGGTAGCCGCTGGTTCTTCTCTTCAGAAGAGCAACAGGTGAGCAGGTTTACATACAGGTGTTGCTGCATCACCAGGAGGTCTCTGGCAAGACTGGGACTTGTTTGTCCAGGCTGTCCTACCAAAGGCTTTCCATCTCTTCCAGCCAGAGGCTGCTCACCCCATCTCTGGGATAAGCTGCGTGGTGGGGAAGGGCTTTGTGCTCCAGCATCCAAGGTATTGCCCCTGTTCATAGATTCATAGAATGGTTTAAGTTGAAAGGGACCTTGAAGATCGTCTAGTTCCAAGCCCCCTGCCTTGGCCACCTCCCACTAACTCAGATTGCTTGAGGCCTCATCCAGCCTGGCCTTGAACATCTCCAGGGAGGAGGCAGCCACAGCCTCCCTGGGCAACCTGTTCCTGAGTCTTGCTACCCTCACTGTCAATAATTTCTTCCTAATCTCCAGTCCAAATCTGCCCTCCTCAAGCTTCAATCCATTCTCTTTCGTCTATCACAGAGCTGTCAGGGTTGGAACAGACCTCAAGAACCATCCAGTTCCAACTTCCCTGCTGTGAGCAGGGACACTTCATGCTAGATCAGGTTGCCCAGAGCCACATCCAGCCTGGCCTTAGAAACCTCCAGGGATGAGGCTTCCACCACCTTCCTGGGCAGCCTGTTTCAGTGTCTCATCACCCTCATGGTGAAGAACTTCTTTCTAATGTCTAATCTAAATTTTGCCTCCTCCTGATTGGATCCATTCCCCCCAGTCCTATCACTACCTGACACCCTAAACAGTCCCTCAACAGCTATCACTACAAGCCCTTGTAAAAAGTCTGTCCTTCCCAGCTTTCTTATGCCACTGCAGAGCTTGAAAGTTGTTTGGGATGGGGCTCCTTAAATAAGAGCCTTTTGATGCCAGATGCCTGGCACAGCCTTCCAAGCCCTTGGGATGCCTTTCCTTTAAAACCAGCTCCAGGCAGCTGCCTGCCATCCCATGGACATAACAGAGCTCCCTGTCCAGCCTCTCCTTGTAGCAGGTTCAGGGTTGGGCTTTGAGTCTGGAGAGGAGAAGGCTGAGAGGGGATCTGGTCAATGCCTTTAAGTAGCTGAGGGCTGGGGGACAGGAAGGAAGGGACATGGACAGCCTCTGCTCACTTGTGCCTTGGGATAGGACAAGGGGAATGGCTGGAATCTACAGCACAGGAAGTTCCACCTCAAAATGAGAAAAACTTCTTGCCTGTAAGGATGTCAGAGCACTGGCCCAGGCTGCCCAGAGAGGTTGTGGAGTGCCCTTTTCTGGGGCCTGTCCAACCCTGTCTGAATGTGTTCCTGTGTGACCTGTGATAGATTCTCTGGTCCTGCTCTGGCATGGAGTTGGACTGGCAGATCCAACCCCTAACATCCCGTGATCCTGTGATCTCCATGTCCCATCATGAAGAAGCCTTTTGTCTGGGTACTGTGCTTCATTACATTAACCTCTCTCTTTTTTCCCCACCCTGCAGCAGGTGAAGACATCAGGCTGCTGGGAGCCAGTATCCAGCCCGTCCAGCCAGCACAGTTCCACAGAGGAGAGCATCCTTGCTGGCAGCTGCCACAATGCCCGTGCCAGCCTGGGAGATCAATCCCCATTTCCCTCCACCCTAGAGCTCCTGTGTCCCCAAAGCCCCCCCAGCCCCGGGGGAGCCCTGCAGAGCTGCTCAGCATTGTGTTTTTCTGCACTGTCTTCAGAAGAAGGTTGTCCCTCTGAAGAGCCCTCTGGGAGCTTACTGGCCAGCACAGACCTGTCTTCTCCTGCAGTCCCCTGCCCTGGGGGGCTGAGCTGTTGCTGGGGAGGAGCAGAAGACAGGGCACTGCGGATGTGCAGGTCCTGCATCCCCCTGCTCGATGGCCACAGGACCACCGAATGCGTCCGGGAGATGTCCTCCTACCAAGCTAACTACTGGGCCTGTGCCATACCGCAGTCACAGCTGCCCTCTCCAGACCGCCACTCACCTTGCTGGAACCCTAACAAGGAGTATGAGGACTTGCTGGATTATGCTTATCCACTGAAGCCAAGGTACAAGCTGGGGAATGTGCCTGAGCCTTTCCTCCACGACTCAGGAATAGGTTTGGACAGCTTCTCTGCTTCCCTGGAGGGTAATTCGAGGTCCACCAGCATCTATGGCCAAGGCAGGCAGGCTCAGGGAGGTGGAGGAAATGGGCATCACAGGTTGGTGGCCTCTGTGGAGAGGTGCTCCACTGCAGGGCCTGGAAGAAGAGGCTGCTCAGGAGCTAGTTTGTGCTGTGAACCCTTACCTGTTGCAGAAGAGTTTTCCTTTCCAAGGAGGGCTTCCTCCCACTCTCCTAGAAGTTCTGCTAAGGACCTAATGGTGGAGTCAGCTGGGCTGGACTCATCTGGCCACCCTGCTGCGGATGGTAAAAGCTGGCATGCCAAAGGGAGCTCCTTCCTGAGCCACAAAGGGCAGGTGAAAAGCACCTGTAGGTTTTTGCCTACAACAGGGGTGCTCCCCCTGAGAAAGAAGTGGGATGCTGATGAGGAGTTTCTCTCCCTGCCTCCAAGACTGCTGGAGCTGGATGGGCTGGCTCATTTTCTGTCCAGTCTTTCCTTGACTGTGAGGATGCCTGTGCAGAGCCATCAGAACCCCCCACGCTACCCTGAGAGCAGACAGCCCCCTGCATCCAGTGCAGCTCCAGGTGGAGAAGTCTGTGGCAGGGGCAGAAGAAGGAATGATGGGCATTATGGGAGGCTGGAGCACCCTTGCAGCCTTTGCAAACCCAGCTGGGAAAACAATGAATTGTGTGGCCAGATCCATAGGGATCCTCTTCAGGGGCTTCATCTGGCAGCTGGTCTGAGGGTCATGCTGGATGGGATGTACCTGAATGAACCGTGGCTCAAGGAGCACCCAAAGAAGAGCCACGAGGGCGAGTCCCTTGCCCAGTGCATTAAGGTAAGGCTGGAGTGAGGAATGAAGTTCATTATGGGGAGAGCTGAACTTGTGTTTGGTGCCTGGCAGCAAGGAGTGATTTATGCTCAGCAGAACAGGGAGTTGCTTCTGGTGGAGCATCAGCCCATCTCACTTCTCTTGGGGCTCAGCAACATAGAATCATAGAATTGTTTCTGCTGGAAAAGCCCTCTGAGATCATCAGGTCCAACCATCACCCCCACTGTGGCCATTAAACCATGTCCCCAGGTGCTGTTGTCCACAGGTTTCTTGAACACTTCCAGGGTGGTGACTCCACCACCTCCCTGGGCAGCATGTTCCAATCCCTGACCACTTTTGCAGGAAATGAATTTTTCCTGATCCCCAGCCTAACTCTCCCCTGGCACAGTTTCAGGCCATTTCCTCTCATTCTATCACCTGATACTGGGGAGAAGAGCGCAAACGCCACCTGGCTTCAACCTCCTCTCAGGGAGCTGTAGAGAGCCAGAAGATCTCTCCTGAGCCTTCTCTTCTTCATACTAAACAACCCCATTTCCTTCAGCTGCTTCTCCCCACCCCTGTTCTCCAGACCCTTCCCCAGCTTCCTTGCCCTTCCCTGGGACTGCTACAGCCACCTCAATTGGAGTGAGTGGCCCAAAACTGACCTGAGTACTGAAGGTGTGGCCTCACCAGTGCTGCATACAGTCTCTTGCCTGGTCCTGCTGGCCACACTGTGTTGAGGAGTTTGTGCTCTGTATTTCCTCTTGACCTTTGGATTCCCCAGCTCAGGGCTATCTGTGTGCAGGGACGTGGGAGCAGGGAACTGGGAGCAGGGAGCAGGCACTGTCCAGACCACACCTCTTGGTGTCCCTGCCCTGTCTTTGCTGCAGGCGTGGCTTACTGACCCCTTTTGTTTTGGTTTGCTTTGTTAAGTAGATGTTCTGCTGCCAGCTGGAGGAGCTGATCCGTTGGCTGTACAATGTGGTGGACACAGCTGGCAGCTGGCACCCAACTTCCTCTGGCACCGAGGGCATGAAGGCCTTGCTGCACCGCTACCTGGTAAGTGTCCTCACTGTCTTCTCTTCCCTCTCTGGTATGCCGTGGGCAGCAAGCAGCATGAAGCAGAAGGCTGCTGACATGCTGCAGGTGGGTGATGCAGGGTGCATCCACCATGCAGAGCCAAATCTGGGAGCTCCAAGAACCTGCTCAGGGGACAACCTGGTGCAGGTGTGCTTCTACAAGGGAGAGGGGGGACCCAGGTGGGGGTTGGTCTCTCCTCCCTGGTAACAGGTGATAGGACAAGGAAAAACAGCCTCAAGTTACACCAAGGGAAGTTTAAAGGGGTCTCTGGAATATGTTTCTCAGGACAGTGTTTGACTGCCCGTCCCTGGAGGTGTTTCAAAGAGGCAGAGATGTGATGCCAAGGGCCATGGTTTAGCCCCAGCTTTGGCAGAGTTAGAGAATGGTTGGCCTCAGTGACCTGAAAAGGCTTTTCCAACTAGAACTAGTCTCTCATTCCAAAACCCCATCTAAGCAGTGCTCCTTCCCTTCCCAGGAATTCAGGAAAGATGTGGCCAGCCACCGGAGCCTGACCAAGAGTGTGCTGGAGAGGGGAGAAGCTCTCCTCAACTGCATGACTGTGAGCTCTCCAGGTGAGGAGGAGCACTTGAGTGGAGTTGGCTGTGGACACAGCTGGTGATGCTGACTGTAGCAACTGCCCCTTGACATCCCTGGTCCCCCCTGTGTGTGGGATTGGGGAAGCAGTGGGCAGAGTTGGCCATTCAGCAGCTGTGTGAGAATGAAGAGGGATTTAGAGCTCCCTTGCTGGCTGGAGACCTGGAGGTGGGGTGCCTTGGAGGCTTGAAGGAATTCTTTCTGAGCACTTGCAGCTGCACTGTGACATGCCCACCCATGGTAGGTGATGGATGTTTCTGTTTCCCATGGATTCCTTCTGAAGTTGTTTTTTCCTCTTAACCATGGCATGGGACAGCTGCTGGTGAGCTGTGGGATGCTGTCAGCCTTCAGCTGGGAGGAGATGCTTCTGTCCAGTGCTGGAGGAAGTGATGTTCACACCCTGCTTGAACTCAGTTTGTCCTAAGCAGTCTGGGGAGACAGCTGAGGCTGGCTGGGGGTGGGACTTGTGTGGGGCAGTTTTGGTGAGTCCTGCAGAAGGGATTTCTAAAGGGTGGACTGCATCTGCAGTACCCAAAGGGTGGCTGAGTACTGCAGTATGGATTGGCTTTCTTACACACTCCCAAAGGCCTCCTTTGGGAGCCCCTCTGCCTGTATCTAAAGCCTTTCCAGATCGTTTACCCAACCTCTCTAACCTCTGCTTCACAGCTTGGATGGGATGAAGATCAGCCTATTATAGGATGAAGCCCAGTCCATTATTTCTGTTACTTCATTTCCTTTAGAAATGTGCCTGGGCTGGTGGAACCCTCTTGTGTTGCTCTTACAGACTCTGAGTTGTCACCTTACTACCACCTTCCTCATCCCTTTTCTCTCCTAGTTCTGAAGGACACACTGAGTTTGATCGTGAAGCAATCAGAGGAGCTAGAGACCCATGCAGAGTACTTGTATGAGTCTGTCCTAGCTGCTGCAGGCAAGGACAGGGTGGAGGACGAGGAAGGCACAGCAGAAAACTCCTCAGTGGGTAAGCATGGGGACAAACCAACCTTTCTGCAGTAGGGGAAAAGAGAGAGCAGGGTAGGAAGATAAATTAGCAAGGACTGTACATCAGCATTTATTATTAATTCCCTTAATCTGATGTCTGGAAAGCCTAAAAGCAGCAGAAAGCAAAGGTGGTGGCAAAATGGCTGCCCCAGAATTTTGAACTCTGTCAGGGAAGAGCAGGGTTGTGGTGAAGCAGCTAATGAAACCCAAGAGTGTGATGAGAGCCATGGCAGCTCCTCAGAGACCCAGAGAGGTCACTGTCAGCCAGCACATCAGTCCAGCACAGACAGCTGCTCTACCAAAGGCACAGAGGGAAGATGGAAGGGGCTGGGATTGGGTGGGTTGGGTTTTGTGGGTTCCTCCCCACTTTTGTTTTTGGGTTTGTTTGGTTTTTTTTTACCTCAAAAAGTTCTGCTTGACACTGCATGGTGGGAAAGGGAAGCAGGTGAATGCAGGTGTGAAATACAGGCTAGGAGAACTCAGCTGCTGGCTTCCTGAACCTCTTGGTTCAGCTAAAGCTGCAGAGACTTCTGTCTTGTTCTGTGTTTCAGGAGGGCAGGGCAGGAGGGTGGAGGGGCACAAGGTGTCTAGGGGTGGCATGACGAGAATCAGCTGCACACCCCTCAGACAGGCTGTGGCTGGGAATCAGACCCAGGTCTGTGCAGAAGGAATAAGAGGTCACAAGGTGCTTGGTCCAGAGCTGCAAGAAGGCTCTTGGCTTCTGAACACCGAGAGGAAGGAGATTGGGAACAGCAGGATAACCTTGGGCCTGCCTTCCACCACTCTCCTACCCCCAGTAGCCCAGACTGTTGAAGTCTCCCCGTGGCTCACTCCACAGCACACCTTAAATCATGTGGAGCTGCGAAGGGGAGACATCATTTCTGGCACTTCAGAGGAGACTCAAAGCCACACCTTGAGCATTGGGGTCGCTTTTGGGCTTGCACTTCAAGGACACTGAGGTGCTGCAGCAGATTCAGAGAAGGACAAGGAAGCTGGTGAAGGGTCTGGAGAAGACGGCTGGTGAGGAGCAGCTGAGGGAACAGGATTGTTTAGTCTGGAGGAGGCTGAGGGAAGACCTTATTGCTTTCTAGAACTGCCTGAAGAGGTTGGAGCCAGGTAGGGGCTGGTCTCTTTTGCCTAGTAGCAGGTGATAGTAGGAGGGGAAATGGCCTCCAGGGGAGGTTTAGGTTGGATATGAGAAGAAACTTCTTCAGTGAACTTGTTCTCAAAGACTGGCCCACGCTGCCCAGGGAGGTGGTTGAGTCTCCATCCTGGGACATGTTTCAAGGAGGCAGAGATGTGGTGCTGGAGGATGTGGCTTAGCCCCAGCCTTGATTTAGAGACTGGTTGGGCTGGATGAGCTTAAAGGTCCAACCAAAGCAATTCTGTGAGTCTGTCACTAGTGGGATCTTAGTTTGGTCTCTTTTTAATTGCTAAGTATATGTAGCTGTGTCCTGTGTAGTGCTCAGCATGCACAGAGGTTAAGGTGGAGGCGATTTCAGTACAGGGCTGGGGTGGGGAGATTGCAACCAAAGCACAGCAATAGTTCTAAATTTGTTGTCTTTCAGATGCTGCCTCTGTCAGACCTGGGCTTGGTTAAGCCCATCCTGGGATGGCTGAAAACTCCAGCAAGTTCCAGAGCACCTCTTCCACAGATGCCAAATGCCTGTGACCACTGTTTGGAGCCAGCCTGCCCAGACTGCTTGCAGGATGGGTTTTTTTTCACTGGCCAGCTGTACAGCAGCTACCTGGCTGCTGCAACATCAGGTTAAAGGAGCTGAGTACGTTGGGGAGTTTGGTGGGGCTGCAGCTGGCCTTTTTCTTTTGGTTTGGTGTCTTTTTAATGTAGTTGGTTTTTTTTTTTTTAATTGGAGCAGCCTGTTCTGTGCTAGTGAAATGGCAGGTTCAGGCTGGTTTTTAACTGTGTGCTCCATAGTATGTGCCATGCAACTCCCTCCTCAGTTTAAGGGCCCTGTCCTCAGGTGGTGTTTATGCTCTTTAACAAGAGCTGCTGGGAGCCAAGCAGCAGCTTCTCCTGGTTCTTGGGTGCAAACTGATCTTATAATCACCCTTCCCCTGCTGAAGCAGATCCAAGTTAACTGTGGCTTCTCTCGTGCATAACCACCACAAGCCAATAATCTGTATGAACTTCAACAAAGAGTTGAGCAGGCTCAGAGGGCTACCAGGTGAGCTATAAACTGCTCCTCAGCGTTACCTGCAGGAGCTGTCTTGGTTTCCCTGGGTGAGCAGCTGCATCTTCCACTTAACAGCTTAGTGCAGCTCATCACTACTCTCGAAAGGTTCTTAAAGGCTTGGCAAACCCTTTGCTGCAACAGAAAAGAGCTTGTTCTGCTGCTTCAGAGATGCAAAGGGGCCAAAAAAAGGAAAGAGGCAACCAGACTGTTGGTGCTTGGTTTTAATTAACCTTTCAACTAATTGGTGTCCTGTTCTTGTGCAGCATACATAATTTCCTCCCATTCCTGGGAACAGAACAAAGAGCAGTTAAACTGAAGCAGTTAGGCAGGACAAGTAACTCACTGGGGTTGTTTGGTACCCTCCCCTCTTCCACCTCAGCCTGAAAAGCAGTTCTGTTTTTTCACCTGTCAAGTTGCAGGGGATCAGCAGACATTGAAGGAAAGGAGAGGAGGAAGAAACTCTTGACAGTGAGGGTGGGGCCAGGCTGGATGAAGCCTTGAGCAACCTAGGCTGGTAAGAAGCATCCCTGCCCATGGCAGAGGGATTGAATGATCCTTAGGGTCTCTTCCAACCCAATCCATCCTATGAATCAACAGCCGTGGGGCCTGCTGTGCCCTCTCCCACACCCTTCTAGCCTGAGGACCAGAGGCTTCAGCCTGTAACAGCACAGTAACACAGCAGTGACCTTGAGGGGGGCAGGTGTGTTTGTGTGTGTAAAAATAAAATCAAAAAAGCACCAAAGAAGTGGTGTAGCCCAAGGTGGTTTTGCAATGCTTTTATTACTGTATATATTAACATTGGTATGGATGGTATGTAGCAGGCATCTTGACATTTAAGTTCATTTGTGCACTTCTCTGAAGGGAAAGATGTTTCACCCTCAATACACCACCAGCCACCACCTCCTGCTCAGCTTCCTGACTGCAGTGGCACTCACAGCTCTCTCTTGCTCCCACATTCCATTTATGAATTATACCAACAAGCACATCTCTAATAGAAAGCACATCACTTTATTGTGAAGGTCTCCAGGGGAAGGAATTCAACTTAACCATGACAATACTTGGATGTGTTACAATTGCCTGTTGATTTATGCAACTATGTTGAAGAAAGCTGTTAGCCAAAGTCATCCCCTTTCTCCCACCCCACACCCTCTCCCCCAACAAAAAAAAAAACAAAAAACAAAAAACAAAAAACCAAATCAACCCAAAGATAAAGAGGATATTTGCACCAGTTTTCATTTATACCTCACAACATACCTAGGCTATAGTTCTGACTACCACAGGGTGTATTTACTACTGGGGGAATGTTACATGGTCTTTCAAACATGAGACTATTTACAGAGTAGGCTGAAGATTGGAGTTTAGATAAAGCTGAACAACTTTACATGTCTAGGAAGTGTTATAGGCTAGCTTTTTCCTGTGGCTTTCAGCTAGACATCAGGCACTAATGATTTGATTAGCTCTGTACAAAGACTCACACTGTCCAAAACCCTCCTGGCTGCTGGTTAGTTCCAAACTGGTGGAGATCTGCCTGCTTTGAGCAACAGGCTGGCGTGGGCCCTCCGCTGGCCCCTGCTCATCTTTCTGCTGCCTCTGCAGCACAGAACAGAAGCTAAGCTCTTGCACTAAGTCAGAAGAGTACTGATCAAGAGAGGATGGAATTAACAGTATACAGAAAAGAGACAATATACTGGCAGGAAGTGAAACCACACCTGGAGGCAAGGGTGGAGCCGCTCCCTGGGGAAATGCCTTTTCTCCCCCTGCAACACAGGCAGGAATTCTCCAAGCAGTCTCCAGGAGGAATTCAAAGTCCCAAGCCTTAGGTGGGGAGCACTTGTACATTCCGAGCATGCTCTGCCTCCAGCAGCATCAGCTGGCTGCTCTGGGACAGCAGACGTGCCTTAAGCACTGGGATAACTCAGGTCTGGGGTTTTCTGGGGGGCCATAATCACCACTTTGAGTTGCAGGGATGGTCTCTGGGGTCTACGTGAAAGGGTCCAAGAGCCATGGCTGCACACAGATATTTTTTGTGTACTATGCAAGCCTGATTTTTCCCCCCCTTTAGCCATATAAATTAAGACACTATTTATCACCATACAGTTTGATATTACTTCCAATAAGTACAATATTTATTAAACATTTTCTTCCTTTTTTGTTTTTGGTTTTTTTTCTTCTCCATTACATATTTTTGTGCAACAAATTACAATATTTCTGCAGCCACAAATTATATGCAGAGGATGAAGAGGAAAAAAACTATTGATCAAGATAAGTGTGATCTCTCCCACTGATAAATTCTACAAGAAGAAAGTAGCCCCCCCACCAAAACAAAACAAAAAAACCCAAGATCTTACAGACATCTTACTAAATGTTATGCATGGAAAAAGTGACAGACACCCTTTGTGCTGTTTGGATACAAAATGGCTGAACTTCATCTTCAGAAGGACTAAACCCCCAACACAGGTAAACATGCCCCAAAACATTGAAACAAAAAGAGAAACACATCCTAAACCCAACCACAGGGAACAGTCTGGTTATCAGGAAAAGCAACAAGGATTACAATTTTGTATAAACCAGCACACAAATTAAAAAAAAAAAAACAAAACCACAAACCAGGTTTAAAACTGTTCTGAAAATGAAGTTAAGCTGTCTTGAGTCAAGGGAATAATAAAAAAAAAAACAAGCCAAAACAAGTCAGTATTGACTATGGACAATCTCTGACCTTTGTGGAGACGGTTAAGAATCTGTTGTAGTGCAGCTACATACAGTACAATTCAGGCAATTTTTTTGTTTTGTTTTTCACTTGGGTTCAGATTGCAAATTCATTGTTGTGAGACAAAAGGGGGAGAAGACAGGGCTAGGGTCGAGGGGAAGGGCAAGTTTTAGCAGCAACCTCCACTAGACTGCTTGACTGGAGTGCTCTGGATTTTAACATTGGACTTCTCGGCACCGCCAGCCGTCGCTCCCGGGCCCATTCGCTTTTTAATCTCAGCAGCCATGGTCATGAAAGACTGTTCTACATTTGTAGCATTCTTTGCACTGGTTTCCAAAAATGGAATTCCAAGAGAATCCGCAAATTCCTGCAAATTTAGAAACAAGTGGAGTGAGTTTACACAGCAACACCTCTGGCCTCAGTTTGTGGTGCACAGCCGGGTAGGTCCCAGGCCACCACCCAGCTCCCAAACAGCAGGCTGATGCCTTGTACCACAAGAGGGTCAGCAAGCTCCTCACACTCTTAGCACCTATGTACCACCAAGGCACTTTCCCACTCCAGCACTCGTTCAAGGGCAGATGAGGTGCTCACCCAAGCAAGTATCAACATACCTTTGCTGTTGTATAGTCTACTACTTTCTTTGTGGTCAGATCACATTTGTTCCCCACCAACAATTTGTTGACATTCTCACTGGCGTAGCGGTCAATCTCCTGCAGCCACTGTTTGACATTATTGAAAGACTCCTAAGGGGGCAAGAGAAGTGTGAGCAAGAGTCCCAGTGGCAAAGCACACAAAGCTGTGTGATTTGTACTTGCTGTGTGTTTCATGACCCTGGCTGTCTCAGGACAGGAGTGTCAATATCAGGTCTACACAGCTTTTGAATCCTTGCTCCAGGCCCTACCCTATCAGCCCTTTCTCCCTTGCTGTACTCCCCCTCACCCTTCCCCGCTCCATAGCTTCAATAGTCAACAACTTCTATCATCTGGGACACTTCTTCCTCCTCCTCCTGCAGCAGAGATAAACCTTGGCACAGCTGCACCCAGAACCCCACACATTTAGAAAGCATCAGGACCAGGTGCAAACCACACCACTCTGGAACTGCCCAAACAGCCGCAGCCTGCAGAAGTGCAGAGCTGCTATACAGAAGTGATCTCAAGTCAGTGGTAGAAGGCAATTCTTCAGGTCAGGAAACAACACAGACCAAGAGCCCTTCACCCAGGACAAGTGCAGCAGCCTAGAGCTGCTTTTATGCAAAACACTGCTCATTTGTGCTCTGCACAGCTTTCATCACTAACTCTTAACTCCCAGCAACCAAAGGCAAGGTGAGAAGTACTCACACAGACTCCACCACTCCTTTTACATCTAGGATTAGCTCCAAACCAGAGACTTCACATAGACATTCGGCTTGATAAACCTTGGTGCACCCTGGAGAACACAGTCCCTGTCTCCTTCCAGCAGTGCCAAGTTGTCAAACTCCCAGTTTGGTTTACTCATCAGCCTGGTGCACTCCAGCTGGAGCAGCTAGCTCTCTCCAGGCACAGGCCCAGCACTTACCTGATCTGTAACATCATACACAACGATGATGCCATGAGCACCTCTATAATAACTGGAAGTGATGGTTCGAAACCTCTCCTGCCCTGCCGTGTCCCACTGCAAGACAAACAACAGGGTCAACTACTGCAGCCTGGCTGCACCAAGGCCATCCACCCACTGCCAGAAACACCTATCATCAGCCTTCAACTGGTGGCATCCAACTCGGAGCCACAGAGATGGCTCTACACCAGTATGCACCAAATAGGTATTGAGAAGATCCAAGTGTACCACAACAAGGAGAGCTACACTCCAGGAGGTACACTTCCAGGAGTGCTCAGCAGTTTGGGTTTTGACAAGCACACTGCAAAGGTCTCCCTGAGCAAAACACTGACCCAAGCAGCAGCCGTGGTTCAGTGGTCAGAACAACAAATACAAATCAGGGCTTGAACACCTGGTACAAGTTAAGGTCAGACAGATGCAGATCTCTACCATCACCACTTCCTTCAGCTTCCTTAGCACAGGAACTACAGCAAAAGCATTAAAAGGCAGCAAGTGCAACACTTCAAACCAAACCTGGTCCCCTTCTCCTACTGGGCACTGAGGCGGGGATATTAGGTGCTTCACCTAAGTACAGCCCTCACCAAGATATCTCTCTGGAACCCTGTGAAGAACAAAGGCTAGCTGCCTGACAGATTTTGGCAGTGAGAGCTTTCCTACTGGGCTGCTCTGGGCTCAGTCCAGAGGAAGGCCATGAAGATGCTCAGAGGGCTGGAGCACTTCTCCTATAAGGACAGGCTACAAGAATACAAGACTCTTCAGCCTGGAAAAGAGAAGGCTTCCAGGAGACCTTCTAGTAGCCTTCCAGTATCTGAAGTGAGCTACAAGAAGGCAGGGGAGGGACTACTGACAAGGTCTTGTAAAGACAGGACAAGAGGCAATGGGTTTAAACTGGCAGAAGGGAGATTTAAACTGTATGTTAGGAAGATGTTCTACAGACTGAGGGTGGTGAAACATTGGCACAGGTCGCCCAAGGAGGTTGTGAACACCCCCTGCCTGGAGGTGTTCAAGGCCAGGCTGGATGAGGCCTTGAGTGACCTGTTCTAGTGGGAGGTGTCCCTGCCTATAGCAGGGGGGTTGGAACTGGATGATATCTGAGGTCCCTTCCAATCTAAACCATTCTATGATTCTGTGACAACTACATTCAAGTATGCAGGCTCAGGCCTATGGCTGTAAACTGGACTCCTACTCAACAACAGGATCTGGAATCCCCAAGTTATTGCCTTCAAGTGGTGAGAAGTGCCTGAGCTAGAAGCAATGGCTGACAAGGGTTGTGTGATCTTGCACAGATAGGAGATTTTATTACATCAGTCACCCTTTCAGAGTGCTTCAAGATTAGAGGGAAGAACTGCCAAGTCTCTTCCACTGCTTATGCCAAAGGAAAGGCCAAAGGCACAAGCAGCAAACACTGCCCAGAGCCAAGGCAGGCAGGTTGGTGACAAGCACTTGTGCCAGTTTGTCCCACTCAACAGCAGCAGAGCCTCCAGCACTAGACAATGCAGCCTGTTACCAGCTGCTGTAGGAGCCACACACCTTGGACAGCTGTGGGATCACAAATCTTTCAGCTGGAAGAGGCCTTTAAGACTGAGTCCAACCATTCTCTAACTCTGCCAAGGCTGGGACTAAGCCATGGCCCTCAGCACCACATCTGTCTCCTTGAATCACCTCCAGGGATGGGGATTCAGCCACCTCCAGGGGCAGCCTGTGCCAGTGGTTGAGAACCCTTCCATGGAAGAATCTTCCTCTAATATCCAGTCCAAACATGCACTGGTGCAGCCTGAGGCCATTTTCAGCTTCACTGCCTTTCCCTGAACTTGATGCGGTACCCCAATGTCCTTCTGATAGTGAGTGCCCCAAAACTGAAAGCAGGACTCAAGCTGTGGTCTCCCCAGTGCTGAGTACACAGAAACAGTCACTGCCCTGGTCCTGCTGGTCACATTATTTCTGATCCAAGACAGGATGATGGTGGCCACTTTGGTCATGCCCAGCTCATCTGCAGCTGGCTGTCAACCAACATCCCAATGTCTTTCTGCAGGGCAGTTCCCAGCCACTCTGCCCCAAGCCTGGAGCATGCATAGGGTTGTTGTGACCCAAGTGCAGAACCTGGAACTTAGCTTTGTTGAATCTCATCCCACTGACCCCAGCTTGTCCAGATCCCTCTGTCAAGCTTTCTTACCCTCCTGTAGATCAGCACTCCTCTAAGCTTTGGTGTCACTAAGTTCTTGCACTTCCACAAACCCTTGCAAAGCGCTGCAGAACTGCAGCAGTTTTGGTAGGAGCAGTCAGCACAGGGCCCTACCCTTTCTTCAGCTCACCACCTTGTACACAACACAGCTGTTTCTCCCCAGGACAGCTGATTTCCTCCAGACAGACAACCTTCAAAGGCATCCTTCTTTACCAAGGGCAGGTCATGGGAAGTCTTACAATCTTGTGAATCCTACCCAGCCTCCTCTAACAGGGAAGAGATTACTTCTATTGGAATGGTTAAAGTACAAAGGCAAGTACCAATGGTCAGGAATGCAGCTCTGTGCTTCAACAGATTACCCAGGAGTTGAGAAATGATACTTACTATCTGAAGCTTGATTGTTTTCCCATCTAGTTCTATAGTTCTGATTTTGAAGTCCACACCAATTGTGCTGATATAACTTTCTGTGTACGTGTCATCCTAAGAGAAAGTGAACAGAAGTTAAGCCAGCTCCACTTCTCTTGCAGTCATTTATTTCACTAGTCAGGCACCAAGCAGACCAAGATACTCAATTCCCCCATAAAAAACAGTCTGACTCTTCCTGACAAGGTTGTGTAGGTAGCTAAGCACTGGTTGCTTTTCAAAAACTCTGCAAAGTGGTTTTCTTGTGTTCCCAAAACCAGTCAAAAAGCCTCTTCTCTGGAAATCCTGTCCTGTTAAGTCCTTTTCAACAGCAGTTTAAAACAAGTCTTTCCTCTTATGGGCAAACTGAAGAGCTACTTAAAAAAACATTACAGTTATTAAAATGCCTCAGACTTAACTTTAATGGTTTTTCATTTGTACTATACAACAGATACCTACAAGTCAGAGGCTGTGCTGCATCTGAACATCAGATCTCTGTAGCCACAGCTGGTTCCTAGGGCAGCTTAGAGTTACAGCTTGGGCACCTGTGTTAAGTTCCCTGCACTGCAGCCTGTGTGAACACACAGAGGAAAGCTCAGCACTGCTTCAGCAGCTTGCATGGACCCAAATGCAGTTTCCAGCAGACCTCTAGGCACACAATGTGCTGGTTCAGTCTTTGTGACTTAGCTTGCCAGCAGGAATGAAGTTTCCATTCCCAAAGTACCAGCAGGATAGAACTTCAGGTGAAATACAACCATCAGCTGTCACAAAAGCAAGAGACTGCTTTGGGTTGCGAATGGGAAAACACCTTAGATAATAGGTCTGCCAGAGGGAACACATGCAAGCAAGAACAAAACATTCAAGCTTTTGGAATGATGTGGCATTTATTTTCCTAACATTTCAACACTCCAAAGGTTATGTCTGAAAAGCCTGATGCCATTTAACTGACATCAGGCAGAAGAGAGCTAAGCAAATGTTGCAGCAATCTCTTACATTAAGCTAAAGAAAGCTTCAAGTCAAACTTTTAAAGGCAAAAAGCTACTGGAAGAAACAGCACCAAAAAAAGTGGCTATCAAACCCCCAAAAGCTGCATCACTTACATGAAACCAGAATGAATTCAGGGTCTCTGCAAGAGATGCAGGCTAGACCAATCTGGAAGTACTGCTTAAGCCCTTGTGTCACTTCCAATTCACTGCCTAAAGTTCTGTAGGTAGAGCAGGTTACACCTTTCTAGTGCTCAGAGTGGCTTTAGTGTCTCCTTGTGACAGCTTTAACCCAGGTGATCCTCCTTGTACTCACCAGATCTCCTTTTCATACAGACAACACAAACCAGGCTCTTCCCACAGGTGCACAGAGCAGTTGTTTAGGCTGCAAAGCTGCTGCCCTCATCTTGCAGTAGTAAAAAATTCCAGTTGTTGAAGTAATGCCCTACATTGTCCCTTCCTCCATCTCTCCTCCCACAGTAAAGCTGTACTTTCGCAAAGTAGGTAAGAAGCTCACTGGATTCCAGCCTTTTCTACACAGAGCTGTCAAATCCATTTTAATTTTTCCTGTTGACAGGAAAAGCAGCGCTTCTTGCATCAAACTCCATCCACGGCACTCCAACAGCAATGTAAGCATTTACCATAAACCCATTTGCTACAGGAAGCCCAAGGCCTTCCCATTCCTAAACTGTTCTATAAATTACCTCTCCCTCTGGCTAAGCAACTGGAAGGCTCTTGCAATGGAGATAATCAAACTTCATCTGACTGTAAAAATTCACAAGTATTAAGTGATCAAGGTCTTGCACCAACACATTTGTACTCTTCATGCCTCAAGGCACACAGCCAAGAACTCAAATCTGTTCTTCCACCACTTTCAGTGTTCAACAACTCATGTACTGATACAGGCTGAGTTAAGGTATCATTTTGTCAAGTGGCAGGAAAAAGAACTGAACTTTACTGGACATATTCCTGGTATTTTTTCTTTCCGTAATACTTAACTAGATCAGCTAGGAACAAATGCAAAAGACAGGAGGAGTCTGCAATATCTCACTTATTTCTTGGTATCCTAGAGCTGACAGACATCAACCCTTTCAGAGGGGTTCTCGTTAAGTACCTGGTGGCTTTGACACATTAAGTTTTCA
The DNA here is from genome assembly GCA_013396835.1 of Psilopogon haemacephalus. NCBI lineage: Eukaryota > Metazoa > Chordata > Aves > Piciformes > Megalaimidae > Psilopogon > Psilopogon haemacephalus. Next base: position 51,940 of record VWZI01015742.1, on the reverse strand, counting down.
AACATGATCACTTACTGCAAACCTAAGTAGAAGGCAAGATTTCCCAACACCGGAGTCTCCAATCAGAAGAAGCTTGAATAAATAGTCACTGTAGAAGGAAAAAAAAAAATTAAGTCACTTAATGCAAAACCAAGCTCCTTACAGCCAGTGTATTGTGATGGCTGAGCAAGGTAGATTAATCCACCAGTAGGGAAGTACCCTACAACTCCAAACTTCTGCCTGGTTTAGACAGTCTCACAATTGACTGTTTACTTGTCAGAGAAGTGTAAGGCAGATGCTCTGATCAACATTTGTTGAGAACTGTGCTTTCCTATCAACCTCCTCTATGGACTAACATAGTCCTGTTCCACCCCCGTGACATCTAGATCAGGTTAAAGTCATGCTTTGCAATTAAGTGCAAGTCTCCTCATCTGGTTGAATAACTTGAGCAGCAGGAAAATAAAAGTAACAGACCACTGTCTACCACAGTCATTATCTCTGCCTATTTTTTTCAAGCCAAAGGCTTGATTACACTGCTCAGCTTCACCAATGCCATGCAGCTGGCCAAAAGCATCCAATTCTTTCCTCAATGTATGCAGAATGAAGTTCCAGCAGAATGCAACAGCACAATACAAAACTTAAATACACAAACCACCAACCATAGCAAAATCAACATCCACCTTCCACAGCAGCCTATGAACAGCTAAGATATCAGGAATTCAGGTCGCATTGGAAGGGGTGACACTTTTCTGCTTCATGTTGAGTTCTCTCAACACTGAGGGAACAAGCACAGTACCATCAGTGATCAACCCAGTCCTACACAGTAAAGATCAGTGAAGATCTAAGTTCTGTTAGCAAAACATGCTTTGTGTTATCACCAAGGAGGCAGTTTAGGAATAAAGCAGCAGAGAAAAACGCATCAAAACACCACTTCCACAAGTTTTTATGCTCTAAGTTCTAGAGTTTTGAGCTCTTCAGCCCTGCAGTGTCCAAGATTAAGACTCGTTCTGTTAACCACTAGTTTACAACAGATGTTTATCTATGCCCACTTAAATTTTTATCTTCCCAGTCTGGTTATGTGAATGCCTGAAGTTAAACTGTCTCCACCTATTACTCCTACTAACAACATCATTGGCAGGGATCCAGCCAGGAAACTGCATCCATCCCCAGCTGATAGCAGCCACACAGATGGTCAACTGCTCAGTTAACCACTTCTTTACTCAAGTGCCCAAATCTCATCTTGGCTGGCCCCAAGCTGCAAGAACACATCCAACTAAGGCCTGCACCAGTTTCTGCAGTACTGCTCTCACAGCTACAAGTCATAAACATAGCAATTAAAACCTGATCCTTAAAAATGAAGCTAAAAGAACTCAAGGCTTTTGGAAACCAACCAACCCCAAACCCAACAACCAAATCCCAACAATCCATACTTGAACTCAAAGGGCACCTGGCAGTTTAGTGTCACAGAACTCATCACTCCACCTCACAAGTCATGTACTAACATGAGAGGACATCAGGAGAGTGACAGTTTTTAAAACCAAAACTACCCAGGGCAGATAATTCCCCTTACATCATGGCTCACATCTAATGCTTCAGCTATCTTGAAGGTGGTACTACTGATCACAAGCACTTGTACTCCTACACTGGTGAGCACAGATGAAATCCACAGTTCTTGAAGCCCAGCAAGCTACTAAGGTGATACCAAAATCCCACCTCGCACCTAGAGACCTGAGCACTGCCTCCCTCACGTGCTTTAAAGGAGAGTTGTGTTTCCTGTGGCTCAAGCTGCAGAAATACCACCCCGCTGACCACATTGGTAAAGCACAATTGGCCTGCTAAAGATAAAGGTGTTTTCAGCTCAAGGATCACCATCAACTGTACAGTTAACCCAGGTCTGCTGCCTTTCAACTAGCACCACTCAAGAGGAGAGGCAAAGGAGCTACCCAGTAGCAAATGTAGCCAGAAAATTTTAGAACTTCTTAACCCTCACTAATAAGCTACTGCAGCCCTGAAACTTGTTCCACTGTTAAACCTGTATCTTCTTCCCCAGGATTATGCATAAACTGAAGCTACAACTGCCTCAGCCTACAAACATAGAATCAGCCAGGATTGGAAGGGACCACAAGGATCATCTAGTTCCAACCCCCCTGCCATGCCCAGGGACACCCTACCCTAGATCAGGCTGGCCAGAGCCAGAACAGCTCCTTCCTACTTCAGTAGGAAGTTCTACTTGTTCAGTTCTCTGCAAAACCAGAATTTTCAGCAATCCTAAAGTTAAATTACTACTCACAGTAAGCACTAATACACTTGAAAGTATTAAAGCCTGCAGCATGTTATAATCCCCTTAAGAATGGTAACACATGAATATTATCACTACTTCGTCTTCACTGAAATTAATGGGAAAAAAATCCTTCCTGGTGTAGGTAAGGCTTCAGCTAAGAGTCTGAAAGACTCACTTGAGCCTCCTCTCACTTCCAAAGGGAACTTGGGGATCTCCAGCCCCCAAACACCAAGGAACCTGTCTTCCCCTCAATACTAAAAGCAGCTCCCAACAAGATCTACCCTGCTATTAAATATTTCACTGTGCAGAAGCAATAATGGTTTATATGTGGCCCTACTGTTAAGTAAGTTAATAAGAACCCACAAGCATTAAACATAGGGTTTGAGATCTTCGCCATTAAGACCTTCCCTCACTTTGTACTTCAATATTTCCAGAAGTGAAAACCACAGGCTCATATTGTGACTTGAGTCACCTGCCTCATACCCACCAAAATCAGGGCCAGTGCCAGTCAGGCTACAGCATGGCTGTAATTCACCTTCACTCAGTTTCTGACATTAGAAATGGACAGTGCCACCAACATCTAGTTTTGTCAGACACACAAGACTGACACTGTAGACTAGCATTAACTTGATGATTCAGTGGAATTTTACTATTGAGGTTTCAAAAAGATAAAATAATTTCATATTCCAATGATACTCTACTACCCTTTCTAGGTAGAGTTGCTTTAGAACCTTTAATAGTGCAGCAAGTGCCTACAGAAGGGCTTTGAGAACCAAATGAGCAGCCTGTTACACAGCTCTGCTGCACTGCACGAGCTGTCTCCAGCACCACAAAGAACTGAAAACAAGCTACAAAAACTTGCAGGAATCTATTTCTAGACTGAGGCACCCTAATATTTGCGTTCACAGATTCGCCTGTGGCAAGGCATCCAAGCCTGCAGGTTAATCTTGGGATTTGCTCCTGAAACACCATGCAATCATTCTTGAAGCCACTCAGTTTTTGCTCTCTTTAAACCTGAAGACTTGTCAGCTCTTCCAGTTTTGGGAGACTCCCTAAAGCACACTGGTGTATGTAGCATAACCTTGCAGGGAGTGTAAACACTCAGATGTACCATTCAGCTATTTCTCACCATTGGTTCAACCAAGTCATATCTGGCAGTTCAGCACACACTGAAAAAACATGTGCAGCAAGGCAGACAGGGCACTATCAGTAAGAGCAAGGTTTTCAAATCTTTTCCTTCAGGAAGAGGACATGGCAACCTGCCAAAGATAAAGGATAGATGTGCCAAGTTTAATTGCCTCATGCAAAAGGAAAAAAAAGGTGCCTCCAAAACCACTCTGCAATTTCTAAACAGAACTGCAGCCTCTTGTTACATGCATCTACCACATAATGGTTCATCCAGAGATGAGGAAGTCAAGTTGAGGACAGACCTGGCCAAGGCTGCATGGAGCAAGGGACCTGTTGTTTGTACAGATAGGCACCTGGGGATTTTTGAATGCGAGTGTTTATGCCAACACAGACAAGACTAAGCAGTCATAAGTCACCAGCAAGGAATTGCTGGAATCAGCTTCAATCACTGATGTCAGCTGCTGGCTTACAAGTACTGAGAACATCCTTAGTTCCCCAGTCCTTGTTCTACCACCCAAGAAATTTTGAAGAGCATGACTGTCACTGATTATACGCTGCTGGTGTAAGTAAACAGAACCCTGAATATGTAATGCCACTTTGCACAGATGTTTAGCAAGGTTGGGGCACAAACAACTTCAGATGGTTCCAGCAACCTTGAAGCTATCATGCAGCAGTTGTCTACTGAACACCATCATACAAGACTGAAACTCCCCAACAGGTATCCTCCAACACTTCTGAAGAATGAAAAAACAAAAAAATTCCAAACAACCAAAACCCTGAGGCAGTCAAACAAAAAACAAAACCAACCAACCACCAAACCAGATATACTCTAAAAAGCCCTTCATCACCCCCCTTGAAGATCATGAGAATACAGAACATTGGTCAGGATTAATTCCTGGTACCACTGGGCTGTTAGATAGGTGCTTGCCTACCAGCCAGCCTGCAGAAGGGGCAGAAAATGCTGAACCCAAAAGGACTTAACCACAACAACCAACACTGGCATTTTGTTCATCTGAGCACCATAAGGGGTTGAAGGAGAAATACAGAAGTGGGCAGGTGTTTTCAGAACTTAGCTTCCAAACACTAGTACTAATATCTCACCCATCCCCTTTCAACTTCATTCAAATGTTGAAAGCCCACTAAACAGTTCACTAGTTGACCCACAGCCCAAGGTGTCACATAAGTTCCCAGAAGCATGCCCCTCCATTTCAAACCCTTGCACTAGCAGCTTCTAGTTCTCTAGCTTCAACAGGCAAATTGAAGACAGCAGGTCTTTTTATCTTGCTATCTTACTGACCTCTGACAAGGGTTCTGGCATGCCCATTAGAGAGAACTGGGGGCTACAGCCTGATGTGAAGCTGTGACAGGGAATAGAAAATGCACTGTTAGAGGCACTTCTAAAAAGACAAATGGACATCTCTACCTACATCTGTTCCAGATAACCAAAAGGAATAATGTCATAAATCTTATTCATGGTTTAACACTGATCTAAGCACACACATTACAGTGACATTTACTGTCCCTCACATCACACCCTTCCCATCTTCACCTTGCAAACACAGCCCTGTCAGGAAGTGACGATTAAATACTACAAATTCATCTTGAACTACAGCTCTTCCTGTTTGTTTTACTCTCAATAACTTAGCTGTCCTCACCACTAGGACAGCTCGCCACTGCTCTTCACTGAGAATAAGTTTCCCTGAAAGTGTTTTCCCACCTTCACAACGGCTTTCAATATCCCTTTGCAGGGAACCAGCTCTGCATCAGAGCCTAGAAAACTGAGAGGCTTCAGGAATGGCAAAAAAATTTTGTGGAAAAAGCCACTCTCAACCCAATACTGCAGTGTTTGTGGCCTAATGCTCTGAAGACAGCATTTCAGTACAAAACCCCATCACAAGTTAAGTTCAATTCAGAGTCAGTAATACCACAGAAGACCAACAACTTGCTGGCCTTTCACCCACTGACTAAATCCTGCTACTCCTCTGGTGTTTTCCTAAACCACACAAGCAAGCTTGTTAAGCTATATCTTGCCAAGATGTAACTTGAGTTCCTGGCTGTACTCTTAGTTTTCACCAACTCACTCACACTAGCTCATGACTACGTTACCTTTCTGCCCTTTGGGTGATTTTAACAGGCTTGAAGTGCTTGCAACTGTGCTGCCATTAACAGAGAACACAAAAACCTACAACTACGCAAGTCAGAAGCCTTATTAGTGTGGAAAAACATGGTCTGAAGCCCAACAATTGGTAGGGCCATCTGTGGACACAGACAACCGGTATCTAGAACAGTAAATCCACACCACATGTGCATTTCAATACCATAACAACTTCAGTGGCTTTATCATCCCGAACTGGAGTGCCAAAACCAGTGTCAGAGAAAGACTCCTACAAACACTCAACACCAAAGCATTGAGAGGGCAGTAGTTGTTTCTTAAAGTGTTTTTGAAGCCAATCCCACATCTCTCTTCTTATTCAATCAAAAAAAGCAGCCATAAACAAAACGAGGTTTATTGCCCTGACACCACGGTGGGCAAGTCACTATTCTTAAAAATGCCCGGATACAGACAACTATTGAACAGAGTGCTCAGATCTCCTTGCTCCTGAGCAGGCCAAATAAAGAAAAAGGCCATATTCACACAACGAGGTACCATGACCATCCAAAAACCCGCTGTGCCATCACCAAATTTTCTAGGTAAGTGCTATTTCAGCTCAAGACAGCCCCAAGAGCATTTCATTATCAAGTCATAGCGTTGCAAAATCTACATAGGCAAGAAGTGTTTTGCAAGAGCCATGTGACACACACATGACTTGCAGCTAAAGTGAAGGGTGGACCTCTGACTATTAAGCTGCCAGCATCAAGCAGCCAGGAAGATCGGCTTTCACAAAGAGATAGTTTTCCGCCGGCCTCCCTTCACTTGTTGGAGCCTGGTCTCCTATGCGCATTTTCGAGGTCCGGAAAAATCGCCGTCGGCTGAGCCCGGGCTTATTTCATCGCCGACAGCGCTCCCGGAGGAAGGACCCCGAATGCAGAAACCACCCGGTTCAGAGGGCCGACTTACAGCACGGGTATCATTAACTCTTCACGGCCTGCCGTGCGGCTGACCTCCGCCCTCCCCAGCTGCAGTGGCCGTAACTCAACCCTCCGCAGACAGCAACAGCAGACCTAGCGTCTGCCCTCCGCAGCCATACGGCCTCTGGGAGACGGCTCCTTCCGTAACTGGAGCCAGGCGATGGGTTTCTGGAGGCCCTCAGGCCCAACNCGGCAGCGGCCACCTGCCACCTCCCCCCCCAACCACGAGCCCCGCCCGCGGCCTGCCCGATCACGACCCCTTGGCAGCGTACGGTGGGGCCCGAGACCGCGTCCAGGCCCTCCCCCTGCCCATACTCACTATTCGGGATTCATGCTGGACATGTCCGTGGGGCCCGCGGCCCGAGGGACGACGAGTGAGCTCTGAGGGGGGCTGTCGCGGCCTGGTTCCTCCCGCCACCGATGCGGGCTCTCCACAGACGCGAGCGTCCAACAACTGCCGCCTTCGCCCGGCGCTCGGCTCGGCCTGCCCCTCCGCCGGCGCCCTGCCCGCTCTGCGGCCTCCGCGTTCGCTCTCCTCAGCCCAAAATGGCTGCCAGAGCCCAACCAGGAAACGGGGCGGCCTCTTGCCGAGCAGCGCTTACATGGCCGGGGGCCGGCCGCGGGCCCTGCCGGGAAAGCGAGTCCAGGACACCGCCCCCACTCATGCCTCTGGGCGGCAGTTCCCGAGGCAGGACTTGCTTTCCCGTCGGCCCTAGCGGTAGCCGAGGCGCATGCGCACGGGCCGCCCTTTCTTCCCTGGGCCTAGGCGGCTCGGCGCGGTGGCTGGGTCTGCTGATTGGCTGGGGAGGGGCTGGCTCCGAGTGACGTCAGCGGGCAGACGTGGCAGATCGGACGAGTCACGGCGCGGACAGGAGAGGGGCGGGCCGGGCCAGGCCAGGCCAGGCCAGGCCAGGCCAGGCCTTGGGCTTGGGCTTGGGCTTGGGCTGGGCTGGGCTGGGCTAGGCGACACGCGACGGGTCGCGGGGGTGCAGGGGGCCGTGACAAGAGGATCCCCGACCGCCAAACCTCTTCCTGGCTTTTGGCGGCGTGGCCTCCGCCGTGCCCCTCGCGTCTGCGATCGATCTGCCACCCCGCAGTGTGGCCCTGGCACAGCTTTTATTTTTCGCCTTTCCTCCGCTCTAAACTCGGGCGGCGAGGATATTGCGAGCCCCGCCTTGGGTCTGCTGGTGACCGACATCCGCATACCGAGCGCGGTGTAACGCGTTCCACGTGGGCCTTGGGGCAGGGGATCGGTGAGGAGGGACGAGCGGGGCAGGTCCGAGCTGGAGAGGGTTGTAAGCATTTCATCTTGAAAGCGAAAACAGACGTGTAGTGAACTGGAGGCTGGGGAGATGGCGCAGAACAAACCTCTATGCTGCCCATGGTGCCACTCCCTTGCATATGGGGTGAACTTGGAGGGGTTCTCATAAAAATAGCCACCAGAGAGGTGGCTGGCAGGGCCAGCGACTGACCCCTTGTACACAGCACTGGCGAGGTCACACCTTCAGTACTGAGCTCAGTTTCGGGCCTCTCACTTCAAGAAAGACATCGAGGTGCTGCAGCAGGTCCGAAGAAAGGCAACAAAGCTGGTGAAAGGTCTGGAGAACAGGGCTGGTGAGGAGCAGCTGAGGGAACCAGGGGTGTTTATTGTGGAGAAGAGACTGAGGGGAGACCTGGCTCTCTGCGGCTCCCTGAAGGGAGGCTGGAGTGTGGTGGAGATCAAGTGAAAGGAGGAGAGGAAGTGGCCTCAAGTTGCACCAGAGGAGGTTTAGGTTGGAGATGAGAAGAAACTTTTCCCCTAAAAAAGGGTTCTCAAAGACTGGAGCAGTGTGTCCAGGGAGGTGGTTGAATGCCTATGCCTGGAGGTGTTTCAGATAGGCAGAGCTGTGGTGCTGAGGGACATGGTTTAGCACCAGACTTGGCAGAGTTAGAGAAGAGTTGGACTGGATTATCTTAAAGGGCTTTTCCAACAGAAATGATTCTGGGATCTGGAGAAGAACAGAGCATCTGGAGGAGTCACACTGCTTTTTCTCCACATGCGTCAGTAAGTGACAATCCCATTTTGCACTGCCAGGATGTCTTTTATCAGAAGCATGAATTAGTCACATTCTATAACATGCTCTGGGTGCAGTAAATACTACTATGTTCATTTACTTCTGGGAAACAGGTAGGGACATACTGTTGCATGTCTAGGATCTCAGCACAAACAACACCTTAAGACTGGAAGAATTCAGGATGCAGATCTCTGGTCAACCACACCAAATAATTTCTTACTGGACATCAAGCTGTATCACTGGCAGTTTTAGTTTTGCTTTCAGGTTTATTCCTCACAAGGGTCCTGGCATTTCCAACACCATCAGAACGAGCACATGGCAGCAACATTCTGCATGATTCCACACTAGTACATAAAGCTCTGCTGAACTGTACCAGAGTCCTCACTGCTGGTTGTAATCAGCTCAGGAATTCAGATCATAGAATCCTAAAATGGCTTAGGTTGGAAGGGACTTCAGAGATCCTTTACTCCAACCCCCCCACCATGGACAGGAACGCCTCTCAACTAGACTCGGTTGCCAAGGCCTCATCAAACCTGGCCTTGAACACCTCCAAGAAGGAGACACCTGCAGACACTCTGGGTAACCAGAGTCTCACCACCCTTGTATTGAAGAACTTCTTCCTCAGCTCCAGTCTAACACTTCTCTGCCTCAGCTTCAAACCATTCCCTCTTGTCCTGGCTCTGGAAACCCTCATGAGAAGTCCCTCTGCAGCCCTCCTGCAGGTTTCCCTCAGGTACCGGAAGGCAGCAGGACCTTGCACTTTGACTTGTTGAACCTAATGCAGTTGGCACTGACCCATTTCTTGAGCCTATCAATACCCTTCTGGATGACATCACTTCCACCAAGTGAATCCCTCAACTGAACAGCATAATTTTGATTGGAAAAGACCTTTAAGGTCATCCATTCCAACCATTTTCTACCTCTGCCAAGGCCGGGGCTAAACCATGGCACTCAGCACCACATCTCTGCCTCTTTGAAACACCTCCAGGCATGGGCATTCAACCACCTCTCTGGGCAGCCTGTTCCAGGCTTTGAGAACTCTTTCAGTCAAAAATTTTCTTGTAATAGCCAAGCTAAACCTCAGCTGGTGCAACTTGAGGCCATCTCCTCTCATCCTATCACTTGTTACTAGGGAGCAGTAACCAACCCCCACCTGGCTCCAAACTCCTTTCAGGAAGATAGAGAGCCTCAGCCTCCTTTTCTCCATACTAAACACCCCCTGTTTCCTCAGCTGCTCCTTGCCAGCTCTGTGCTTCCCACTACATCCCTATTATTTAATGTTATTTCATCACAAAGAGTATGCTCTAAAACATTGACCAAAGTTTAACTTCCAAGCAGCTCAAAGGACAGCAGGAACAACCTGCCAGCGAAGTCACTAAAACATCCTGTGCAGAGCAATGTGTGTAGGACTTTGTTCCTTATCTGGTGAGCTGGGAAGTGTTCCTGCAGCCACCTAGATGTTGATGAGACTTCCAGCACCCTGCAAGTCACCAGACACAGCCAGTCACCACCAGCAAGGTACTACTGCAATGACCAGTGTGAATGGGACAACAGAAGAGAGCTGAATCCTCAGAACTGAAATTGCTCAGTCTCCTCTGTTTCCTCCCCACGATAAGATCACAGAAAGTCAGCTCATGCTCCACACATCTTCATGGGTTTAATATAGTTATGTTTGATTCTTTGGAGTCAATAAACTGTGCCAACTGTAGCTGGAAATATTGACCATTGCTTACAAACAGGTTTGGAGTTTCCTTTGTTTTCTTGCATTGTTTGTTAGCAATCGTCTTCAGGTGAATCTACCGCATGAATTGCTGTAGGTACAGCTTCTGTGGTGGTCATCACTGGTGGTTCAACAGAAGAAGGACATGGAACTGCTGGAGTGGGTCCAGAGAAGGTTGTAAAGATGACCAGAGGGCTAGAGAACCTCTCCTGTGGGGAAAGGCTGGGAGAGTTGGAGCTGTTTAGCCTGGAGAAGAGAAGGCTCTAGGGAGATCTTAGAGCAGTCTTCTGTCTGAAAGGGGGTTGCAAGAAAGCTGGGGAGGGACTTTTTACAAAGGCTTGTAGTGACAGAGGGGAGATTTAAACGGGATGTTAGGAGAAAGTTCTTCACAGTGAAGGTGGCGAGACACTGGAACGGGTTGCTCAGGGAGGTTGTGGATGCTCCCTCCCTGGAGGTGTTCAAGGCCAGGCTGGATGAGGTCTTGAGCATCCTAATCTAGTCTGAGGTGTCCCTGCCTATGGTGGGGAGTTGGAACTGGATGATGTTTGAGGTCTCTTCCAACCTAAACCATTCTATGATTCTATGACAGGACAAGAGGGAATGGACTGAAACTCGAGGAGGGCAGATTTAGACTGGAGATTAGGAAGAAATTCTTGACAGCAAGGGTGGTGAGACACTGGAACAGGCTGCCCAGGAAAGGTTGTGGAGGTGTTCATGGCCAGGTTGGATGAGGCCTTCAGCAACCTGGTCTAGTGGGAGGTGTCCCTGCCAGAGGCAGGGGGTTGGAACTGAATGGTCTTTAAGGCCCCTTTCATCCCAAACCATTCTGTGATTTTAAGATTCTCCTTCCCTTTCCCTGTTCCTCTGTGTGTTTGTGAAACCACACCCATTTGGTTTGAAGGTTGCTATCACCACTCAAGGCAATTTGAAACTCCCTCTCCCATCTGGTACAGCATGACTCTTGAGACCCCTCTGTGGAAGGTGACCAGATGTGCAGGAGCATCCCGGATGTCACACTTCCTTCAGCAAAGAGCAGGACTTGTTGTTGCAGGGACATTTCCCATGTGTGCTTTTACTTTTCTCTTCCCCAGTGAAATAAAAAGCTCCAACCACCACCATTCCTTCATTCTGCTTTGAGGAACCCTGCTTGCAGTGCACAGCAAATAGGCCTCTGTCACATTTGGTGCTGCGTGGGACATGAAGCTGCTTGAAAGAGTGCAGTGCAGCGCCACAACGATGATGAAGAGAATGAATCTCTCTTTTGAGGAGAGAGTGAAGGAGCTGGGGATGTGCTGTTTGGAGAGGAGGAGACTAAGAGGTGACCTCATCGATGTTGATAAAGATGTAAAGGTGAGTGCCAGAACGATGGAGCCAGGCTCTGCTGGGTGATGCCCAATGACAGGACAAGGGGCAATGGGTGGAAGTTGAGGTATAGGAAGTTCCATGGAAACATGAGGAGAATTTTTTTTTCACCGTGAGGGTGACACAGCACTGGAACAGGCTGCCCAGGGGAGTTGTGGAGTCTCCCTCTCTGGAGATACTGAAAACCTGCCTGGATGTGTTTCTGTGTAATCCTCAGGTGAGCCTGCTCTGGGGCATGGGGGTTGGACTGGATGAGCTGTCGAGGTCTCTCCCAGCCCCTAACATTCTGTGATTCTGTACATATATGTCAGAGCAGACACGAGGACAAAGCAGCACCAGCACTAGCGAAGGATGAAAGGCACAAATCAGATTTCCCTCTGAAGTAGGGCACAGGTTAGTAAGAGTGTGGGATGCTGTTTCATCTAGAGAAATACAGCTCCCGTGTCTGAGAAGAGCAGGCAGAGTGACCCATGGCTCCAGGCTGGGTGTGAGGGCAGTGTGAAAAGTGGGACACCCTCAGCTCAGCAGGAAGGTGCAGGCAGGGCATGCCTCTGCTCATGCTGCAGGCCGAGGTCATCTGCTTCTGTGATGTCACCTGCAGCCAAGTGTCTGCACATGTACCTGCTTAACCAGATGGACAGGCTCAGGACCCCTGCCTGCTTTCTAGCTGGGATCAGAGTGATGATTTAGAACCCATGTATCATACTCTGTCCTGCTCCTCCTCCTTCCTGGAGCTGGTGAAGGGCCTGCAGAACAGGTCTGAGGACTGGCTGAGGGAACTGGGGGTGTTTAGTCTGGAGAAGAGGAAGCTGAAGGGAGGGAGACATTCTAGCTCTCTACAACCTCCCTGAAAGGAGGTTGGAGCCAGATGTGGTTCATTCTCTTTTTCCTCATAACAAGTGCTAGGACAAGAGGAAATAGAATCATAAGATCAGTCTGGGTTGGAAGGGACTGCAGGGATCATCTAGTTCCAACTCCCCTGCCATGGGCAGGGACACCCTACCTTAGATTGAGCTGGACAGAGCCTCATCCAGCCTGGCCTTAAACACCTCCAGGGAAGTAGCCCCAAGCACCCCCCTGGGCAACCCGTTCCAGGGTCCCACCACTCTCATGGTGAAGAACTTTCTTCTCACATCCAATCTGAATCTCCTCACCTCCAGCTTTGCTCCATTTCCCCTAGTCCTGTCACTACCTGATAGCCTTAAAAGTCCCTCCCCAGCTTTTCTGTAGGCCCCCTTCAGATACTGGAAGGCCACAAAAAGGACACCTCGGAGCCTCCTCTTCTCCAAACTGAGCAGCCCCAACTCTTTCAGTCTGTCCTCATAGGAGAAGTGCTCCAGCCCTCTGATCATCCTCGTGGCCCTTCTCTGGACACACTCCAGCATGTCCACATCCCTCTAATAATAGGGGGTCCAGAACTGGACGCAGTACTTCAGGTGGGGTCTCACCAGGGCAGAGTAGAGAGGGAGATTC